>JALGQJ010000006.1:38660538-39260538 GCA_023055345.1 Quercus wislizeni | reverse complement strand
AAACGTACTGAGATTTTAGTGACGAGAAATGGTGGAGACTTCAAACAAAAAGGGCAGAGAAAGAGAGAAAAATCAGTGGTTGTTATCATCGACATTGAAGAAAAGAAGATTTGGGATGAACTAGGGTTTTTCTTGGGCGTAGGATCTTGTGGGCTTTTCAGCTTATGGACCGAAAATTAAAAATTCAAAAAAATAAAATTGCAAGCGTGAAGAATTCGAACCAGAGTTGCTTGGAAAAAAATATACCGACTTGCCACTATGCTGATTCAAACAAAGTATAGAGATGAAAATTGACCTTTTAACAACCAATTATGTTCAAATTACACGTTCCAATATTTTATAGGAAAAAATACCAAATGGCTTTAGAATGACGAGTTTGTATAAATTTTGCGAAACCTGAGAGAGAGAGAGAGAGAGAGAGAGAGAGAGAGAGAGAGAGAGAGAGAGATAAGTGCTTTGTAGCACTGATAAGTTTTCAACAACGAAAACATTTCATTACTATTAGGGCTCTTTTAGACTTAGCTAGTGGAGGCTCTGTTGATTCAAATGAGGCTCACACTTATCATTGTAGTCTATATGCTAAACTCTCTATGACAAAATTATTTTGATAATTTTTTAAAAAAGGACTGGGTTGTTCGTTTTTGGTAAAATCATCAATTGTGCTTAATTGTTTTTAGCTTTTCTATTAGTAATTTTTTTTATTGTGGAAATTTTTTGGGATGTTTATTTTGTTTTAGATGGGTCTAAATATAATAATAATTTTATGAAACAAAACTGCATAGACACTTTAGTTGGGGTGGTTATACTCATGTCAGACACAATCATTTGACACTTCCACACACGTGGATCTAATGAAAATGCCTAAAAAATATAAAATCTGGTGTAGTAGCCTTGATTGATGACTATTTCATACTGGATCTGTAGTTTCGATTCAAGTGTTTACTGAAAATTTTAAAATTGTCAACAATCTTTGTATTGGATTTTTGGCATAACTTGCTAATTGTATAGTCACCCTATTTCCAACCTTAGACACCACAATAAACACACAACTATGATTAAGTTGCAGATGTTGCATAAGAACAATTAGAGAGCACATAAGTTTATACATCTTCGGTTTTATGGTATATATTAATGATGTAGAGAAAATCAATAGGCTGAATGTTTCAGGTTTCAATGGGTTTGAGATTGCTTGGAAGGTTTGAAAAGAAAGAAGCACAAGATCAAAGGTGACCGGGGTGAATTGGTCAAGAACCCTCCGATGCTTAAGTTAGTTTTCTCTCTTGAACTCAGGAATTCCAACTCTATAAGTGGTGAAAAACTTACTTTGATTTCATATGGCTGAGTCCTTTTATAGTGAGTTTTGGAGTGGTTACTTGTTCAGTAACTTCCTCAATGTAAAGTTGTGATTTGCAACTATGTTTTATATTGGCTTTATTTCATGACAAAAAGTGTTGTAATTGCTTTAATTTTATTCCTTGTATTTTATGGAATTTTATTGTATTTGGTTTAGTATTAAGTTGGTGAAGACTTAAGCTTATTTGAAGATCAGTGCATTTCGTGACTAGCTCGTGAGAAGTTCGCGAGAAAGGTTCCTGCAAAAAGGCATGTGAGAAGCACATGACTGGAAGCTGAAGAGTCATGCCAGGCTATCGTTTTCGCGAGTGTCTCGCGAGTAAGGCCTTCCCACGAGGTACTCGCAAAACATTCTGCCTGGAGGATTTTTAAGTGAGACTTTCATACCCTTCACCCATACTATATATACCCTCATTACCCACAAATGTAGAAGAGGAAATTCAGAGAGAAAAACTCTAGATAGGTTTTCTACAACACACACACCTATCTTTTAGAGAGAGAGATACTCATCTTTAGTGAGAATTCATTGTAGCCTCTTCTCCTTCCCTCTCCCATTATCATACATTGAGAGGAGATTTGTACCCAAACACAATTCACACCTTTTCAGAGTGTAGTGAGTATTTTTTGTGCTGCTGGGAAGCATTGGAAGAAGCCAAGGATGACAGATGCAACATGGAGCTTTTTGCGGGATCCGGAGAGTTAAACAAGATACAGTTCCGAGAAGTCTTGTTGGAGTAGGAGTTTGGAGGGCTTAGGTATAATGGGTAGATTAGGCTTGGAAGGTCTCTTGCTAACCCATGTACCCTAACTGATTGTCTAGTGGATCGATTACCGCTTGGAGGGCGGGGAAGAGGTTTTTCTACGAGTTCTTCAGTTTCCTCTTCGACAACGCATCGACGTGTTATCTGTGTTTGCATTCTTCTTCCCTACTCTTTTACATTTCATTTTATTGCTGTGATTATATGAATATGTGTTATCCGCTCGCATTTACACTACGCCGCACCTAGAATTAAATTAGTGTAAAATCTATCGAGCCATAACTTTTATTTGGGGGTCTAAACAGCTCTTGTGTTTTATAACACATTTTCGAGCTTTCACTCAACATGGATGGAAGTTAGAAGGTTCAAACTTCTACAACTGCCATCAGAAGTTAAGAACTTAGTGAGAAATTAGAGCGATGAATAAGAATTTTGCTCCTATTTCAAAATAGTAGAACATGGTCCGAATCATAAGCTTTTGGATATAGATTTACTCCAAAAATTTCTAAGTGTTTGGCGGTCGTCTAGGTGACTCCATGCTGGATGACTTTCTTGCACTTGGATGACCTTTCTGGTCCTGAACAACACTATGGGCAAATTGGAGATAGTCTAATTTTTGGTTCACCATCATATATAAATAACAAAAATATAAACATAAAGAAAATTACCTCAACTACGTTATTTTATAGGGAGGTATGCCCATGAATGTGATGGAAGCTATCAAGAGAGATACGTAGAAAGTTAATTGGTATATTTAAATATTTGCGGAAGAAGCAAAGATAATTCCAACTGTTTTTTTTTTTTTTTTTTTTTTTTTGGGTGAACAAGAGTAATTATTGTGGTTGGGCTAATTTCATGGGATTTTTTTTTTTTTTAAGATCTAAATTTTTTAATAACTTTAAAAAAATTACTATTGTGATGAGCGTTTATTAGTAAGTAAAAAAGTGACCTCAGTGATAAGTCTAACTGTAAAATTATGGTCAGATGTAATATTGGTGGTGCTTACTGTGACGATTGAACTGTCAATTGTTAGGGAAAAAATAGGATACCACCGAATGTGACAAAAGTACGGTCAGAAGTAATGTTTGTACTGCCCAATGTAATAATGGAATGGTCAAATTTAAGAATAAAAAAATAGGGTACCACTGAATGTGACAAAATAAAGTCAAATACGATGTTGGTACTATTTAATGTAACAATGGAACTATCACATGCGAGAAAAAAGTAAGGGAACTACCAAATGTGAGAAAAGAACCGTCACATGTGATGTTGGAACTACATTATGTGAGGATAGAACCGTCAAATATAAGAAAAAAAGTAAGGGAACCACCAAATGTGAGAAAAGAATTGTCACACGTGATGTTGGAACTGCACAATGTGAGGATGAAACCGTCAAATGTGAGAAAAAAGTAAGGGAACCACCCAATATGACAAAAGAACTATCATATGTGATGTTGAAACCGCACAATGTAAAGATGGAACCGGTCAAATGTTAGAAAAAAGAAATAAGGGAACCACCAAATGTGAGAAAAAAATTGTCAAATGCGATGTTAGAACTGCATAATGTGAGGATGGAACCGTCAAATGTGAGAAAAAAGTAAGGGAGCCACCAAATGTGATAAAAGAACTGTCACATGTGATGTTAGAACTGCACACTATGAGGATGGAACCGTCAAATGAGAGAAAAAAAATAAGGGAACCACCAAATGTGAGAAAAGAACTGTCACATGTGATATTGGAACTGCTCAATGTGTGGATAGAACCATCAAGTGTGAGAAAAAAGTGAAAGAATCACCCAACATGACAAAAGAATTGTCATATGTGATATTGGAACCGCACAATATGAGGATGGAATGATCAAATATGAGAAAAAAAAGTAAGACAACCACCAAGTGGGAGAAAAAAATTGTCACATGTGATGTTGGAACTATACAATGTAAGGATGAAACCGTCAAATGTGAGAAAAAAGTAAGAGAACCACCAAATATGAGAAAAGAACTGTCACATGTGATGTTGAAACTACACAATGTAAGGATGAAACCGTCAAGTGTGAGAAAAAAAAGAAAGAGAACCACTTAATGTGACAAAAGAACTATTATATGTGATGTTGAAACCGCATAATGTGAGGATGGATGGAACCGTCAAATGTGAGAAAAGAACTGTCACATGTGATGTTAGAACTGCACAATGTGAGAATGGAACCGTCAAATGTGAGAAAAAAAGTAAGGGAACCACCCAATGTGACAAAAGAACTGTCACATATGATGTTGGAACAATATAATGTGAGGATGGAACCGTCAAATGTGAGGAAAAAAAAGTAAGGGAACCACCAAATGTGAGGAAAAACTGTCACATGTGATGTTGGAACTGCGCAATGTGCGGATGGAACCATCAAATGTGAGAAAAAATTAAAGGAACTACCAAATGTGAGAAAAGAACTGTCACATGTGATGTTGGAATTGCACAATGTGATGATGGAACCGTCAAGTGTAAGAAAAAAGTAAGGGAACCACCCAATGTGACAAAAGAATTGTCATATTTAATGTTGGAACCGTACAATATGAGGATGAAACCATCAAATGTTAGAAAAAAAAAGTTAGGGAACCACCACATGTGAGAAAAAAAATGTCATGTGATTTTGGAACTGCACAATGTGAAGATAAAACCGTCAAATGTGAGAAAAAAGTAAAGGGAACCACCAAATTTGAGAAAAAAACTGTCACATGTAATGTTGGAATTACAGAATGTGAGGATGAAACTTTCAAACGTGAGAAAAAAATAACTTAATGTAACAGGTTACCTACTAGTGGGTACCGCACTCTTTTTTTTTTTGGGTACCGTAGAATTACTCCTTGTTTGTGAGTATATATATATATATATATATATATTTAAGACTTGTTTAAATACCTTGGAAAATTATTTAATTCAAGTAAATGATCATTTAATGGGATTGAGATTGGATTGGATCAAATACAAAAAATATTTTTTTTAATTAACTTTTTGAATTTTTAATCTAATAATTAATACTTGTAAGGACCAGTTTTGGCTTGGATTCCCAAAACAGGATTGGATTCAGGCCCAACAAGCCCAAACAATGAATTTGTAGAACGTGAGAGAAAGAACTAGCCTGAATTTAGAAAAGAGGTAACAATTATGGATGGTTTGGAAGAGTAACTTGACGAATATGATATAAAACTCACCCTCGGCTTAGCCAGAATAGTATATCAAGTATCTGGGATTTTTCCTTTCTGTATCTTAGATCTTAAGCTTTTTTTTTTCCTCTCCTTCTCTCTGGACACCTTTTCATGTTATATACCATCATCTTCGTACCTTTCCCCTTATACACGTGTAAATCAGGTTATGGGAGCTTCTCCCTATCCCATCTCACACCTCCTTGAACCTTCTACCACCAGCTGTAAGGCTGCTTGTTTTACTGTTCAGGCATCACCTCCACATTAATGCGACCAGAGAGTTAACTGGGAAGCATTTAATGTGGAGGTAGCAGCTTTTACAGATATTTGTTATCCCTCGTCTTCATCCCTTATTCAGCATTTGACCCTCCCCCTGTTGTATAGTACCATTAAAACAGTATATCAAGGGGGTTGGGATGCTTCTAGCCACCTTGGACAAAGGTTCCGAGGTGACTGTTCTCCTCAAATAGACTTAGGTCAGTTATAAATACTCTTTTACTCTTCCTGTAATACAACATTTACCTCTTCCTTAGGTGATCGTCCTCAGATCTGTACGCGTCTTCGAACTGGGCTATTGGGCCATAGGCCCAGTCTATTCAACTTGAACAGCACCTCTAGAGGCAACTGGTCCCCACAATAGCCCCTCAAGATCTTACTTTTCGACTCCTCGGGAGAAAAGGGAGATTTTGATTTCCTCGTCCTATTCCCCCTATGATCTTATTTCGTTAGGTTACATCCCAATTATATGTGTTTATCCTCCTAAGGCACGTCCCTGACGCTTCAGTGATCAGAGCATGCCTTTATTTAATTTTGGTAACTCCCTTGTCCCCCACGTTCAACGGCTGGATGGGGTTCTAACGGTGGATGGACTTTCTTGGAATACTAGCGGGAAAACTCCCGCTCACAATTTCTATGCCACTATAAATAATCTCTCAAATCAACTTCTTTTCACTTTCATCAGTCGCATTATTCTAGAACATGTGCATTGAACCTACCTTTCTCTCTCTCTCTCTCACTCTCCTGCGCATCTACAAATATGAAAACCTTGTCCGAGGACCACTTCTCACACCTGTAAGTCTTCCTGAACTCTCTTCAGCTTTTATTCCTACTTTGCGGAATTTCCTTTATAAAATTTCTTAGAAAATGGGTAGATTTAAGCACTTAGTGGACACCGAGAAGGGGATGAAGAACTTTAGGGCCAAATATATTATTCATCCACACATGGGCGTTAGGTACGCTGCACAAGGGGAGTGGTTTGATGAAAGGAAAACGGCAGAGGTGGTCATCCCTATGATTTCCTTCATAGAGGGAGGGATGACCATTCCCATGGGTACTCTTACTAGAAATTTTCTTAGGTATTTTAGGCTGTCTCCCACACAGTGTGCCCCGAACATGTTTAGGGTGTTAGGGAGTATAGAAGCCTTAAACGAGAGGATGAACTTGAACCTAACACACCACGACGTGAATTGGATTTATAACGTGTACAATCTGAAAGGGCAGGGATATTACCTAAAGTCAAGGTACTCAGAAGTTAGGTTGATCCAGTGCCTCCCTGTATCAAATAAAGGACTAAAGGACGACTTTCTGATCTTTTCTGGGCAATGGCATGATGGCTTACCTTGCCCAGTTAAGGAGGGTACACCAAGTGGGGGGTTAATTATTAAGTTTTGCGATTTGACTTTACACAATTCTTCCATCTCTGTTGTTTTTTTGTCATTACTGAAATGAATTTTCATTGGTTTTAATGACATTGCAGATCCAACGCTCTTAAGCCTTCGCTCCGCTTAGTTAACAAAGTGAGCTTAGACAGGATTCTGCAATCCGAGGTGTACGTCAACGAATCAGACAGCCAACTGAGAGCAACACACCTCATCCTCGGATACACCCCCATTTCGCGTGCATTCCAAGCTCCAAAGTGTGTGATAAGGGCTAAAGATCCTCGGCTCCACCACATCAGTGTTGCCTACGAAGGATTTGTAGTTCCTGAAGGCATCCCTCTCCCCAAATATTCACCGCTTTCCCAACCACTGCCTGTTGCCACCCTTGTAGCAAGAGAAACATCTCTCCCCCCCATTCTCTAAGTAGAGGAGGAAGAGGAAGCCGAACAAAGGGAAGAGGGCTTTGTGGACCTCACTAAGTCCACAGACGACTTCGAAGTTTTCAACCAACTTTCACCTCTAGAGAACGTGCCAGAAGAGATAAGTATTCAAAGGAAACCCCAAAGAAGTCTTCAAGAGCTACTAGAGAGCCAACCAGGGAAAGGGGAAGCTAGGAAGCCTTCTCAGCCTAAGCTTCCTCCTCCTCCACCCAAGTCTCCCTCCTCGTGCTCCTCAGCCACCTCCTCCCTCCAAGGCCGAACAGGTTGACCCCAAGAGGAGAAAGGAACCAAAAGGTAAAGAGGTAATGGAGGTAGGAAGAACTCGTCCCTCCAATGAAGAAGAGGCTCACAGGGCATCAAAGCAGCAGAAAACTAGCCATGCCCCAAGCCGAGGAGCGGAGAGGGAAGATATTCAATTCCCAGAGCCCCAAGCATGGCTTCCAGCTCCCATGCTTGGTGATGAGCCCTTGATGGATGATGCATCAATCAGGGACTTCAATGGGGGTATAGGTTGTCACGTTGCCTCAACGCTGGAGGAGACTCTCCTACTCCCCAAAGATATGGTGGAGTTGTGAGGCTTTAGGAGGAGTGAAGTCTTCCTTCATACAAAAAGATTCCTGGGCATGGTATGTACTTATTTTTCCACAGCCCTTTTTTTTTTTTTTTTATTCGTCACAACACTCATCCCCCTTTTTTTTTTTCTTTTTTCAAGGCTATTCAAAGTACCTTCAGGTTAGAGGAGATGTCCAACTCCCTCTCTCAACAACTGGATGAGGAGAGGAAAAGGAGGGCTACTGCTGTGCAAACCCTGGCTATTGCTGAAAACAACAATACTGATCTTAAGAAGAAGCTGATCGCTGAGGAGCAAGCCAGGAAGAGTGCAGATGTAGCCTTGAAGGGTGCTGAGAAACAAGCCAAGAGCCAAAGGAAGTTGACAAACGAGGCTAAAGAACAACTAGCTGCTTCCAAGGAGCAGTTGGCAGCTCTGAAAAAGCAGCTGGAGGAGGCTAAAAAGCTTAGAGATCAGGCTGAAAAAGCCAGAGTGCAAGCTGAGGAAGACAAGGCCAAAGCTGAGAAGGAAAGAGATGTGGCCGGGCAGCATGGCTACGACATCGGCGTAGCTGAGACCGAGGATGCCCTAAGGGTAGAAGTCCTCGCGGTATGTCGTGCCTACTGCACTCAGACTTGGGAAGAAACACTCAATCGAGCTAGGATTGATGCTTCTTCCGAGCTAAGGAAGCCTAAAAACATCATCTTTCCTCTTGCCCTGCAAATTCCCAATCAAAAAGAGGCAGCTCATCCAGTTTCTCAGCCAGCCAAAGAGCTCAATCTCAACATCCTCCCTCAACTGGTCAACAGAAGCAGGGCAGAGAGTAAGAGATCCTGAAAGACTCCTCTTCGGATAAAGTGACTGAGGCTCTTCAGCCTAAAGCAGCTTCTCAAGACTTTGAGCAGCAACTAGCCTCAGTTACTTTGTCTGCAGAAGGAGCTCTTAAGGAGAAAGAGAAAGAGATCCCTCCTGAAACAGCTGACAAGGCCCCCAAATCCAAACCCCAGATAAAGTTGAAGCCCTAGTTTTTATTTTTTAGGATAACGAAAATTGTTGTAATTTCATCCTTTGTACTTAAAGATCAATTCTGCTAATGTATGAAAATTTTGTTTTTTATTCTAAGTAACGTGTGCTAGTATTATTGCTTTCTTTAGCTGCATAATATTTACTTTGTCTTATTTTCTACCCATCCTCCAGCATACTCTACAAAGGAGTAAAACATTTAAATAAAATGTAAACATTAGCTCTCTTTATCTTTGAAATGTATTTTTCCCTTATCAATTTTTGATAAGTCTCCCAATTTCCAGGCAATACTCCAATGTTTAAGTAACAAATAGGACATGACCATATTGAAACACACTTAACTGACATCCATGAAGCTTATCATGACTCATAAAATGGATCATAACTTAGTCCAAAAAATAATAATTTGTACTCAAGATCGTGTTCTAATGATTTTAACACAACTTAAGCTCCGCTGAATACATCCCCTGATACTGTGATGATAATTATTTTTGCCAAGTTTATGGTCCGAGGACATAACACAACTTATTTTCCATTTTACATTTCAAAAGATGTCATAGTATATTAATTTCCACCAAGTTTGTGGTCTAAGAACCTGACATAACTCAGTTTCTGTTTAATATTTCAAGGAATGTCATAGTATATTAATTTCCACCAAGTTTGTGGCCCGAGGACCTAACATAACTTAGTTTCTGTTTTATATTTCAAGGAATGTCATAGTATATTAATTTCCACCAAATTTGTAGTCCGAGGACCTGACATAACTTAGTTTCTGTTTAATACTTCAAGGAATGTCATAGTATATTAATTTTCACCAAGTTTATGGTCCAAGGACCTGACATAACTTAGTTTTTGTTTAATATTTCAAGAGATGTCATAGTATATTAATTTCCACCAAGTTTGTGGTCCGAGGACCTGACATAACTTAGTTTCTATTTAATATTTCAAGAGATGTCATATTGTTTACAATATACATTTAAGATGAATGGAAGCGAAACGTGATGCAATTGTTCTTATTAATAGTAGTACATTTTCAGATTGTTTACATTCCAAGGATGGAGTACAGTTCTTTCATCCAAATTTTCTAAATAGTACGCACCTATCCCTGCTATTGATGTAATGCGATAAGGTCCCTCCCAGTTAGGCCTCAATTTTCCCCAAGCGGGGTTTCTAGTATTTCCCAAAACTTTCCTTAATACCAAGTCTCTTGGGGTCAATGGCCTTAATTTTACATTCATATCATAGCCTTGCTTAAACTTATGCTGATAATATGCCAACTGCACCATAGCATTTTCCCTCCGCTCTTCAACCAGGTCCAAATTCTTCTTCAGCAGCTCATCATTTCCATCCGAGGTGAAGGTGCTAGTTCTCATCGTTGCGAAACCATTCTCCAATGGGATTACAGCCTCAGCCCTATATGTCATGGAGAAAGGGGTCTCTCTTGTGGACTTTCAAGGTGTTGTTCGATATGTCTAAAGGACATGTGGCAGCTCTTCCACCCACCTTCCTTTGGCGTCGTCTAATCTCTTTTTAAGTCCGTTCACGATGACCTTGTTAACAGTCTCAGCCTGTCCATTTCCTTGTGGATAGGTCGAAGTGGAATACCTATTCTTTATACCCAGGTCAGAACAGTACTTCCTGAAAGCTTTACTGTCAAACTAAAGGCCATTTTCTGAGATGAGCACGTAGGGAACCCCAAATCGTGTGACAATGTTCTTCCAAATGAACCTTTTGACGTCTACATCCTTGATATTAGCTAAAGGCTCAGTTTTGACCCACTTGGTAAAATAATCTGTACAGACAAGTAGGTATATTTTATTTCCTACCGCTTTGGGGAAAGGTCCCACAATGTCCAAACCCCATTGAGCAAATGGCCAAGGGCTAGAGAGAGGGTTGAGAACTTCTCCAGGCTGGTGAATATTGGGCGCAAACCTTTGACACTGATTGCATTTTTTAACGTATTCCTACGCCTCCTTTTGCATGTCTGGCCACCAATATCCTTGGGTAAGAGCCCTATGAGACAGGGATCTTCCTCCTGTATGACTCCCACAAACCCCTTCATGGAGTTCCTCTAAAAGTGATTATGACGCTTCGGGGTGGACACAAAGTAAATAAGGGCCAGAGAAAGAGCGCTTGTATAATTTTCTATCCTCGGACAGCCAAAACCGATGAGCTTTTCTTCGTACTTTCTCAGCTTCAGACTTCTCTTCAGGCAGTATATCTTTTTCCAGGAATAGAGATATGGAATCCATCCAGCTCGGACCCAGTTTGATCTGGTGGATCCGAGGCATACCATAGTGTATTGAAGTAGGTGTATGTAGGTTTTCAACCAATACTACCGGGGCAAATCCTGCGCCGAGGACGTAGCGAGGGTAGCCAATGAGTCTGCATGCGTGTTCCCACTTCTCGGAATATGAGACAAGTCAAAAACTTCAAAATTTTCTTGTATACTCCTGATTTGGCACAAGTACTCCTGCATCCTTGAATCACGCGCTTCCAAATCACCCCTTACTTGACCCACCACCAATTTTGAGTTTGAAAAGACTTTCAATGCCTTTCCTCCCATTTTTTGGACCATTATCATTCCCATCAGCAAAGCCTCATACTTTGCTTCATTACTCGTAGCCGAAAAACTCAACCTCAACGATTTTTCAATAATAATCTTCTCAGGTGACACTAGGACTAGCCCTACTCCTGATCCTTGCTGATTCGCTACTCCGTCAACGTACAATTCCCAAGGCATTGGGCATTGAACAAAGGTCATGCCGATTGATCTTTCATCCAGTTTTTTACTTTCCCCTTCCATCTCTTCCGGATATTTAGCAAATTCGACCACCAGATCAACGAGCACTTGCCCCTTTATAGAAGTACAAGGCATGTACTTTATATCAAAAGCCCCTAGGATTGTGCCCCACTTGGCTATCCTTCCAGTATAATCTGCATTTCTAAGTACTAACTTAAGTGGAAGCTGGGTGAGCACAACCACAGTATGTGCTTGAAAGTAATGGGGAAGCTTTCTTGTAGCATGGACCACGGCCAATATCGCCTTTTCCAATGGCAAATAGCACACATCGGCTTCATTAAGTGACTTGCTCATATAATAGACAAGTCGTTGTATACCATTGTCCACCCGTATGAGCACAAGGCTTATGGCATATAGGGCAACTGCAAGATAGGCAAAAAGAACTTCATCCACCACAAGGCTAGACATAATGGGTGGATGAGATAGATATTGTTTAAGCTCCTGGAATGCCATGACACACTCCTCGGACCACTCAAATTCTTTCCATTTATGCAGTAGAAGGAAGAAAGGCTTGCACCTCTCTACCGATCTGGATATAAACCGATTCAAAGTAGCCATCATTCCAGTAAGTTTCTGCACCTCCTTGGGATTCCGAGATGGTTGCAAGCTATTAATTGCTTTAATTTGATTTGGGTTCACCTCAATTCCCCTGTGAGTCACCATATACCCTAGAAACTTTCCTGAACCCACTCCAAAAGAACATTTAGACGCGTTTAGATGCAACTTGTGTTCCCTCAAGATTTCGAAAATGCTTGTAAGATCCGCTAAGTGTTCAAACACCAACTTGCTCTTCATAACCATGTCATCGATGTAGACTTCAACGTTTTTACCTAACTGTAGTTCAAACATTTTGGTCATCATCCGTTGATAGGTCGACCCTGCATTTTTCAGGCCAAAAGGCATCACCTTGTAGTGTTAGTTTCCCACAGGAGTAACAAAAGCTGTTTTTTCCTAATCATCTACTGCCAGGGGTATCTGGTGATATCCTTGGAAGGCATCCAGAAAGCTCATCCGAGGATGGCCTGCCGTTGCATCTACCAATTGGTCTATCCGAGGCATTGGGAAAAGGTCTTTAGGACAAGCCCTGTTAAGATCTATAAAGTCCACACACACTCGCCATTTTCCTGTCTTCTTTTTCACTACCATGGTATTCGCCAACCACTGAGGGTAAAACACCTCTTTGATAGTCCCTGCCTGTTTAAGTTTAGTTACCTCACTCTTGACAGCCTCTACATGTTCCTTAGATGGGCGCCGAGGTGGCTGCCTTTTTGGAGTAATTGATGGGTTCACATTCAAGTGATGACAAATGAACTTTGGATCTAGCCCTAGGGCTTCATAGGCATCCCACGCAAACAAGTCTATATTTCTTCTCAATAGATCAACTAACTCCTCCTTCTCCAGTATGGGAATCTGAGTTCCAATCTGAAAGAACCTCTCCGGATCATCTCCAATGACCACCCTTTCTAGATCTTCGCATTTTACCTCGTCGGCTAGCCCACCAAACAGAGATGTTGGAATTTCTAACTACTATAAATCATTTTCAGCAATAGCTGGTTTGTGTTGAATAGCTGTTATTAAGCATTACCTAGCCACAGACTGGCTTCCTACTATTTCCAACACTTGCCCTCCAGAGGGATATTTTACCTTCTGGTGAAGGGTGGATGAAACAACGCCCAAGGAGTGTAGCTAAGGCCTGCCCATAATGGATGTATACGGGGAGAACGCATCTACCACGATAAAATCCACTTCGACCACATCTGTACCAGCTTGCACTGGCAATTTTATCTGTCCCTTAGGAACAACCATTTTACCTTCGAAACTTATCAAAGGGGAGCTGTAGGTCGTTAAATCTTCAGGTTTTAAACCCAACCCCTTGTATAGGTCGAGATATATGATCTCAGCTGCACTTCCTTAGTCAACCATGACCCTCTTTACGTCGTACCCACCAATTCTAAGGGTAACCACCAAAGCATCATCATGTGGCTGTATGGTTCCCTGTTTGTCCGCATCCGAAAAGCTTAACACTAGTGGAACATTCGTCTTGATTCTTTTCAGCCTTAAATTAGAGTCCTCATCTGAGTAACAGGATACTGACATTATCCTGGAAGGAAAATATCCAATCCTCCCTGGAGCAGCAAATATGACATTTATGGTGCCAAGAGGAAGTTTTGGTGCAGCATTTCCCTGGGTCGCCGAGCTAGATTGGCCTCCTCGGCCACTAGAGTGATGCAAGAGATGCTTTAACCTCCCTTCTCGGACCAATTGTTCTAAATGATCCCACAAATTTCTGCAATTTTCAGTAGTATGTCCATGATCTTGATGATAATGGCAGTACAGGTTTTGGTTGCGGTTCACTGGATCTCCTGTCATCTTATTTGGCCATTTGAAGAATGGTTCATTCCTAACCTTCTCTAAGACTTTCTACACTGGCTCTCGAAATACGACATTGACTGCTTGCGCATTGGCAGATCCAGATTGCCCTGCAAAGTTTCTCCAAGGTCGATTGTTCTGTGTCCGATCCGACCTGGAATCGCTCATCTCCTGAGGGATCACCTTCATTTTGCCCTTACCCTATAATTGATCCTCTTCAATCCTCCTATATTTATCAATCCTATCCATCAACAGGCGCACACTGGTAACAAGTTTACCAGTGTAGGACTTTCTCAAATCATGCTTGGCCGGTAGTCCAACCTTGAATGTGCTGAAAGCCACATCATCGTAGCTCCCATCTATCTCATTGAACATTTCCCAATACCTATCCGAGTAAGCCTTCAAAGTTTCCAAAGGCAATGGAACCCTGCTACACATGATGAAGCGAGCGCCGAAAGACTGGGTAAGCTTCTTGAAGGAATCAATAGAATTCACCTTTAAACCATTAAACCACCTTATCGCTATCGGACCTAGACTAGAGGGGAAAATCTTACACATCAAAGCTTTGTCTTTAGAATGAACGGCCATTTTTTGATTAAAATGACTAACATGCTCTACTAGGTCTGTCCGACCATTATAAAGGGAGAAAATCGGTTGATGAAATCGCCGAGGGAGGCTTGCACTCTCTATCCTTCGTGTAAAAGAAGACTTAGCAACCTGGTTTAGCGCTTCGTTCATGGCTCTGTTTCCAAGGCCCTTATGCGTTGGGCTCTTATTCTTGCGCTTATGGCTACTATATTCCTCGTCACTCGAGAAAGTTTCACTGGGCGGAGTTCTAGATCGTCGCCTGTACATGTCATCATCTGTCTCGTCGGAAGAAGATTCGGACTCAGGCGATGAGTGCCTCCGTCGTGCACAACACAACTTCTTCTTCAGCTCATCAATCTCACGTTGTATGTCTCTCTTATTCTCTGCATGAGAAACATGGCTCTTCCCCGTGATTGACTCTTACTAGTATGTGTAGTTTGTACACTTCCTTCATGATTTCCCCTTTGCTGAGGATTTACAGCAGAATTATTACGTTGAGAACCCCTGACTCTGCCTGGTGTGGATTAACATTACCCTGATGCAGTCCAATCGTTGGCTGGTGCGAACCTGACTCTTCCATCTCCAGCACTAAATCGAAATCTCCCTCTGTTCAGATCAAGCTCTCCCCACAGACAGCGCTAATTGTAAGGACCAGTTTTGGCTTGGACTCCAAAAACATGATTGGATTCAAGCCCAACAAGCCTAAACAATGATTTTGTAGAGCGTTGGGAGAAATAACTAGCCTGAATTTAGATAAGAGGTAACAATTATGGATGGTTTGGAAGAGTAACTTGACGAATAAGATATAAAACTCGCCATCGGCTTAGCCAGAATAGTATATCAAGTATCTGGGATTTTTCCTTTCTGTATCTTAGATCTTAAGCTTTTTTTTTCCTCTCCTTCTCTCTAGACACCTTTTCATGTTATATATCATCATCTTCGTACATTTCCCCTTGTACACGTGTAAATCAGGTTATGGGAGCTTCTTCCTGTCCCATCTCACACCTTCTTGAACCTTCTACCACTAGCTGTAAGGCTACTTGTTTTACTGTTCAGGCATCACCTCCACATTAATGCGGCCAGAGAGTTAGCTGGGAAGCATTTAATGTGGAGGTAGCAGCTTTTACAGATATTTGTTATCCCTCGTCTTCATCCCTTATTCAGCATTTAACCCTCCCCCTGTCGTATAGTACCTTTAAAACAGTATATCAAGGGGATTGGGATGCTTCTAGCCACCTCGGACAAAGGTTCTGAGGTGATTGTTCTCCTCGAATAGACTTAGGTCCATTATAAACACCCTTTTACTCTTCTTGTAATACAACCTTTACCTCTTCCTTAAGTGATCGTCCTTGGATCTGTACGCGTCTACGAATTGGGCTATTGGGCCATAGGCCCAGTCTATTCAACTTGAATAGCACCTCTAAAGGCAACTGGTCCCCACAATACTTTTTAAGTTTTTGTATTAATAAGTTTTTAATCCAATAATTACTACTTTTTTAACCTAATAATATTAGACATAAAAGTTTGAATAATGACGATAACAACTATTTTATAAAAAATTATTTTTCAATAAAAATGTAATATTAATAATAAACTTATATTAAACCAATAAAAATTTAATCAAATCTATATTTTGTAAACATATTTTTAAATAGTTTGTAAATATTACCAAAAGTTTAAATAAATTAATAATCTGTTAGAAATCTCTGTGAAAAGACAGTAATGAATGACAGATTTATTTTTGATTATTTTTTTTGGGATGAAGTTCTTATGAATTGGACTTGAATAATAAATATCCAACCAGATTCAAGTACGCACGGTGGGTGTTAGTCTAAGTCATTGGGCAAATGATAGCTACTAATCACGGGGATATAGGGCACTGACAAATGTTAATTACGACATTTGATATTTGATGTGACTTCCCGTTAGGACTTGGGCCTGTGAGACTGAGAATGGCCCATGTGACCAAGACCCATCACGGTATAGAATTAGTCTACTGAGAAAACGGGCAAGACTCTTAGAATACCGTTCGGGATAAATCGTATTGCGTTCGGGCTAAGTTGGGTCCAATACTAACTAGTAAGCTCAAGGGATGTCAGCAAGGAGACAGTCAAATTAAGGTTGGTAACTGAGCACTACCATCTTCATTGGAAAATTCACTGCCGAACACTATTTGACATATTGAACAAGTTCGAAGAGAAGTTTTTTGAAGTTGTGAGGATTCCTTAGAATACAAACTATTTTATAAAAAAGTTTACAAACTGCTGATGTGGTAAGTAATTATTGTAAATAAAAAAGTAATATTAATGATGGGTTTAGATGAAAACCAATAAGAAGTTGACCACATCAACATTTTGTAAAAATATTGTAAAATTATTTATGGTTGTAACATTATTCTTATTAATAAACTATATTAAAAAAGTTTCGACACTATTTTAATGGAAAATATAAAAATATGTCAACTTAATTAATTACTTTATATTTTCTTATGAAAATATTTCTAAAAATATTTTCTAAACAAATACCCTTAGCCATTTAGGCATTGGTTAAAACAACAAATGCTAGCCCTAGCTATATATATATATATATATATATATATATATATATATATATATATATATATCATTCGTAAACTAGAACTTATTTATTGAATGTCATAAGATAAAATAAAATGGATCAATCAAGACAAAATAAACTAATTTCACTTTCTTTATTTAAAAAAAATATAAACAATAATAAATAATTCCACTTTACATACTCATTTATATTATATTAACCTTTGATAAAATATTACTTATCCTAAAAGTTTAAGTTAATAAATAAAAAATGTATATTACGCAAACTTATCCCATATCTTTATCCCTAGTTCTAGCCTGACCATATAGCTAAATTAAGGAGAATCAATATGTCCTTGATTTTAATCCCAATCAAGGACGTCCTTAATTAGCTCCCTAGATCAACTATATGAACCACATATCCAGACTTCTGTATATATTCATATGTACAAAAATACCAAAATGATAGCAAATTTAATACAAAGGTTAACACTTTTTCTCTCTTTCTTCCTTCTTTTACTTTGTTCTTAAATCAGGTAACGAGTCCAAATCTTCTATCTCACTCTTCCTGCTCCACTATATACTTCGCAAATTAAAACATGTCACATGTCCATCTAATTTATTAAATGCTAAATTTATGTCTTCTATTATTTCAATTACCTAAATATGATGAGTTATTTATTTATTTATTTATTTTAGAAAATTGAAATAATAGAAGGTATAAATTTAGCATTTAATAAATTAAATGGACATATGACATGTTTTTATTTGTAGAATATATAGTAGAGCAGAAAGAGTGAAATAGAAGATTTGAACTCCTAACTATATATATTATTTTAAGCATCATAAAGAACAGCATACAATGATCCCAACTGTAAATATATCTCCAGAAGTGAAGCGAGTGATGCCATGGTTTAAAATCTCAGTGAAATATCGCAAAAATATCAATATTGTAATAAATATCCGACCAGCTCTTCCTGTATTTTTTAAATCAATAATGAGATTTTAATAGGTAGTAATCAATGAAGGACAGCTGCTATCAATAAATCGGACAGTTGGAGGGTAGAAAACCCAGATAGTCGTCTCCATTTACTTCTGTACCATGCAATTGTAATGGTGCTGATTAAAGAGTTATGGTGCAGAGCAATATATGGATTATGGATGGTGCAACTGCTTGTCTCTCAATGCATTCAATTTTTTTGTAGGCATGCGGGAGAGAAATTCAGAGTGAGTTATAGGTGTTTGTACGAGACTGGCACATTGCACTTGCTAGCATTATCTGAAAGTTTGCAATTGGTGCACTGAATACAACAGTTTGCTTTGAAAGTTAAGGACATATGGTAACATGTATCGATTTGACGTAATTTACGAGAAATTATACCGTTCTCATGGTGTGTTATGTCATTTATCCACTATTCTAATAAAAGACTCCCGTCTATTTAAAATTGTTGAGTCGGTATTTAATTTATATATAAAACTCTATAATTTTAAATAAGTGAAAGTCTTTTATTGAAATAGTGGACTACATCACTTGTCTACCATGAAAACTTTATAATTTCTCGCAATTCACATGATTTTGCTGGCTTGATTGGAAATAAATACGTAGGAAATAAATACTCTGCAGAGTATCATTGATGAGGTTTCAACTGTGTGCAAACGATAGATAGTGATTTTAAGCGAGGCATGTCTATATATTGGTAGAAAATTAATTTATCTGCACTTTAATGATTAGAGACAAGAACCAAGTTTTCTTGACCAATTAGACAAAATTGAGAAACAACCACACACAAAAGAGATAAGATTTGTATTCAAGGCAAAGGCACGTCACAAATCTTGAGGTTTTAAAGCTTATAATTTAAGGGAGTAACAACTTATATCCTATAGTCTCTAAAATAATACATTAAACCTTTAGGTATTAAAAGATAACCAATTAAACTTTATGATTTTAAATGTCAATAGTTTCTATGAATTGTCATATAACTTCTTGTGAATTTTATTTTAATCAATTTAATAACTATGAAAAAAGTGTAAAAAAACTTGTGTCATTGGATTTATTGAATTTCTTCCATACTTTAAAGATTAAAGACTAGAGTTAAACTTTCTTGACTAATGTTAGATACAAAATTTTAATGAAAGAAAAAATATTTTTAAAACTTATAAATATAATTTAAGGGTGTAACAACTTAAATTCTATAATTTGAAGAAAAAAACGACACACTAAGGTTTTAAAAGATAACCAATTAAAATTTATAATTTCTACAATAACAATAGTTTCTATGAATTGTCATATAACTTGTTATATGAATTGTCAATAATACTCCAATTAATTGTCATATAACTTGTTATAAAGGTACTTTCTAATTCATCCACTAAATAGAATATCACTCATCATATAATAGTGGGTTTGGTTTACCTGCAGTACCTTTTTAACAAAATCTCCTTTTATTTTAATGAATACTTGCCACACCACCTATTAACTAAATAAAATGTAGAGATTAAAACTCATTATCACTTGTTATTGTATATTTAAAATAACAGGAAATGTCTAGTTAAAAAAGTACTTGAAGTAAACCAAACCCTATAATTAATAGTGGATTTTTTTTTTTTTTTTTTTTTAAAGTTATCCTCTATTGTCCTTGTTGTCAAGGTATTTGGCATATAATCATTAATGAAAAATAAGTTAAATTTTGGATTTTAAATAGAATTAATTATAGATTTTTAGGAATCTAGTCTACAATATTTTTTATCTCCAAAAGAAAATTTTAAATACTAACCCCAAAATTATATACAAAAAATGCAAGGAATATATTCATGGACTCTATAACTTGTAATAACTTATCCTTGATATGGATATTAGTTAGTATTGTTTAGTGACAACGAATAGGGTGAGTTCATTTCAAAGATGTAAAAATGGCATAAAAGAAAGCTTCATTCCCCTTCAATATCTTCCAGCTATAGTATTTATGCCCTGGTGGATCTCTCTCTCATTGATGAAAATCTGGATTTCACTTTTTCTCTCTTCAAGGAGAATCTAGATGTTCAACATTCAAATTCCAAAGTTTTTTTTTTTTTTAATTGGAAGCAAATCATGATGTTGAACACTTAAATCTCTCTCTCTCTCTCTCTCTCTCTCTCTCTCTCTCTCTCTCTCTCTCAAAGTCACACTCAATCCTAAAAATCATATCAGCCCAAGACGCACATGTATGCACAATCACAATAGCACAAATCAAAAATAAGAAGAAAAAAATGAATACTTGATTTCACTAATAAATCAATTTCAAAACGCTTATTTCGAAAGTCACACTCAATCCTAAAAATCATATCAGCCCAAGACACACATGTATGCACAATCACAATAGCACAAATCAAAAATAAGAAAAAAAAATTAATACTACATGATTTCACTAATAAATCAATTTCAAAACGCTTATTTCGAAATATTGAGAGAGAGAGAGAGGGAGGAATCCAAATCTTGAACAACTAGATTTGCATTTTTTTTTAAATAAAAAAAGGTATAATATTTGCTTTAGGTGAAAAATAATAATAATAATAATCAAAATTCATTTATGTTGAATATCTGGATTTGCTTTGGAGAGAATAAGTGGAATTCAGATGTTTTTTTGAGGAAAAAAAAAAGAGTAAGGATTTTCATCACATCTATAATTTAATCTTTTCAAACCCTAAAATCTTAGTATCTATTTTTCCATTAACAATATAGTATGCCTTTCTCTTGCCGTACATGAAAATCGGTTCAATAAGTTCCATTTTTTTTTTTTTTTTTAAAGGGAACAATAAGTTTCAATTGGACGGACTTCTTGCAATTTATATCAATAAAAGTACTATGAATAAAAAGGAAAAATGAAATATCCAAATCAGTCGTTTAGAGCCTGTTTGGACAAGGATTTTTCATCACTCAATTTCCGTCACTCATCACTCATCACTTAAAATACCATGTTTGTTTGGCACCATCACTCACTTCCCATCACTCAATATTTTTCATACTATTTGTGGACTCCATACCTGTCACCAGTGCAGCTTTTTTTTTTTTTTTTTTCAAGTACCCAAACTCACTGAATCCAGTGAAAAAAAAAAAGCTAACGCCAACGCAGAAAAAAAAAAAAAAAAAAAAAAAAAAAAAAAAAAAAAAAAAAAAAAAAAGGTCAAAAGGTGATCAAAAGTTACGACTGTGAGTCCCCTATGTGTGTTTAATTATAATATTGTCATTGAGTTATGGAAACAGAGAATTGAGTTATCAAAACTAGCAATCCAAATGGGCTCTTAGCGATTCTATTCAATATCATGAGAGTCAAAAAAAAAAAAAAGTTGTTATCCAGAAAATAATCTTTGGTATTACACTTTAAAAAAGGGTATATTCAAAGAGAAAAAGAGTCAAGTTATTGAAGTTGTATTTGGGATAAATATTTTTATATGTTAAAAATTTACTTTTATTTTCTTATGAAAAGGTACTAAACCACGAAAAATATAAAATAATATCTGTCAATATATATAACTAGAGCAGGCTTTGGTAAATGGTAACCTAAATATCTTTATTCTTCTAAAAATTTCTTATTAACTAATTGAAAGTAATCTTAATAAAGATTCAATTTAATGCAGATATAAGTACATAAGAATAAATTGTGATTTTAAATCACTAGTTAAGATTGACTTAAGATTAAGGAATAAAACATTCAACTCCTTAAAATGCAAACTATTTACACTAACATCTTCTCCAAAATACAATTACACTAACACCCCCTAAATGAGGGGCTTTAAAGAATCTTGAATTTCCTCTTTCATCCTCCGCTTAAATTGTCATTCACACTTCCTCTAATAGGAATTTCAAGATTTTTTAAAACATTTTTCAACCGTTGATCTAAAGGAAGTTAATGAAAATAATTTGTATTTTAGAGAAGACGAATGTCTTATTCCAAACGAACTTGGAAGGCCATGAGTGTAAGAACATTAAAACTTAGGGGAGATTACAATAATTGTCCCAAATTAAAATCGATGAAATAAAAATCCATAAGTCCAAAAGAGCATTCTCATTGGCTTCTTTAAAAATTATTTACTTTGCATTATCAAAATACATTTAATTTATTTTATATGACCACTTTAAAAACACACGAGACATCTCGTTCTTTATTTTACAATCTATCACACTAAAATAATACATTTTCTCTTTTTCCCACATACTTTTTTATTATAATTTTCTTCTTCTTAGATTAGAGGGAGAGAGAGAATGTGATCAAAGATAGAATCAGTCATCTGATTGAGAGAGAGGAAGGAGGGAAAGTGTATAAAATAAAGTAAAAAATCAAATGAATGTTCCTAAAATATTCTTTATCTTTAGATAAAATGATGCGGTGGGTTTTAAGTGATTTGTTTGTTACAAGATTTTGCATTACCTAATGGGAATGCTCTAACTCATCTTTCAATTGAAAACTCTCACTAACTCAGGAAGTCATTCAACACACCTAGTGATGAGTAGGGGTGTCAAATGGGTGGATTTGAGTCAATTTAGGGTGGGCATAATTGGATTAAGTATATAAAACCCATTCACCCATTAAAACTCATTTAACTAATTGCTTCTAACCTAAACCCAACTCAACCCAATTATAATAGATAAACCTCAATCCACCCAATTACCAGATTGCCCCTAAAGTGAAAATGACCAAAGTACCAAAATAATTTTAGTTTGCATTTTTTAAATGACACATCAACATTTTAATTTTAAAAAAAAGTCACATCAAAAATTAAAAATAAAATTCTGAATTTATAATTTTTTAAAATTTAATTAAATTAATTATTTAAATCTTAAAATCAAATATTTGAATCTGTGTTGAGAGAGAGAGAGAGAGAGAGAGAGAGAGTGATCTAGGCTTAAAGAAAGAGAGAGGGGTTGAGATGCGGCCGACGATGATCAGGTGGTTCGGCTTTGGCTTCAACTTCTCTTCAAGTGGTTCGGCTTTGGCTTGAAGATCATCACTGATGCCGAAATCTTCATCCATCAAAGGAGGTAGGTTTAGATCAAACAGCTAGATCCTTGTTGCTACAGCAATCATCAGATGCAACAGGGTTCATGATCTTGGCCCTTGTGACTGGATTTGAAACGACCCTAGGCTCACTAAAATGCTTGAGGTTGAAGGATTTTTCTGGGATCAAAGCTCGGAGAAGGCATAGATGCACCACGGAGATTAAGGGTTCAAAGGAGGAGGAAGCGGTGGTGAAGGAGGTTTATGGTGGTTGTGGTGGTGCCGACGAGTGTGGGGTTTGGGAGACTAGGTTTAAGTTCATGTGGTTCATAGAATACGAGAGGAGCGAGTGTCTGATTTGATTTGGGAGTGGGATTGATGGCTTGTGTTGCCATTTGATTTTGCACATTTAAGATTGAGGTTGAAGAGGAAATTAAGGAATAGGAATTTGATCATGTGAAATTTATGGGTTTGCTGGAGATGGATTGACTACTGTGTTTATGGGTTTGTTTCTTGGGTTGATTTATGGTTTGGTTTGGTTTCTTGTTTTCCTGGATTTGATGGAGATTAAACTTTCTCAAAGATCAAACAGTGCAAAGTGGTGAATAGAAAGAAAAAAAAAAGACTAAAATTTGAAAATTACCAAGTGGGCTTTCTGGGGAGATCAAGATCTAAGAGAAATGACAAAAATCTAAGGAATCTCCAAAGCTTTGAAGGTGCTGAAACTGTTGGGTTTCCGACTAAAACGTGATTGGAGGCCAAGAAAATGAGGGAAAATGAAAACCCTAGTGAAACACTGAAACGTCAGAGGGCTGGTTTTTTTTTTTTTTTTTTTTTTTTATTTAATGGGAAGGGCTAGGTCGAATTTGGGTATATTGCTTTTAGATTAAATGGGCTCCAATGGGTTTTTAGTTAAAACTCAATAATCACTAGGTCTAATTGGGTTGATGCTCATTTAACCCAACTAATAATTGGGTGAGTTTGGGTTCAATTAGAGTGAGTGGGTTTGGGTGGGCAAATGGGTTTAAGCTTATTTTGCCACCCCTAGTGATAGAGGTCTTGTTCTTTTGTGAATATAGGGTATTAATGAGCATGTGGGTGTAGCCAGTATTACCAATTACTTTTTTATTATTATTAGATGGGCGATATTATAACAATGAGAAATGTTAATCAACATCCTAAAAATATTGGTTTATGAACTATTTAAAAAAAATTATGAAAAAAATAATAATTAATTGTTTTAATGGTTTTTTTTATATTTCTTATTAAAATTATGTTAAAATTCTTTTAAAATACTTTATTAACAATTACCTAAGAATACTCGTTTTCAAGACCCTATAAGATTATAAAAGCTCTAACGTTACTCTAACGCATCCTGAACACTACACATTTCCATCTTAGTTTGCATTTATCACTCTCTTGCTCTTTTCTTCCTCTTTTCTTCTAAACCTTTTTACAAATCTGAAGCAATTCTTCTAAACCTAAGAGCTGCTTGGTTTTTCGAGTAATCTATATCTTGCTTACTATTCCCTCTCTTTAATCCCATCCCTCTGCATTCTCATTATTTAGCCAATTTAGTGTCCAAGAGCTTCATTTCTAGGCCACTCAACCCACCAAAACGAAAAGAGATTATATTAGTTTGCGTTTGTGTTCAACAATGGAGTGTGAAAAGAAACGAAACCAAGACAATAAAAAACCAAATTCTATTATACCTAAGTACGTGAAGTTTGGTTATCACTACTTAATCTCTAATGCCATGTATCTCTTCCTTGTGCCACTGAGTATCACAGCTTTGACTCATCTTTCTAAGGATGATTTCGTCCATTTCTCCAACCACGTTATGCACAATCTTGTAGTTGTGACTTTATGCATCATGATTATAGTTATCCTAGCAACCCTTCACTTCATGAGTCGTCCGAGAAAAGTTTATTTAGTAAATTTTTCTTGTTACAAGCCCGACCAAACTCTAATGTGCAGCAATGAAACTTTCATGAAAGCGACTAAGCTAACTGGGAGTTTCACAGAGGAAAGTTTAGCGTTTCAAAAGAAGATTTTGGAAAGGTCGGGGTATGGTCAAAAAACATATACCGCCAAAACATTTTTGGAGGTTCCGATCAACATGAGTTTCAATGAAGCGAGGAAGGAAGCAGAGTTGGTGATGTTTGGAGTGATCGATGAGTTATTGGCGAAAACCGGAGTGAAGACAAAGGATATAAGGATTCTTGTTGTGAATTGCAGTTTGTTCAATCCAGCACCATCATTGTCAGCCATGGTTGTTAACAGGTACAAGCTTAGAGGGAACATTTTGAGCTATAATCTTAGTGGAATGGGCTGCAGTGCCGGACTTATTTCTATAGATCTTGCCAAACGTTTGCTACAGGTATATACAATTACACACCATATACTATGCACAATTTGTTTTTTATTTTTTGGGCTCAAACATATACTTTTTTTATAGCTAAACGTATACATATTATTTGCACATGTTGTAAGCACATTTTTTTATGTCTATTTCTTATTCATATCCTTAATATCACATTTAAAGCCGGTTTGGATCTGTTTATTTTGCTGGAACTGAAAACTTTTTGCTCAAAGTACTGTAGATAGAGGTAAAAGTTAGCTAAAATAATACAGTAAGATCCATGAATGATATTAAAAAATGTAATGAGGCCCATGAATAACAGCATAAATAAGTTAAATAGTAAAATAAGTTGACAAAAATAATTTTTGTCAAACATACACTTAATTTTCACATCTTTGATTTTAATTTAAAAACAATAATACGGTTAAATATTAATTGTCAGACTATGTGCTTTATCGATCCAACCAACAACCAATTAGTGAAGGATAAGGGGGAACAAATCTTTTATAGTATTCGATCGCAGACCAAGCTCATTGGTATTGGAGCGAATTGTGAAATCCCTCACATTAATAAAAATTCATACAATGGGTCTGTAAATAATAATTTCTTCTTTATTTAAGTCTAGATTATAAACAAAAATTATCATCATTATGTACATTTCTATATTATTTTTCACATATATGTAGTATTATTTGGACAGGAAAATTAAAGTATGCAAATATATTGAAATAATAATAATAATAATAACAGCAACAAGTTAAACAAAACAAAATAGGATTTTTTTTTTTTTTTTGGGAAGAAAACAATATAGGAGTTATTTCAAGTGTATGCTATTAGTTATATATCAAAGACCAAAATTCTTAACCCTGATCAATGATAACCTTAAGTTATACATTTAGGTCTATCCAAGGACCTGCGAGATCCGACCCGACCCGTCACCAACCGAACTGATTGCTCTGGCGGTCGACAACAAATTTTCTCCAAAAACCGAGATCGGAGGTTCGGGTATCGAATCTCCACCTCTCAAATTCGAGAAACCTGAATCGACCGACCCAATTGTATTTTCCGGCAAATCTGGGATTTTTTCAAGAAGATCTAGCTAAATTCGGCGAGATTTCACTAGATCTAGCTTCGTTAACCCTTTCTTCGCAAGGACAATCCAATAATAGAAAAATAATTATATTTTAGCAAACCAAGACCAAAATTCACTTGCATCGAGCTATGCAAAATCGTATAAAAATACAGGGTTTATTGTTATAGTAACTGTATAAATTTATATTTCTACTATTTATTTGCATTTTATTTTCTATTTTTTCTTTACATATCCTAAGAATAAAAGAAGAGAGTAGACGGTGGTAGTTGTGTGTAAAGAAATAGAAACAATTTAAAAGATGTTTTAATGAAATATATTATAAAATAGATAATCTAATATTAGATATTTTGAAAAGTGAGTATATAAAATAGAAAAAGTAGTTTTTTATGTTAATATAGACAGAAATTTTTGCACGCGTTGATTCAAAGTAAGCTTGAAAATCTTGATTTGCCGGTACTGCCAACTACCAAGGCAACAACTACATTAAGTTTACAAGCTAATGTGTCACCAATTATAAAGAAACAATTTAAATATTCACTTATCCTAATGGTTAAAGCTTACCAATTAAATTCATTGTCATATATATTAATTTATAAATTTTATATAGCAAAACTTGTAGTATCTTTAACATTTTTCTTAATTACTTAGGCTTTGTGTGCAGATTGCATGAGTACTTCTGTCCTATCAAAAACTTAGGCCCTGTTTGGATTTTTTTTTTTTTATCACTCATCACTCATCACTCAATTTTCTTCACTCATCACTTAAAATACCCCAACTTCCCCAATCCCACCCGTTTGGCACTTATCACCCAGTTTTGCATTACTTTGTTTCAAAACAAAAACAAAAAAGTCCAACATTGCAACTGAACAGTAGGTTTATTACAAAAATGGCATTGAAAACAGAGTTATGAAAACTGAAAACACCTAAAATGTGTTTTCAATTTCCATAACTCATCACTCAAAAATCAGAGAATTGAGTGATGGAAACAAAAACTGGAAACAAAATCCAAACGGACTTCTCAACCATGGGTCCCATCATTTTTGAGTAATGAGTTATGAAAACAGCAAATCTAAACAGCCCCTTAGTTACATTGTCTAAGAAATGAATGAGGTTGGAAGCATATTATGAAAGTTCATTTTAATTTAGTTTGTCTGTTTGTTGGAAATTATTTTTTCAAGACCGTATGTTTTTCCTTCATACGTCCTTGTAGTTAATGAATCAATAATTATTTCAACAAGGTTTTCTGCCAAACTTATTTTTGAGAATCACTTCCAATCTATTATATGTCAATTTATAATATTATTTAAATGTATTATTTAAATAAATTACATAATTTGTTAAAAATGTCATATGTTGAAAAGTATATATAGATCATGTTTTTAATCACCACGGTGTGAATTAGAGGAAGCCTCTCATATTAGTTTGGAGATAAGGTTTTTTCTGAAATACCCCTAGACCAAAAGGATCATATACCCTCTCCTTTTTGTTTAATGGAAAAAGTATTATATATACTAACAAATTCTTTTTAAATTTGTCTTCTAGGAATTTATGTTTTCATTTATATATTTCGGAGTTCAAGTAATATATAGTTTGATAACAATGATATCCTTATTCTTTAATGGTGTCCCATTTATGGGTTTCTAATAACTCCAACTCTCCCCACCCCTTCTATCTATAGGTGGGATTTTGTGAAAGCAAGATAAATCTTATTAAGTGGTTGGGGCATCATTTTCCAAACTAACAGTCCAAAAATGGCTTAGTCAGAGTATTTGGCATGTAGTTAATTGATTCTTGTATTGCATTTAGCCTTTCATTGATTAATTAATTAAGAGTATATATTGTACACCTTTTTTTTTTTCTAAATCTTTCCATTAAATAAGAAATTAAATTGATTTTCAAACAATGTGACATAATATATACTTAGATTGATGAAAAAATAAATCTCCACCAAATTAAAGAATGTACGTACAATCGTTATTTTGAAATAAATGAAGAAGATCAAATTCTTAATCATACTAAAGATATATAATCGAATCCTCACTTTGTAACAGATACGACCTAATTCCTATGCTCTAGTGGTGAGCATGGAAAGCTTGACTCTGGCCGGGTATGATGGCAATACTCGCTCAATGCTCATCCCAAATTGTCTCTTCCGCATGGGTGCAGCAGCAATTCTTTTAACAAACCGATCATCCGATCGCCATTGTTCAAAGTATCAACTGGTTCATGCTTTACGTACCCACAAAGGTGCTGATGATAGAGGTTACAATTGTGTCTTTCAAAAAGAAGACATAAATAATCGACTTGGCGTTGCACTCTCCAAAGACCTATTGCCAGTAGCTGGAGAAGGTCTTGCAAACAACTTAACAACATTAGGGCCATTAGTCCTGCCCTTTTCTGAACAAATCCTATTTTTGGTGAATTTCATTGGGAGAAAAATTTTTAAAATGAAGATAAAACAATATGTTCCAGACTTTAAGTTGGCTTTTGAGCACTTTTGTATACACGCAGGAGGGAGGGCAGTGTTGGATGAGCTAGAGAAGAGTCTTGAACTTAGTGAGTGGCATATGGAACCCTCAAGGATGACTCTTTATAGGTTTGGAAACACTTCTAGTAGTTCCTTATGGTATGAATTGGCTTATACTGAGGCCAAGGGGAGAATCAAGAAAGGCGATCGAGCATGGCAAATTGCATTTGGGTCAGGGTTCAAGTGTAACAGTGTTGTGTGGCGAGCATTGCGAACCATTAATTCAGCAGATGAGAAGCATAATCCTTGGATAGATGAGATTGATAGCTTCCCTGTTCATGTGCCTGAAGTGGCACCAATTGATTGTTAGATGCCATCCTTAATTTAGTTAATTATAGGAAGAACATTATGCATTCATGTATGTTATTAATTTCTTTTAAGTCTAGAGACAACTTTTTCCACAATTTATTTCACAACTTGTTGAGATGTTAAGTTGTAAATAGTGCAATATCAATTTTATTTGGATATATCTAAATAAATAAGAGATTGGTATGCTCGTTGTTAGGTTCTAAAAGTTTAAAACAATTGGCAAACTGCAAACCTAAATTTGTCTAGATATAGATTCCTAAGTCTATAGGTTTGATTAGACAATACTCAAAGTGCTGCAAGTCTGAATTCATGAATAAGCAAGCTGCAGGTTCAAAAATTCGAAATATGCCAAGTTCGATCAGTTGAGAGAACAAGTTCGACTAATCGAGACACATGTTCTACAGAATTTAATTAAAGTTCATTAGCCTATTAAGCCCATTAAGTGATTAAGGTTTCAAATCTATTTCACATAATATTTAAAGGAAATCATAAGACACGTTTTGTTATGACTTTGGAGGTGCACTTGTGAAATCTAAAAGGTACTGTGTTTTCTCCTTTCAAAGTCACTACCGGAAATCATTCTAATATCATTGAATGGTATATCTGAAGTTGCTGCACCTAGATCATACATAGTTGATGATTTAAACCTTTAAGGGTGGTCTTAGAGTCACAAATTGGAGAGTTTGTATTGCTAAAATTTTAAGTTGGATCTCAAAGTCACAAATGTGGGAATTTGTGTTCAGCAAATTCAAGATAGAAGAGCCTGTGGAGTTGGAGCTGCACTTAGTCGTGTTAGTAAGATTTACATGAGGTATCTTTAGAATTAGGGTTTAAATCTATTGTAATCTTTCATTCTATCATAGTGGATTTGTTTACCTTGAGGATAATTAGGTTAAATTCTCCCTAAGTTTTTGACTTAAAACGATTGATTCTATTGGTTTTCTTAAGTTATCATATTACAATCTTCTTTACTTTTCCACACTAAATAATATGTTTGCATGTGTTTAACCTAGATCTCATAATTAACTTTAGTAAACACTTGGCTAATTCATTAGATTAAACTAATCTATTTTTCAAGGAGTCTAAACAAACACACACTAGTAAGTACATAGGAAACCTAGGACCCTTGAACTCAACTACCTTCGTTTAAGGTTAACTTGAAAGGATGGACCTAGTGGGAACTTACTTGGAAGAATAGGGCCCGTTTGGTAGGGTATTTCAAACACCCATTTTCAGTTTTTAAATAACATTACACATATTTTCATACATTTTTTCACCCACACGTATTTCAAAAAATTGCAAACAACACTAGTCAAACTCCTCTATCAAACAGGCCATAAATAATTTGAATCCATGTCTAAGCACTCATAACATTAATATTCTAGAGGAGTACCCTTCAAAAGACTCTGTCCAAGACATTATTGAAGAGTGTTGTGTTGGGTAGGGGTTGGGGGTGGGGTGGGGGTGGGGGAGAACCAATTAATACAAATACAATGTGCACGGAATAAATGCAAATAAAATCACAATGGGACAAATAGTTGTTATTATTATTTTTTATAATTTCCTCTCATTGTACTGTCAACGATCCCGATTTGGACATGTAAAACAAGTTATTGTACTGCCACAATACAAGTCTAACACGTCTAACAATTTTTTGGACTTAAATTAAAGCAAAAATTTTAACAAAAAAATTAATTTTAAATCTACATATTTATGTATCATATCATATGTACAATTTATGATATGATATGTACAGGTGTATCACACAATTCATAAGCATATTCGACACGCATTTAAGATACATTGCGGATTTAATTACAAAAGGGAGAGGACATTATGGATTGAAGCATTTTTGCTTCCTCATAAACGTCAAAGTCTTTAGAGTCCAAATATTTCACAGAAGGTTTAACATCACCATCTATCTAGATCCAGATGATAAAGGAAAATTATTAGGTACTCCCGAAGTACCATAAATACATACTCCCTCCTTTCACATAAATGGTGGGTCCCACCATAAATTTAATTAGTAAGACCCACCATTCATGTAAGAGGAGGGAGTACGCATTTATGGTACTCTGGGAGTACACAATAATTTCCCGATGATAAAGGTGGGACATATTTAACTGCATGCTATTATTATTATTATTATTATTATTATATGTTGTCTATTATTTATTATTAAAGGTAACCAATCCGCTTTCCACCTCTCAACAAACTTGAAAAAAAAAACTCGCTAACCTTGGGTACTTTTTTTTTTCATTCATAAACTAACTTATGTATCTATCGAATTCATATGACCAAATAGATCAACGAAGACAAGATAAACTAATTCCGCTTTATATAATCATTTATATTATATTAACCATTGATAAAATATTACTTATCTCAAAATTTTAAACTAATAAAAAGTTGTATATTGTGTTAGCATATCTCATATCTGTATCCTCAATTCTAGCATGACCATATTCATAAACTAAAATGAATCAATCAAGATAATTTATTTATTTATTTATATATATAGCATTAATAAAAAAGAAATAAGGTAATTATATTATCATCTATTACCTTATTCACAGTATAAAAAAGAATTTACAAATTTAAAAGTAAAGCATCTAGTGTGTTGTCCAAATTTTGTTGACTTAAATCAAAGCACAAATTTTTTAACAAAAAATATATTTTAAACCCACTTGTTGCTGTAAATACGACACATACAATTTTAGAATATGAAACACGGAGGGACGGACCACATTAAGCTCACCATCATCGCACCATAGCTTCTTCAGTTTTTCTGTCCCCTGCTATCTCTCTCTTTCCTTCGGTATTTTATAGTCTGGGTTTCTACACAAAGATGGCTTTCAGTCTTTCACCTTTTTACCTACCTAGTTGTTTCTTCGTAAATTTCATTAGGCTTTCTTTTCCATTTTCACCAAAGTTATTTGATGGGCGGAAAAACCAACGTAGTTTGTCTACCACTCTTTTACTCTTTTTTTTTTTATTTTTTTTATTCGTTTACTATTCTATTCTCTAGTTTCTATAATGAGATAAAGATTGTTGAATATTAATTTAAAGCTTGTGTTTTTTAATTTTTCATTGGGTAGTGAAATGGACTAAATTCGAATCACACGATTCATAAGAATGTTTGATACACATCTAAGATACAATATTTTGTTTCATTTGATAGGAAATGTATCGTACCATCATGATATTAACATCTATAAATATGCCTATCAAGTCTCAATAATAATGGTATTAGTGAGATTAAACTATCAATGGTATTGATGAGTCATTTCCATTGGTTAGACCTAATACATTAATGAAAGAGACAATGTTTTATGGAACCGCATGCGGAAAATTAAATACCCAAGAGATGAATTATTAGTATCAAGTTGACAACAAGAGAAGTTTAATTTTGAAAGGGAAAGGACATAATTGAACATTACCTTCTATCTAGGTCAAGATAATGAAGGTGAGATAGAGACTGTGGCGGAGCCAGGAATGTAGATTAGGGGGGGCAAGATTAAAAGATAAGATTGAAAGTAAAAAACTAATCTAAAAAAATTTAAACATGAATTTTTAGAGTACGCAATATATCTGTGAATATTTAAACGTGACTCAATTACTTGAATGCTTTTAAAAACTCAACTTGAATGCTTTTAAAAATGCAACAGAAACTCTAATAGCTTGTTTGGATGAAGGGGGAGTACATGGAAGTAAAGTAGAGAGAGAGAGAACGAGTAAGTTAAATTACCTTATTTGAATGGTTTTTAAGGGAGGGGAAGGGATTTGGAGGGGTTCTAACTACTTCTAACCCCTCCTTTTTAATTCTCCAAAATTTGAGAAATTTTAAGGGAAAGCAAAGCTTAGAAGTGCTGAACCAAATGAATTATCAAATTTACCCTTACTATATTAACAAAATTACAAATTATAAAAAAAGATAATTATCCCACTCTTACTTAATTTTAAAAGAATCCTAAGAATTTTTTTTTTTTTTTTTTAATGGGTGGCGTGCTTTATACAGTATTATATATAAATCTTTTTTATTTTTTTAAATCATTACTAGGTGGGACCAATAGTTTTATATTAAAGTTATAGTAGTTTTAGAGTTACTGTTGAGTTCTAAGCACTGAACGTTGTAGCTATAGGTTGTTCCCAATAACACATTTCAGTTCAATACATTATCATTACCACTTATTAGTAAAAAAAAAATTGAAAGTTCAGGGGGGGCAGGTGCCCCCCCTCGCCCCCCCCCCCCCCCCCCCCTGGATAGAGAGAGATATGGTTCCTTCCTAACTTGGCTATTATTTATAAAAGGGAAATATTAATAAGTACCCTTAAAGCATTGGTTAATGAAGGTAATTCAGGTCCCCCTCTCACCTACTAAAAAAAAAATTTATCTATCAAATTTCATAAGATAAGATAAAACGGATCAATCAAGACAAAGATAAACTAATTCCACTTTATATACTCATTCATATTATATTTAATCATCATTGATAAAATATTACTTATTTCAAAAGCTTAAACTAATAATAATAAATTGTATTTTGTGTTAGCATATCTGATATCTTATATTTGTATCCCTATATTCATAAATTAAAGTGAATCAATCAAAAATAAATAAACTTAAAAAACTGTATTCAATTTGTCAAAGAAATTGGTTTACGACTCTACATGAAGTTCTATTTGAGGGAGATTATTAAGTCTTGATTCAGAGTTTGCAGGGTGAGGAATTTGTTAAGCTTCCCTTGATCATGGTATTTAAGATATCCAGGTATTGGCTAATGATTTTCGGTATGTTGAATTTTCCCAGTAAGATGCAGTAGTACATGCTCTAACTAGGAAGGCTATAATTCTTGATGAGTTGCAGGTGATCACCTGAGATATTGTTCCTTTTGTAACCTGAGATATTTCCTAAGTTTTGAATAAATTTTTTGGCCTAATCCCCAAGAAAAAAGAATCTTGATTGAGTTAAAAAATAAAGGAGAAACAATTGATTTAAGTCTCAATCTGGGATATCCTTATCTCCCCTACGTCAAGTATATGGCTCATATTATATCAGGTCTCCTTACTGTACCCAAAAAAAAAAAAAATGCAAAGGTTTAATCACAGTTTTTCTCTTTTTCTTCTCCCTGTCAATTTGTTCTCAGCCTATTAAATCATGCATGTAACTAAATAAATCAAATTACATGCATAACATTCACGTTCAATAAAATCAAAGTGTAATATGGCATATGAGCCAAAATAATAATTTCATTACCATCATATTTACCATCTTATCTAATCAATTACATCTAAGTCAATGTTACATCATGTTCATAATCTTGCAAAATTATTTCTTGATTGACAATTTCCTCCTTATCATCAACATTTACTCTCTTCTTGTTCATGTTCTTTTTGATTTATGTGTGTGTATATATTTCTTCTTAGCATTTAGCTTCTTGATCTTATAATAATAATAATAATTTTATTGTCAAGTGTAAATTCCAAATTTCGTAGGAGGAAAATAAAAAAATAAAAAAAAACTCATGTGCATATATATTATTTTATTAGACTTAATCAAAGTAGCCCAATAATCTCGTATTTAAAACAAATCTAAAAATTCTTTGAACTTAAATCAAAGCACAAATTTTAACCCAAATAAAAAATCCCTTTTAAACTCACTTGTTTATCTATCATACAATATGTACAATTTTATAATACAATATATACTTTTGTATTGCATGATTCATAAGCATGTTTGATTTGATACATATTTACGATACAATACTTTTTTCATTTAATACAATATATATTGTTTTGCCACGATACTTACACCTATGAATTTGCCTATCAAGTCTAAAGTTCAAATAAATAATAGTCGTATTACTGAGATTAAACTACCAATTGGATAATATAGAAACTAGAAATTTTATCCCCTCAAAAAAAAAAAAAAAAAAAAAAAAACTATAAATTTTATGGTAAAGATCGATTATGGGGGAGATGTAAAAGTCCAAAGACTCCAAGTATTTCACTGAAAGTGGGACATTTTTAATTCAATGCTAACTTATTTATTATTTATTAATAAAGGTAACCAACCCCAGGCCCTTCTGCCCTCTCACCAATTAAAAACTAAAAACAAAAAATAGCTAACCCTAGCTAGCTATATATATTATTCTTAAACAACAACATATTTATTGAAAGTCATAACTCATAAGATAAAGAGGATTAATCAAGAAAAAATAAACTAATTCCATTTTTTTTTTACTCGTTTATATTATATTAACCTTCAATAAAATTTCTCTCATCAAAAAAAAAAAAAAAAAAAAAAAAAAAAAACCTTTAATAAAATATTACTTATTCTAAAAGTTTAAGCTAATAAATAAAACATTTATATTATGTAAACTTATCCCAAATCTGTATCGCTAATTCTAGCATGACCATATAGCTCAATTAAGGAGAATCAATTTGTCCTTGATTTTAATCCCGATCAAGGATATCCTTAGCTCCCTAGATCAACTATATGACCTACATGTCCAGGCCTTTCGAAATGACAGCAATCAGCAAATACAAAGGTTAACAGGTTTTTTTTTTTTTTTTTCCCATCAAAAAAAAAAAAAGGTTAACAGTTTTTGTCTCTCTCTTCCCTCTGTCCCTTTGTTCTTAAATCATGTAATTATATTATGCATAGAATGGTCCCAACTGTAAATATATATATCCAAAAGTGAAGCGAATGATGCCATGGTTTAGTGAAATATTGCAAAAATATCAATATTGTAGTAATAAATATCCGTCCAGCTCTTCCTATATATACCTATATCATTGATATTTTTTAAATCATAACGAGATTTTAATATATAGGTAGTGTAGTAATCAATGAGGATGGACAGTTGCTATCAATAAAAAAGACCGTTGAAGAGTAGAAACCCCAGATAATAGTCTACATTTACTTCTGTATATAGGTAGTAGTAATCAATGAGAATGGACAGTTGCTATCAATAAAAAAGACAGTTGAAGAGTAGAAACCCCAGATAGTATTCTCCATTTACTTCTGTACCATGCAATTGTAATTGTGCTGAGCAAAGAGTTATGGTGCAGAGCAATACATGGGTTATGGTTGGTGCAACTTTGTCTCTCAATGCATTTAATTTAGATTTATATTGATGAATGCCTCGATATTGATTAATAATCAATTTTAGAAAAAATTTTCATAAAAATTATATTTATATAAATTATTAACCAATGTCATCCCATTTCAACTTTTTGCAGGCATGCGTGAGAGAAAGTAGGAATGAGTTATAGAAGTTGGGAAAGGAGATAATAAATTAGGTTTGTACAAGACTGGGATATGTGTCACTTGCACATTGGAGTTGTTTGCATTATTTGGAGAACATGCATGCACTTAATTTGCAGTTTGCAATTGGTTCGCTGAACAGAACTGGTTAGTACTTCGAAAGTTATGGTAACATGTACCGATTTGACACAATTCACATGGTTTTGCTGGCACGTTTGGGACAAGACACCTAGGAAATAAATACTGTGTAAGGGATGATATATGATGTTTTCGGTACATGTATCTTCCCTCTCCTATAAAAATAACCTCTAAAAATGTGAGATCCACCTTCATGTGAAAAGAAAGATGCATGCACCTGAAACACTATATATTTTCTCCTGCAGAAAATCATTGATAAGGTTTCAACTGTGTGCAAATGATGAATGGTGATTTTAAGCGAGGCAGGTCTATTGTTAGAAAATTAATTCACCTGTACTATAAAGATTAAAGAGAAGAGCCAATCAGACATTAAGGAGAACAAAATTGAGTTCAGAAAAAAAAAAAAAAAAAAAAAAAAGGAAAAAAAAATTGAGAAACAACCACGCACAGAGGAGATTGGATTTGTATTCAATACAAATATTGAGGCTTTAAAGCTTAAAATTTAAGGGCGTAAGTGTGTAATGACTTCAATTCTATAGTCTCTAAAATAACACATCAAACTTTGAATTATTAAAAAATAACCGATTAATCTTTATGATTTTAAATATGTCAAAAGTTTCAATTTAATAACTATGAAAAAAGTGTTAAAAAAACGTGTGTCATTGGATTCATTGAATTTCATCCATACTTTAAAGATTAAAGACAAGAATTAAATTTCTTGACTAATGTTAGAAATAAAAGTTTAATGAAAGAAAAAATATTTTTAAGGCTTATAAATATAATTTAAGGGTGTAACAACTTAAATTATATAATTCAAAGGAAAAAAAAACACACATTAAACCTTGAGGTTTTAAAAGATAACCAATTAAATTCTATAATTTCAACAATAACAATAGTTTCTATGAATTGTCATATAACTTATGAATTGTAGTTGTTAAATGTAATCTTTGTCATTTTGTTGTTAATTTAACTATTAAAAAATAGTGACAAATTTTCCTTTTGTACTTATAGTCATAGTACATGACCTATTTAAGGATCTAATGACTTGGTTGTATATATATATATATATATATATATATATATATATATATATATTTAAGACTTGTTTAAATACCTTGGATAATTATTTAATACAAGTAAATGATCATTTAATGGGATTGAGATTGGATCGGATCAAATACAAAAAATGTTTTTTATAATTAACTTTTTGAATTTTTAATCAAATAATTAATACTTTTTTAATTTTTTTATTAACAATTACATAGGATCAAATACAAAAAGATTTTTTATATATAAAAAAGTTCATATTTTGTAATTTTAATCCAATAATTACTACTTTTTTTAACCCAATAATATTAGACATAAAAGTTTGAATAATGACAGAACTATTTTATAAAAAATTGTAAGTAACTATTATTAAATAAAAATGTGATATTAATAATAAATTTATATAAAACCAATAAAAATTTAATCAAATCAATATTTTGTAAACATATTTTAAAATAGTTTGTAAATATTACCAAAAGTTTAAATAAATTAATAATCTGTCAGAAATCTCTATGAAAAGACAGTAATGAATGACAGTTTTTTTTTTTTTTTTTTTGTTAAAGTTCTTATGAATTGGACTTAAATATCCAACCAGATTCAAGTACGCACGATGTGACTTCCCCATTAGGGCTTGGGCCACTTGAAAATAAATTAATTGGACTCATTTATGAAAGGCAGATGCTAACAGGTGCCGTAAGGCTCCCATTAAGATTACGGGGGAATGGAACAAAAAGCCTGCTAGTGTAAGTAGGCCAAAATGGGTAAATAACAATAAAAAAGAAACTATTTAGTTAGTAGGCGCTGATTAGAAACTATATATATTTCTAGCAACTCGAGTCTTAAAGACTCGATTTTGGGCCCTTAAATCGAGTCTTTAATGCTCGATTTTCATGGGTTGTTCCCCTCTTACGTGGCATCTTTTCCAGGTGGCGTCTACATGAAAATCGAGTCTTAGAGACTCGATTTACATTTAAAAAGAAAACAAAAAAAACCACAAGGCAGCACCAACGTGTTCATCAGAGAAGAAAGAAAGAAAAAAAAAAAAAAAAAAACCCAGACAAAAAAAACCCAGACAAGACGGTGTTCATCAGAGAAGAAGGAAAGAAAAAAAAAAAAAAACAAAAACCAGATCTGGGTTCGCCAACGTGTTCATCAGACGGTGCGACCTGGGTTCGCCGCGACCTGGGTCGCGCGCCAGGTCGCGCCCGCGACCCAGGTCGGGGCGCGCGACCAGGTCGCGGCGCGCGACCAGGTCGCGGCGCAGGTCGCGCCCGCGACCCAGGTCGCGGCGCGCGACCAGGTCGCCGCGCGCGACCAAGTCGCCGCGCGCGACCCAGGTCGCCGTGCGCGACCCAGGTCGCGGCGTCTCTGGTTTTTTTTTTCTTTTCTTCTTCTCTGATGAACACCTTCTTCTCTGATCTCCATCTCTTCTTCTTCTTCTTCTCTTTTTTTTTTTTTTTTTTTTCTTTCTTTCTGCGTTTTCTTTCGCTGCTGCATTTTGGGTTACATTTTGGGTCATTGATATTTTATTTTTGGGTTAGAAATCGAGTCTTAGAGACTCGATTTCCATGTAGACGCCACCTGGAAAAAGTGCCACGTAAGAGGGGAACAACCCATGAAAATCGAGCATTAAAGACTCGATTTAGGAGCCCAAAATCGAGTCTTTAAGACTCGAGTTGCTAGAAATATATATAGTTTCTAATCAGCGCCTACTAACTAAATAGTTTCTTTTTTATTGTTATTTACCCATTTTGGCCGTGTAAGTAAACTAAGTGAGCGTTTGGATTTAGGTTTCGTTGAGCTGTGTTTGCGTTTTTTTTTTTTAATTCAGCACCTCTTGTACAGTTTATTGGATATGAACAGTATATTTATGCTTATAAACAGTATTCATACTGTTTATGCACGAAGATTATACTGTACAGGAGAAATTATGCACTGTTTATATACTGTTTATACACTATTTATGAACTATTTATATGACTCACAACCACTTTATTCAGAAAAAAAAATTAAAAATAGATTCCGCTGTATTATTTATACATTTAAAAATTATTTTGTTATAATATTTTCAATTTTCAACAAAATAAATATCCAACCAGATTCAAGTGCGCACGATGTGACTTCCCCAGTAGGGCTTGAGCCACTTGAAAATAAATTAATTAGACTCATTTATGAAAGACAGATGCTAACAGGTGCCGTAAAGCTCCCATTAAGATTATGGGGGAATGGAACAAAAAGCCTGCTAGTGTAAGTAAACTGAGTGAGTGTTTGGATTTACGTTTCGTTGAGATGTGTTTGCGTTTTTTGTGTTTTTTTATTTTATTTTAATTCAACACCACTTGTATAGTTTATTAGACATAAATAGTACATTTAGGCTTATAAACAGTATCTATACTTTTCATGCAAGATATTATGCAGTGTTCATACATTGTTTATATACTGTTCATGAACTATTTACATGGTTTACAACCACTTTATTCAAAAAAAATTAAAAATTAAAAATTAAAAATAAATCTCGTTGTACTATTTACACATTTAAAAATTATTTTGTTACAATATTTTTAATTTTTAACAAAATAAGCTGTATTCAAACGGAGCTTAGCAAACCACCCAAAAAAAAAAAAAAAAACGAAAGAAAGGGACAAACATTACGTGCCTTCTTCACTCTTTTCCTCTTTCTTTTTTCTGTTTTTGGTGAAAAATTATTTCTTTAATGCCGAAGAGAAACTCTCTTGTGCCTGTCTTATGAGACCCATATATGACAGACATGTAAATTTAACATGCGTGTGAGAGAAATAAAAGTAAGGAAACTTCATATAAATTTTTTTTTTCTAAAATTTTAAGTATTTTTATTTTCTAGATCATACATACACATGTTCTGATCTTTTAATTTGTAAAGAGAGTGCGTGGCTTCTGTTGTTTTTTTCTTTTTTTAGTATTCAAATATACAGTTGCACGTTTGAGTTTGATAGAAATAGAAGAAGGATACTTTTATCCCTTAATTAAGAATTTAATTTTTAATGTACATTTACACTACATACTATAAGAGTGAGGAAAAAGCGTCCATTACATGTTTATAGGTCATGTTAAACAGTGCTCTTAAGATAATATTAACGAGTATCCTTAGAGTAATAATTAACAATTCATTTTAGAAAAGGTTTGACATCACTTTTATGGAAAATGAAAATAACTATCAATACATTAATTACTTTTTTCTTCTTTTCCCATAAAAGTTTTCTTTAAATAGATTGTTAACCATTACTCTAAGAACATTCGTAAGAATTTCTCAATATTTATTAAACAGTGTTGTGCGATATCCGTTAATAGACAAAAAGTATTTTATATTAAATGATATCACGTCAGTAGTATCAAAATCCAATAAATAAAGGGCATTTCTACAAACAAACAAAAAAGAAACCCATTAACAAATAGTAAAAGACAGTGGGTAGTTATTTTTACATACATATTTATAGTTTATTGAATTTTGATATAGACAATAGAATATCATTTAAAACAAAATATTTTTTTGTTAACCTACCCATTATAAAATATGGTAACCTGATGCTTATTCCTCTATAATTACTCTAGCTAAAGTACTTGCAAGGAATACCAGGTGTGCATTTATTTGAAATTGTATTTCTCGTAAGCATTTGTCTTCTGATAAAACCATTTCTTCCAAATTATCCCAAAAAAAAAAACTTAATTTTTAATATACATTTGTACTACTTTCTATAAAAGGGATTCAAATCCTCTAGATTTCTTAGAATATTCTATCAAATAGATTTCTTTAAATTCTAATCATTCGTTAATGATTTAATGGTCTAGATTCTGCCATGTCAGCATTCCACTATCAATATTTTTAATTGTTTTGTCTACAACATTATTTTATTATTTTAAGAATATTATTAGTGGAATGCTAACATGGCAGAATCTAGATCATTAAATCATTAAAGAGTGGTTAGGATTTAAGGAAATCTATTAGTAGAGCACCTTAGGAAATCTAAAAGATCTGAATCCCTATAAAAGTAAGGGGAAAAGCGTGCATTAAGGATGCATTTAGATGACATGATTTGGGCATTTAGATTTAAATTTGGGTGAATAAAATTCAAACATCTTATATAGATAGTTTTAAAAATATCAATGATTTGGATTTGACAAATTCACCAAGTATTTTAAACCTTTAAAATGCTTGGATTTAAAATAATTCTAATTTGAAATCAAGACATTTCAAATCTATTAATTTAAAATCCAAATCAAAATCTAAATTCAAATTTCCAAACACAACCTAAATGTTTTTTAAATAAGTCTCGTGAAGCTCCCATTAACATAACCTCTTAAGAAATACAGTGAAATAATACTCAATCCTCTAATAATTAGTTTGGCTAAAGTACTTGCAAGGAATACTAGGTATAAGAAGCATTAGCCTTTTGATAAATCATTGATTCCAAATTATCAAAAAAAAAAAAAAAACTATCAAAATTTTGTAGTTCAATTGATATCTTCCGGCATTTTTTATCATCAATTATAGAATTACCAAAAAATAATAATTAATAATAAAACCAATTATTTTTCTTTTCATTAAATCATATGGTATTATAGTCCAACAATATATAGTAATCTTTTCTCTTTTTTTGAGAGACAATAATATATAATAATCATTATAAATTTGACACCATAAATTTCGAATCCTATCCTATTTAGGGGGAGGGAGAAATATTTATTATTTATCTTTAGATAATATGCTGCACTATAGGCCACTCCATTACTCGTCCACTAAATAGTGTATCACTAATCCTATAATAGTGCATTTAAAATTTATAAATAAATTTAAAAAAAAAATCCTCTATTGTCCTTGTTGTCGAGGTATTTAGCAAATAATTATTAATGAAAAATAAGTTAAATTTTTGTAGTTTTAATAGAATTAATTATAGATTTTTAGGAATCCAGTCTTTAATTTTTTTTTTTTCCCTAAAAGAAAATTTCTAGTTCTAACCACAAAATCATACACAACAAATGCAGTGAATAAATTTGTGGGCTCAATAACTTGTAATAAAACTTATCCTTGATATGGATATTAGTTAGTATCGTATAGCGTCAACGAATGGGTGAGTTCATTAAAAATCAAAGACAAAAAAATGGCAAAAAGGAAAGCATTCATTCTCTTTCTATATCTTGCATCTATAGTATTTTTGCCCTAGCAGATCTCTCTCATTGATGAACATCTGAATTTCACTTTTTTTCTCTCTCCAAAGAGAATCCAGCTTTTCAACATCCAAATTCCTAAGTTTTTTATTATATTTTTTTACTAAAAGCAAATCAAGATGTTGAACATTTCTTCTCAAAAAAAAAAAAAATGTTGAACATTTAAATCCCACTTCCTCTCTCTCACCTCTTCTCCAATCTCTATCCCTCGTCCTCTCAACCCCCATTGATTCCTGGAGTACCATCTAAAATTAAGCAGAATTGAAACAATCAATTCACATAAAGTGAATTCACACTCAATCCTAAAAATCATATCAACCCAAGACACACACATGTATACGAAAATAAATAAATAAATACATGATTTCACTAATAAATCAATTTCAAAACACTTATTTTGAAATATATATATATATATATATAGAGAGAGAGAGAGAGAGAGAGAGAGAGGAATCCAAATCTTGAACAACTAGATTTGCACTTTTTTTATTAAAAAAATAGTGGAATATTTGCTTTAGGTGAAAAAAATAATAACAATAAATCTAAATTCAGATATATTGAATACCGGGATTTGCTTTGGAGAGAATAAGTGGAATCAAGATGTTCATTTGGAGGAAAAAAATTAGAGTAAGGATTTTTATCACATCTATAATTTATTCCCTTCAAAACCTAAAATCCTAGTATCTATTTTTCCATTAGCAAAATAGTTTGCCTTTCCTTTGCCGTCCATGAAAAATCAGTTCAATAAGTTGCAATTGAAAGGATTACCTGCAATTTATACCATGAAAATTACTATGAATAAAAAGGTAGAAAGAAATATTTTTATATATTTGTAAGTTGTTATCCAGACAATAATCTTTGGTTTTACACTAAAAAAAATGTATATTTAAAGTGAAAAAGAGTTATGTTATTGAAGCTATATTTGGGATAATGTTTTTATATATTACTAGCCTCATCAAACGCGCTTTGCGTTGAGGCTTTTTTTTTTTTCGGTCTAGTATCATAATTTTCTTTTCTTTTTTAAAAAAATGGATAAATTTGTTTTGAAAACATAAATTAGTAGGAAATATCCAATTTTGCAAGTATTTTAAATGGAGTTAGAGATATATTTTTGTTGGGTTGTCCCAAGTTTTTTCCCTGTTAAACCTAAGGTTTAGAGGTATTTTTGAACCACATAAAAGTCCAATCCAAAAAGAAGAATCCTCTTATAAATGGTATAAATAAAAACTACTTTTATTTTTTATTTATAAAAAGCTACTAAATCACAAAAAATAATAAAATAATATCTGCCAGAATACATAACTAGAAGAGGAGGCTTTGGTAAATGGTGCCACTTCTTAATACTTCTAAAATTTTCTTATTAACTAGTTGAAAGTGATTCTAATAAGTGTTCAAAATAATGCAGATATAAAAATAAATTGTAATTTAAAAGATTAAGGGATAAATCAATAAGATCAAGAAAGAGAGCCTTAGTATTATTCCCATTGAGTTTGCCAGGCGATTTCTTACACTTTGTTGCACATTCTTGCTAAAAATTATCACTGACTTTAATAGGTTAACTTTCTACCTTGACCATCCAGCAAAAGTTTCAAGACAAGCTTTAATGCTCTCTATATTTTCCTCATTTGCTTGAGCAAATAGGAACAAGTCATCTGTAAATTGAAGGTGGGTGATAGGCATCAGGTCTAGTGCTAATTTATAGCCAATGATTTTGTTATTTGAAACTTCCCTCTCAATAAGCCTAGCTAGAACTTCTGTTGCTAGGACAAACAGGAAGGGAGATAAGGGATCTCCTTGCCTTACTCCTCTATTAGGCTTGAAAAAGCTAAATGGACTGTCATTGATTAAAATTGAGAGAGAAGTTGTAGTTACACATTGCATAACCCACTGTATCCAGATACTTGGAAAACCAAAGGCCTGAAGAACTTTCTCTAAAAAGCACCATTCCAGCCTATCATAGGCCTTTTCCATATCTATCTTCAACCCCATCCAACCTTTCTTACCTCTTTTCTTTCTCATGTCATGAAGGATTTCTTGTGCCAAAAACGTGTTCTCTTGAATTTTTCGGCTTGGAACAAACATTGTTTGCCAAGGTGAAATCAATTTGGGAAGAATCTGCTTTAACTTATTAGCTAGCAATTTAGAGAAGATCTTATACAAGACATTGCACAAACTTATGGGCCTATATTGAGAGACTGTTGCAGCATTACTCCCTTTAGGTATGAGAACTATAAAAGAGTGGTTTATTTCCTTCAACATGTACCCCCTTTAGAAAAAGGTAGTGTTGGCTTCAATAACTTCACCCCCAATTATATTCCAATAACACTTAAAGAAATGTACTGACATCCCATCGGGCCCTAGAGCTTTATTTGACCCAATACTTAAGACAACTTCCTTAATCTCCTCTGGCGAAGGAATTTTAGATAGCATCTCTATATCCTCATCAAAAAGGCTTGGAGTTATGAGATTCTCAAGGTTACTGGGAATTGAGGGGTTAGAAGATGTAAAAAGGTTTGTAAAGAAATCTTCAAAGCATTTTCCAATTTCTTCTCTTCCCGAAACCCAAATGCCTTGCTGGTTTTTTAGAAAATCAATCGCATTTCTTCTTCTAATAATAATAGTTATGAGATCAAAGAATTTGGTATTCAAATCAGCTGCAACAAGAAGCTTGGTTCTAGACTTTTTTCTCCATAACATTTCTTTTCTTTGGAGCCATTCTTGGAGTTCCAAGTTAATATTAGCTTCTCTATTCAGATTTTCCTGAATTGGATCTTCATTCTGAATCTTTTCCAATTGGTCCCAACAATCCTTGATTCTTTTTTGGATATTTCCAAACCATTCTTTGTCCCACCTTCTAAATTCCTTCTTGGTTTCTTTAATCTTCCTACATACTTTAAATAGAGAGGTACCATATACATCAGACCTCCAAGCCTTTTCCACCACAAAGAAGCTTGTCTCATCTCTTGTCCAGGCCTCTTCAAACTTAAATGGCTTTTTGGCATCTCTTTGTTCACCCTCAGTGAATAAGACAATGGGAGAGTGATCTAAAGTTGAGGTAGGTAAATTATGAACTACAGCTCTTGGAAAGATTAGCCTCCATCTATCATTTGCAAAAGCTCTATCCAATCTTTCTTTGATATTTGCAAAACCTTCCCTTTTATTAGGCCATGTATAAGGGTTACCTGAAAATTGGAGATCAATGAGCCATTTCTTGTCTATCACCTCATTCGGGCCACCTCTAGAAGAATTTGACACTGGTTTACCACCTTTTTTGTCAGCCTGGGAAAATACATGGTTGAAATCACCAATACACATCCAACCCCCACTAAAAGCATCTCCCACTGATGCGAACCTCAATAGACACGCATTGAGACCCAACAAACAATATTAGAATATGATGCGAACCTCAATTGACACGCTTTGAAACCCAACAATCAATATTGGAATACTTGCCCAAGAAAGCTAAAATTCAGATTTTTGATAGAACCCTGACCCACCGTTTATAAGTGAAACGCGAACCAAAGGTATAAACAGACCTTGACCCAATGATTATAATTGAATCATGAACCAAAGGTATAAACAGACCTTGACCCAATGATTACAATTGAATCACGAACCAGAGGTATAAAGTTTGAACGCCACAAGGAAGAATCCCTGTTAAGTTCACAGTTCTTAAAGAACCAAAAGAAGAGCAAATGAGACCTTTTCTGTTTTTTTTATTTAATAAATTCTTCCAAACGTTTACAGACTTAGGGGCCTATTTAAAGGCTCCATAAAACTTGACATACAAGAAAATATATTCTAAAATAACTCCTAATTGATACCTAACCATATTAGGAATCAAATTTGACCTAAAAAGCATTAAATGCACCTAAAAACAAGGAAATAAATCACCTAAATCTAAAATAACGTTTTTACATAAAAATACCAAAAATAATAAATTACAATAATTAAATAGTAAATTGTGTCGCGCATCACCCACCTTTTCAATAGCTTCCCAAAAAAGACCTCTGTTACTGTGATTTGGAGGACCATACACAAAAGAAATCATCCAAGGCTCATTGATTGGATCAAAAAAAATTAATCCATTAATTATATTACTAGATTTGAAAGTAATTTCCATATCCACTCCAATCTTTTATCCCACCACTACTATTCCCTAAACAAGTCTGCTCTAAGCTTGATGCTATCAATTGAAATTTCTGGTGGGGTTTCAAAGATGAAAATAAGCTGGGACGTTATCTTAAAAGCTGGGATTCTACATGCACTCCAAAAAGTGTTGGGGGGTTGGATATAAAAAAAATTGAAGACATGAACAAAGCTTTGGTGGCAAAGATGACTTGGGAAATAGCAAGTAATGCTGACAAACTATGGGTTCAAATATTTAAAAAGAAATATGTAAAGCATAGAAACTTTATGAAAATGCATTCACCCAAAGGGGCATCATGGGCTACCCAAAGCATCTTTGAATGCAGAGTTGTAGTAAAGAAAGGGATGTGCCACAAGATAGGGAATGGCTTGAATACTTGGATTTGGGAAGATCTCTGGATTCCAAATGAGACAAATCTAATCCCTCAAAGAAGAAATGGAGCTAGTATTGAAGCTCATTTGGTAGCGGAGTTGATTGATCAAGATACTAGACAATGGGATAGAGGAAAGCTTCATGAGTTATTTGAGCCAAATACAATAAACAAGATCCTGGCCATCCATTTTACCCAATTGTCACAACAAGACCAAGTTTTTTGGTTCCTTAACCCTGCAGGTGAATTCACTGTAAGGACAGCATATAATGCTTTAAGGGTATTAAATTATCCTCCTCATCCTTTGCTACAAAGTAAAGATTGGAAAGAATTGTGGAAGCTGAAAATTCATGCTAGGCTCAAAAATTTGTTGTGGAAGATGGCTTGGGAGATTTTGCCTACAACCTCAGTCCTGAAGTCTAGGTTCTCTTTATCTTCGATAGATTGTTATTTATGCAATAATGCCATTGAGTCTTTGGAGCATATTTTTCTGCATTGTGATTGGGTTGCCCAATTGTGGTTTGCAAGTCTTTGGCCACTAAATATGAGCCATATGCACAATGTGTCTATAGCAGATTGGCTGAAGATGATAATCAACCCAAAGCATGGTCAGGGTTTAGAGGGAGAAGAAGCTAAAGACTTCCAGTTATATGCAGAAATTTTATGTGATCAAATTTGGATGACAAGGAATAAAGCTAGACTGGAAGGAATCAAAACAAGCCCGGAAAAGGTGGCAAGGCAGGTGAATAAAACATATGAAAAGCACAAGAATGTGTGGAGAAATCAATCAACAAAACCTCCAAAAGACTCATCCTAGACTCCCCCACCTTTAAATTGGATAAAATTGAATTTTAATGCTGCAATTAGGGAAGATGAAGCTTCAATGGCAATGGTGGCAAGAGACCAAAAGGGAAAGCTAATTGCAGCATGGACTGAGCAGTTGGAGCAGACAGAGCCTTTGTTAGGAGAAGCCAAAGCAACTTAGTTAGCTATCAAAAAGACGGCTGATGAAGGATTCAAAAGAATTATCCTTAAAGGATGCATTGAATGTCATTGAGCCATTGAAGAACAAAGCAATTGTCTCTCACCGGAGAATTAAAGCAGTTCTAGAAGATATTTTGCTTCTAGTTAAATATTTTTATAATGTATCATTTTCTTTTATATGTAGAGACGGCAATGTTATCACTCATCTTTTAGCCCAATGGGCTGCTTTTTTGAATTGGAGTGGGCCAGTTCCCATCTTTAACTTGTCGCCAATGTTAGTTAAGGCTTTATATAAAGATGGTCACAAGCCCTCCCTGGATTGTATATCTTTTGTTTCTTCGTTTGAATAAAGTATTTATTCAGGAAAAAAAAATGGAAAAATGTTATATGTGTTTACATCGTCATCATGGTCGTCATCATCATTATTATTAAATTGATTTTCAATTTTACTACAAAAATTTTTACAAACTTACTCAATAATGAATGTGTCTTTGCAATAAAACTCTATGTTGTAAAGAGTTTAAATTCATTAATGATATATCTAGTGTAAAAATCCCTATCAACACCCTCCAATACCAATGTGCCTCAACAGATTTTTATAAAAGGGAAAATTGTATTGTCGCCCTTGAGATTTTTCACTACTACACTCACCTCTCCTCTAATTTAAAATAAAACACACAACTCTCTTAAAATGCAAACTATTTACATTGGCATTTCCTAAATGATTGAAGGGCTTTAAAGAATCTTGAATTTCCTATTTCATCCTCCACTTTTTAAATTGTCATCCACACCCCCTCTAATAGGAATTTCAAGATTTTCTTAAAATATTATTTTAGGATTTTTTTTAAAACCTTTCTCAACTATTCAATAGAAGTCAATGTAAATAGTTTGTATTTTAGGGAAGATGAGCGATTTATTCCAAACTAAATTGAAGTGGAGTATAATAACAGAAAATCTTAGGAGAGATTATAATAATTGTCCCAAATTAAAAACCATAAAATAAAAAATCATAAGTCCATAAGAGTATTCCTTAAAAATCGATGCATTTTGCACTATCAAAACACACTTTTATTTATTTTACATTAATACTTTAAAAACACACCTCATATTCCATCCTTTTTTTACAATCTATCACACTAAAATAGTATATTTTCTCTTTCTTCCACATACTTTATTATTATTATTTTCTTCTTCTGAGAGGAGAGAAAGAAGGTGAGAGAGAGAAGCTATCATCGGATTAAGAGAGATGAAAAATGGAGAGTTTATAAAATATAATCAAATGAATGTTCCTACAATATTCTTTATCTTTGCTACAGTAATAGATATAGGCTAATGTAATGGGTTTTAAGTGATTTGTTAGTTACGACAAGATTTTGCATTAGCCAATGGGAATGCTCTAACTCATCTTTCAATTGAAAACTCTCACTGACCCATGAAGTTGTTCGATACACCTCGTGCTGAGAAGTCGTATTCTTTTTCCCATGCTCTAACTTGTCTTTCAATTGAAAACTCTCATTGACCTAGGAATACGTTGGACACACTTGTGTTGAGAAGCCCCATTCTTTTGTGAAAATAGGGTATTAATGAGCATGTGATTGGGTGTAGCTAGCAGTCCCAATTCCTTAATATAGTACATTGATATATACACTAAAATTTATTGTATCTTTTAACGTTATTCTTGTTATTAGATGGGCGTGTTACACGCTATTTTAATGATTATAAAAGCTCCCACATTACTCCAACCAAGTCCTGAACACTACACATTTCCATCTTAGTTTGCATTTATCGCTCTCTTGCTCTTTTCTTCTAAACCATTTTACAAATCTGAGCAATTCTTCTAAACCTAAGAGCTGTTTGGTTCTTCGAGTAATTTCTAAATTTTGAAAATTCAGTAGTGTCTAAGAGTTTCATTTCTAGGCCACTGAACCCACAAAAACGAAGAGGGATTTGGTTAGTTTGCGTTTGTGTTAAACAATGGAGTGTGAGAAGAAACAAGACCAATACAAGAAACCAAATTCTATTATACTTAAGTACGTGAAGTTTGGTTATCACTACTTAATCTCTAATGCCATGTATCTCTTCCTTCTGCCACTCAGTACCATAGCTTTGACTCATCTTTCTATGGATGATTTGGTCCATTTCTCCAACCACACTATGCTCAATCTTGTAGTTGTGACTTTATGCATCGTGATTATAGCTATCCTAGCAACCCTTTACTTGATGAGTCGTCCAAGAAAAGTTTATTTAGTAAATTTTTCTTGTTACAAGCCCGACCAAACTCTAATGTGTAGCAAAGAAACTTTCATGAAAGCGACTAAGCTTACTGGGAGTTTCACGGATGAAAGTTTGGCGTTTCAAAAGAAGATTTTGGAGAGGTCAGGGTATGGTCAAAAAACATATATAGCCAAAACATTGTTGGATGTCCCAATCAACATGAGCTTCGATGAAGCAAGGAAGGAGGCAGGGATGGTGATGTTTGGAGTGATTGATGAGTTATTGGCGAAAACCGGAGTGAAGACTAAGGATATAGGGATTCTTATTGTGAATTGCAGTTTGTTCAATCCAACACCATCATTGTCATCCATGGTTGTTAACAGGTACAAGCTTAGAGGGAACATTTTGAGCTATAATCTTGGTGGAATGGGCTGCAGTGCTGGACTAATTTCTATAGATCTTGCCAAACGCTTGCTACAGGTATATACAATTATACATACCATATAAATTGCACAATTTTTCTTTTTCTTTTTCTCAATTATATACATATTATTTGCACGTGTTTTATGCAAAAAAAAAAAAAATTATTTTATTTCTTATTCATATCCTTAATATATATCACATTCAGTTTTATTCACATCTATTATTTTAATTTAAAAGCAATAACATGGTTAAATATATATATATATATATATATATATATATATATATGCATACAAGGGGTCTGTAAATAATAAGTTCTTCTTTATTTAAGTCTATATTATAAACAAAAATTATGATCATTATGTACTTTTGTATATTATTGTTCACACATATGTAGTATTATTTAGGGGTGTGGCTTGCGTCCAGTGCCACTGGCCATTGGACAGAAGCCGTGTCCATTATTTAGACAGAAAAACTGAAGTTTGCAATTATTATACATTTATACAGCACTTAACTTACGTTGAGATCTGAGAACTTACGACAACTAGGCTTTTTACCGTACAGTTTTACTTATCACAGGTCTAGGGGTACAGCCAATGCCCAGTGGTAAGCAAGTTACATGTTTTTATTGAGGATACATTAATATTAACTCTGTAGACAATGTTATAAACATTCTTCTTATTTGTTTTAATGATACTTAATCCCATTCGGTTATTATTTTTAATCAATTTTTATATATTTTCCTTATATAATACAACCAGTGTGGTTAATAAACACTAATTTTAAATGAGAATTAATTTAATTTGATATTTTGACTCAGCTTGTAATGGCATGTAAAACATCTTAACAAATATTAATATATTATGATATATATGAAAACCATATTAAGATGCTCTCTACTTGAAATTACTCTATTTCATGATATATATTAAAATTTTAAAATCTAGTAGTGTATCTAGTATGACATCAACTAAAATTTTAATAATGTAACACTATGTAATGTCAAATTCAGAAATAAAATATCTACCTCGAATGATGGAGTGCCATTAATAAAATTAGAGGGGAGTTCCTCTCTTCCATTATTACGCATTTATTACCCATTGAATTAATTACACAAACAAATACTTTTGTATGTGTCTCACCTATCATTCTCCAAGCTAAAATGCCCAAAAAATGAGAGAGCATGGAGACCATGTTGGTCAATAATAGAGAAAGACCGAATCTAATATTTATTATTTCATTTTCAAACACACATATATTGAAAGGGTCATGTTAACGAGTGCCGTACGGCATTTGTTAAGAATTCATTTTAGGAAAGTTTTAACATTACTTTTATGGAAAATGAAAAAAGTTGTCAAAACCTTAATTATTTTTTTCTCTTTTTCCATAAAAACTTTCTTTAATTAGATTCTTAACTAATATTGTACGGCACTCGTTAACATTTCCTTATATGAACTAGCACCTTTATAAGTGTGGAAACGTTGTGAAATATAATAAAGCTTTATTTAACCCTTTTCTTTACAACAGGGACAATCCAATACCTACGCCTTAGTGGTGAGCTTGGAAATCTTGACTTGCCAGTATTACCGAGGCAACAACTACTCAATGCTCATCACAAATTGTCTTTTCCGCATGGGTGGAGCTGCAATTCTCTTATCAAACCGACCCTCTGATCGTCGTTGTTCAAAGTATCAACTCACTCACACTTTACGAACTCACAAGGGTGCAGATGATAAGAGTCATAATTGTGTCTACCAAAAAGAAGATGAAGACAAAAAAGTTGGCCTTTTACTCTCTAGAGACCTATTGGTTGTGGCTGGTGAAGCCCTTAAAACCAACATCACAACATTAGGGCCAATGGTCTTGCCCGTGTCTGAACAACTTCTATTTGTCATGAATTTTATCAGAAGAAAGATATTTCAAATGAAGATAAAACCATATGTCCCAGACTTTAAGTTGGCATTCGAGCATTTTTGCTTACATGCAGGAGGAAGGGGTGTACTAGATGAGCTAGAGAAGAACCTTGGGCTCACTAAATGGCACATGGAACCCTCAAGGATGACTCTATATAGGTTTGGGAACACTTCTAGTAGTTCTTTGTGGTATGAATTGGCTTATTCTGAAGCCAAGGGAAGGATTAAGAAAGGCAATAGGGTATGGCAAATTGGGTTCGGATCAGGATTCAAGTGTAACAGTGCTGTGTGGCAGGCATTACGAACCATTGATCCAGCTAAAGAGAAGAGTAATGTTTGGATGAATGAGATTCATGAGTACCCCGTTGACGTGCCTCAAGTGGCAACCATTGTTACTTAAACTTCTTCTCCTAGGAAGAATTGCTATAATTTGCATGTATCTCTGTTGCGTTCTTTTTCCTTTTTATAATTTGTCGGGATACATTTGTGTCTCTTATATCTATTAATCATAAAGAATAATGTATACGTATTTGGGTTCTACGTGCTACAAATAAAATTTTCATACAGTTGTTCCTGATTGGATGTGCTAATTTCACGTATACATCAACTAATTAATTTGGTTTTTGAAGAGAAGAGGTACATATTAGATAAATAATTAGTAACAAGGAAGGAAGAGAGATAGCAGGTGATTTGGTGGGCTGTTGGGCTGTTGGGACCAAAGGTAAAACTCTTAAAAATTTTAATTTTAATAAGAATACTCATAAAAATATATATTTAAAAATAATAATAATAAAATAAGTTAAACGCTATTGGTGCTAGGGGGAGCCATGGCCCCCCTTTAGTCCAAAAGTAGCTATATCCCTCCTCTCCATTATCTTAGGAGAGTAAAGGAGAGAATCAATTAATTCATGGGCCCCCTTAGTCCAAAAGTAGCTATGTGCCTTAACTTGCAGCTATTGTTATTACTCCAATCTTATGTATGTATGTGTCTTATGTGTAAAACATAAATAATAAGCATTTACTAGTATCATTATAGGCTTATAGCACTATCATGTGCTACAAATATTATAATTAGGGTGAAATTTACACGTTACAATTTTTTAGTTTCATAGATTAAACTTTTTAATTAAATTTAAATACATAATTACATTGAATTTAATTACTTTAAAAAATATATTATATTGTTTGTGTTTTATTAGTTAATGCATGAATTTGATTAAGGAATTATTATCTCCTCTTAAATTATTAATTTTTTATATCCCTTTGTGTTTTTTTCGGTTTGGGAGAAGCCCCACTGCCCATTCGTTGGTCTCTTTTCTGAATTGGCCATGGGGTTTTAGAATTAACTGAACACCATATGAAAGAGATCTGCGAAATATTAGTAAGCAGAAAAGGCTTGGCATCACTTATTTTATTCTATTGTTAATTTACATGATAACTTTGTCCTTACCTCTAGGGCGTAGGCTGTAGCCAAACGCAAGAAAATGTGAGAGATACACGTCTAAAGCGCTAACAACTGTAAACTCTTGCCTTGTGTCTTTTAAGTTACTCATTGCCATAAAATGATATGCCGACCGCAAATTGATTTCTCCACTATTTCAAGACTATTTGAGGATTTTACATTTTTATGTCACTTATGTCGCTTCAACAGTACATCCAATACAAGTATGGTGATCTTAGTGTTTGTAACAATCAAACTCTCAAAGATGAATCAATGGGGGAGGTAGGAAGACAAAGCTCTTGAAGTGTTTTTATTTTATTTTATTTGTGGCCATATTCCTCTCTTGGTAATTAGAGCTGATTATTGTTTAAATAGGTGTAGGGTTTTGGGGTTGAGTGGCTACAAAAAACTCATGGAAAACCAAAATTTGTGGATTTCCAAAATAGGTTTGCTTGACCGAACATCTCATGAATTACTAATTAATGTTTCTATCCTAGCACCCAATTTTGGTTGACCAATCGATCTTTGCCTTCTTGCTCGACCAAAATAATCTACAAATATGCATAATAAACAGCAATCTTGAACTTCATCCTTTACTACATTCATACAGTTACAATGAAACATACAGTCGAACAATTTATAAACAAATTTGTCATGGATTAGCCAACACTAAAAATATAAACAAAATAAATTCCTAACCTCCACACCAATTATTTATTATTAAAACATCCAAATAAAAATAAATGATAGTTATTTTGTCTCCTCTCTCCTCTCTTTTATTCTCCTCTTATTCAGTTTTTTTGTCCTCCCCTTTTGAAACATAACATTAGCATGCCATAACCAAGACACTGATGAAAACCTTTGAAATGGAAAATTAAATATTTCAAATAGTTTGTTTTATTACAAACCTTTGGCCATTGTTAATATTATTATTTCCATAAAAATGGCATTACTATATTTTCTTACACCTGATCTTGCATTACATATATAGGATCGTGTCCCATCCATTCATTTTGAGATAAGTTTATTAGATTTTATAACACCATTTCTATTTAAATAAATTGATTGTCATCATTTTTATATTTCTTTAAATTATTGATACTGGTCTTGTGCTACATAGGATATTGTCCTATCCATTCATTTTGAGATAAATTTATTAAATTTTAATCATTATATAACATCATTTACATTTAAATAAATACTGACTGTCACTATTTTTATATTTATTTAAATTATGGATACTATAACAAAATCAAATCCATTCATTTTAATATGGATTAATGAAATATTTGGAACTCTATATTTTAATTGACCTAAAAATTCTATAAGATCCAAATCCTATCCTAAGCCATGCCTTGATTCATCAAGTTTTCAACCCTATTGGGTCTCGGCTCACCAATGTGGGTCTCGGCTCTACACAATGCCCAAAACCCATATCAATAATATTGGTCTCAAAACAGGCTCTTGTTTACATTCCAACGAAAATGACACTATTACATTTATTATCTCGTTATGTATTACATGGTTCATGGCCTACCCATCCTTTTTAACATTCTTATTCTTTTATGGGCTCGGTATCATCAAGGAGTTGACCTTTTGGGCCCTGTCTCTCCAGAGTCTAAAAAAATGGAAAATAGGAAGTTTTGGATCTCCACGAGGCCCAATCCATATCTATAATTTTGTTCCTAAAATGGGCCCTCGTAAATATTTGCAAGAAAATGGTATTACTCTTTTTTTTTTTTTTTTTTTTAATGAAAGGTGTTACTTCATTAATTCATCTTCTCTTGTGTTACATGAGATTGGGCTTTGTCTCCCCAGTGTTCAGACAAAATTTAAAATTTGGTGTTCATTCTATTATGATTGCTTTTATCATCAGACTAAGATACCAATCAGTTTTTATTGTAAGTGGAATTCAAACCTCAAATCTCTTATTCGATAGCAAAAAACTTTACGAATTGAGTAAACTAAAACCCACTATAAACTTTGAAGTTTTGTTTGTAAGCATATAATTCTTCTTCAAAACACTTCTGTTTGTAAGCTTATAATTACAAATAATATAAAATGATTAAGGAGGTTTTGAAACAAACAGTTAATTTGTTAGTGTCAATCACTCAATTTCCCACAACTTAGGAAACTCTAGAAACACACCCAAGATTGATATCCGGGCACCACGCACTGTGAAATAGCTTGGATCCAAATCCATAGACTCAATTTCTCACCACTTGGGAAATTTTTAGATATTCATCAACAACAACAACAAAAAATTAGAACTTTAAGTTAAAATTTAAATACACTTCAGTAAACGATGTAACTTAATTTTTTTTTTAATTAAATTCAAACATGATCCGTAAAGCCTGTAATGACCTGTAGGGTCAAGGGCCCAAATTATATAGTGGGCCTTAGGCCTTATCTGAGAAGCATAGTGGTCCGAGGAGGAACGAATGATAAAGAATGGTCCAGGCTCAGGGTTTAATGAGCAAATTACGAATGGGAAGGTTGTCCGAGGAGAAAGAAATCATTGGATACGATAAATACCGCTCAAATATGTACTCCAATGATCAGAGTGACCTTCCACGAAACTCCATTGATAGGGACGTGCATCATGAACATATGAGAAGGAAGGGAACCCAAAAATATCTAAGGAAAAGTTGCTACTACCGCATTGAATGCACTGCAGCTACTTTTCTAGCCGCATTAATGTGGAAAAGACCTCTGAACAATGTTGTCTTGGCTACCACAACTCACAGAAAACCAAGGAGGGTGTCTGATGGGACAAGCACTTAGGTGAAGGCTCAAATGATCGACAAGTGTAGGATCAAGATGATCCAGAAGAAGATATATAATGTAAGAGACCCTCTATGAAAAGGGGATCGGAAAAAGAAAGAGAGAATACTGTAGCAATCTACAGTGTCATTGTATCCAATTGTGATCAATTTATACAAGTGTGAGCTCCTCAGACTAAAAGTCCATTGATATCAGAACCTCTTATTTGTGTTTGATTATCATTCAATTTAGTAATAGCCATTGCTCAACTCATTAGGACCTAGTTTTTTGACCCACTCTCTACAAATTTATTGTATTGAGCTCATTAGACCAGAATCTCATACATCCCAGGCTTAGGTCGCAAATCATGTCCTTACAATTGGCGTCGTCTGTGGGAAGAACTTGTGTATCAGTGAGCGTAATGGTTAAACATGGTAGGATCAAGTTCACATCAAGCAGAGTCCGTAGGTTCTCAACGACAAGATGACTTTCTTAATCTTGAGCGGGAAAGAGATCGTGAGAGATATCAAGAGGGCAATGTGTATACCTCCCATACAAGCCAAAGCCACTCCCGAATGGGAAGTCACGTATCTCAAAGGCAAAACGGCAACAAAGCCATGCAACAGGAGATTGATGACTTAAAAAAGAAGCTGCGCCATGCATGGCGGAAACGAACTCCCTCCAGTTCTGATGTTTCCTCTAATGATGAAGAGGATGATAACTATAGGCGAAGGTCGAGAACCCCGCCAAGCGAGACTTTCTCCTACGCTGAAGAGCACCCTCATAAACATAGATACAAGAGCCCATCTCGTAAAGGCTTGGGAAATGACGCCATGAGCAAGGCGTTGAATCAAATCTCCAAATCACCTTTCACGCGCTAAATAGAGGGGGCAAAACTTCCTCGACGATTCCATCAACCTACGTTCACCATTTACAATGGTCGAACGGACCCTGTATAACACGTGAGCCAGTTCAATCAGAGGATAGCCGTCCATTCCAAATACGAGGCTTTGATATGCAAGGTTTTCCTATCCAGCTTGGGGCCAATAGCTATGAGATGGTTTAATGGCCTAAAGGCGAATTCCATTAACTCCTTCAAGGAGCTCACCTAGGCATTTGGCTCCCGTTTTATCACGTGCAGTAGAGTTCCTTGGCCTCTGGACTCACTACTGTCCTTATCAATGTGAGAGGGCGAGACCCTAAAAATGTACTCAGACAGATATTGGGAGATGTACAATGAGATAGATGGTGACTTCAATGATGTGACCATTAGTACTTTTAAGGTCGGCCTCCCAGCCCAGCACGATTTAAGGAAGTCTTTGACGGGCAAACCTGTAATTAGTGTACGGCCCACTTAAGGACCGAATTGATAAGTACAAGAGGGTTGAGGAAGACCAACAGTAGGGAAAAAGTAAGGCTAAGGTTATCCCTCAAGGAAGAAGGGATTTCAGGTCAGACCGATACAATAATAACCGACCAAAGAGAGACTTCACTAGGCAATCAGGATCCGCCAATACTCAGGCAGTTAATGCTGTGTTTCGAGAGCCGATACGCCAAGTGCTGGAGAAGATTAAGAATGAGCTATTCTTCAAATGGCCAAATAAGATGGCAAGAAATCCCATGAGGCGTAATCAAAGCCTTTATTTCCATTACCACCAAGATCAGGGACACACCACCGAAGACTGTAGGAACTTATGGGATCATTTGGACCAGCTAATCCGAGAGGGAAAACTCAAGCAGCTCTTACACCACTCCAGTGGCCAAGGGGGCCAGATAGATTCAGAACCCTGAAGAGATGATTGTTTAAGACCTCTTTTGGGAACGATAAATGTCATCTTTATTGCTTCAAGAAGAACCAGTTCCATTCCCTCCAGAGTGATGTATGTGGCTCGCCTACCGGCCCAGGACTCTAATTCAGAGCCAAAAAGAGCTAGAATAGAAATCCAACCAGTCTTGGGCTTCTCAGATGAGGATAAGATCGAAACCATCCAACCTCATGATGACGCTTTGGTGGTCACACTCAGGATAGGGGGGTATGATGTGAAAAGGGTGTTGGTAAACCAAGGCAACGCTATCGAGATTTTGAAAACCGAGGACCTAACAACCTACGATTCCTCTCTAGTAAGTTTCAAGGGGAAGGGTGTTATTTCAAAAGGTCAAATTAGACTACCCATACAAACCGATTCAGAAGTGGTGAAGGTGGATTTCATTGTGGTAGATGTTTATTCCCCCTACACAGCTATTGTGGCCAAACCTTGGCGTCATGCTTTAGGAGCCGTCTCTTCTACCCTGCACCAGAAGGTGAAATATCCGTCGGAGGGCTAGGTTAAAGAGATTGTAGGAAGCCAGTCCATGGTAAGGCAGAGCATAGTAGTTGCCATCTTACATCGGCTCGAAGCTGAATCCTCGGCCTCCACTGAAAGGGGCTTATAACAATCAAAAATTTCGATGTTGCCCAATAATGGATCAACTGAGGAAGCAAAATGCGTAGATCTAGAAAAGGTTGTTGTTCGCGATGATCCAGAGAAGTTCCTTCAGGTTGGTTCCCAGCTGTCTCCCCAAGAGAGGGAAGAGCTAACTGAGTTCCTTAGAAAAAATGTTGATGTGCTTGCATGGAATGCTTACAAAGCTCCAAAGGTGGACCCAAACTTCATTTGCCACCATTTGACTGTCAATCCATCTGTTACACCCAAAAAACAACCTCATTGGCGCTTATCGAGAGACCATTCAAATGCTGTCAAAGATAAGGTAACGACGCTTAAGCAAGCAAGGGCTATCAAAGAAGTTTTCTACCCTAAGTGGCTGGCCAATACTGTGGTAGTGAAGAAAAAAAATGGGAAATGACGAGTATGTATAGATTTCACGGACTTAAACAAGGCTTGCCCAAAAGATTCCTTCCCCATGCCTCGAATAGACAAACTGGTAGATGCTACTGTAGGCCATCCTTGGATGAGCTTCTTAGATGCCTTTCAAGGATACCATCAAATACCACTAGCCCTAGATGATCAAAAGAAGACAGCTTTTGTCACCCCCACTGGAAGCTACCATTACAAGGTGATGCCATTTGTCTTGAAAAATGCGAGATCCACCTATCAAAGGATGATGACCAAGATGTTTGAACCCTAGTTGGGCAAGAATATTGAGGTTTATATAGATGACATGGTGGTGAAGGGTAAGGTGGTGTCTGAGCATGTGGGAGACCTCAGAAATATTTTTGAAATTCTGAGGAAACACAAGCTACGCCTTAACGCTTCTAAGTGCTCTTTTGGTATGGGATCAGGCAAGTTTCTGGGCTTTATGGTGACTCACAGGGGAATCGAGGTTAATCCCGACCAGGTTAAGGCGATAAACAGTCTACAACCACCTCGAAATCCTAAAGAAGTTCAGAAACTAACCGGAATGACCGCTGCCTTGAACCGATTTATCTCTCAATCAGCGGATAGATACAGACCCTTCTTCCTGTTGATGAATAAATGGAAGGGATTTGAGTGGACTGAGGAGTGCGCTTTGGCCTTCCAACAGCTTAAGGAATATCTCTCTCATCCACCTATCATGTCCAGCCCTGAGATGGATGAAGTTCTATTTGCCTACATTACCGTGCCCCCCCCCCCCAATGCTGTGAGTTTGGTGTTGATATAAGTTGACAGTATCGTACAACGGCCAGTCTATTATGTGAGCAAGTCACTACATGAGGCTAAGATTCGCTATCTACCACTGGAAAAAGCCATCTTGGCGGTAGTCCATGGTACACAAAAGCTTCCCCATTACTTCCAAGCGCATACGGTCGTCGTCCTAACTCAACTTCCACTAAGGGCTATACTTCAAAATGCCAACTACATGGGAAGGATTGCTAAATGAGGAACAGTTCTAGGGGCTTTTAACATCAAGTACATGCCTTGTACCTCTGTCAAGGGTCTAGTACTGGCGGACCTGGTGGCCGAGTTCGCTAAACTCCTATTAGAAGAGGTGGTAGCAACACAGAACATGGATGGAAAATCAAGTGGCACAATTTCTCTACAAGAACCTCCATTCTGGAAGGTATACGTTAACGATGCGAGAAATCAAAGGGGCTCCGAAGTGGGCTAGTTCTGGTTTCTCTTGAACAAATCACTATTGAAAAGTGACTAAGACTAGGCTTCTCGGTTACAAATAATGAGGCCGAATATGAAACTTTACTGGAAGGAATGTCCATGGTTTAGAAAATTGGGGGAAAGATAGTGAAAATGTTCTCAGACTCGAGACTGGTCATCGGCCAAGTGAAGGACGAATTAGAAGTAAGGGATGAGAGAATGCAAGGGTACTTAAGAAAGTTAGGCATTTGCAATCAAGATTTGAATCATTCAGCCTACTGCATGTCCCTAAAAGTGGAAACACATATGCTGATTCCCTAGCCACGCTTGCAACCTCCTCGACGCAAAGCTTACCTCGAGTTATCCTTATAGAAGACTTGTGCAAACCCACAAAGGTTAAAGGAAATGTGGTCCATGTTCAACAAGTCAGAGTAGGGCCTAACTGGATGGATCTTATAGTACTATTCTTGAAAGAGGACATCTTGCCGGAGGATAAATCAGAGGCGGACAAAGTACGGAGAAAGGCGCCCCATTTCTAGCTATCCGAGAACCAAAAACTATACAAGTGCTCTTTTTCTGGGCCATGGCCACTCTGCATTCATCCTGAAGCATTAGAACTAATCCTTGAGGAGTTACATGAAGGGATTTGTGGAAGACATAAAGGAGAAAGGTCTTTGTCTCACAGAGCCATCACTCAAGGCTATTAATGGTCAAATATGCAAAAAGAAGCGCATGAGTATGTAAGGAAGTGTGATTAGTGCCAAAGATTTGCACCAAATATACATCAGCCAGCAGGAGTCCTTGACCCCCTATCCAGCCTTTGGCCATTTGCTCAATAAGGTTAGATATCGTTGGCCCTTTCCCTAAAGCAACATGAAACAAAAGATATTTGTTGGTCGGCACAAACTACTTCACCAAATGGGTTGAAACTGAACCTTTAGCAAATATCAGGGACATAGATACCAAGAAATTTGTTTGAAAAAACATTATCACACAGTTCGGGGTCCTTCGTACCCTCATCTCAGAAAATGGCCTTCAATTCGATAGCAAATCCTTTAGGAGATACTGTTGTGATCTCGGTATTACAAACAGGTATTCCACTCCAGCTTATTCTAAGGAAATGGACAAGCCGGTGCTGTTAACAAAGTCATAGTGAACGGACTCAAGAAAATGCTAGATGACACGAAGGGAAGATGGGTAGAAGAGTTGTCCCATGTCTTATAGACCTATAGAACTACACCTCGTAGGTCAATAGGAGAGACCCTCTTTTCAATGACTTATGGAGCCGAGACTGTCATTCCTTTAGAAACTGGCTTTCCAATACTAAGGACCACCTCATTTAATCCAAGCAATAACAATGACTTATTAAAAAAGTGCCAAGACTTTGTTGACGAAAAAAGAGAAAATGCAAAGGTTCAACTGGCATACTACCAACACAAACTGAATCAAGGTTATGATACCAACGTAAAGATAAGGCCATTAGTGCCAGGTGACTTGGTGTTGAGGAAAGTTCTAGGTACGGCAAAGAATCCAGCATAGGGAAAGTTTGGGCCTTACCGCATCACCTCAGTAGCTGGCATAGGAGCATACTTTCTTAAAGACCTAGATGAACATGTAATACCATACCCATGGAATGTAAACAACCTGAAAAGATATTATTATTAAAGAAAATCTCTTTTGTGAACACGTTCATTTATCAAAGGCATTATACTTCACATTGTTCATTCTTTATAAGTGTTAAACAGATCCTAAATTATGTCAAGTCTCTCGGATCACATACTTGGGTAAAATTAACACTCAATGACATCTTTATAAGTATTAAACAGATCGTAAGTTATGTTAGGTCTCTCGAACCACATACTTCTTTATAAGTGTTAAACAGATCCTAAACTATGTCAGGTCTCTCGGACCACATACTTGGGTAAAATTAACACTCAATGACATCTTTATAAGTGTTAAACAGATCCTAGGTTATGTCAGGTTTCTTGAACCACATACTTGGGTAAAATTAACACTCAATGACATCTTTATAATTGTTAAATAGATCCTAAGTTATGTCAAGTCTCTCGGACCATATACTTGGGTAAAATTAACACTCAATGGCATTTATTCATTCTTTTATAAATGTTAAACAGATCCTAAACTATGTTTAGTCTCTTTGACCACATACATGAGTGAAATTAACACATTATGATATCTTCTTTTTTTTGTTTCTCACTAACTGTCAAGACGAACCCAGTCTTATAGCCAACTCCTCAAAGTTGTTAACGGTGTATTGTTATCAGTTTTTACTAAAGGTAAAATAACGAAAGTTCAATGCTATTTATAATAATGGTACTCGAAGCACATAGAACCAAAATGCAAAAGATGAAGAGAAAAATGTACTCATTAAGTGAAAATGAAAGTAAATTATACACATTGACATAATGTCATTTAAAAAAATAAATAAATAATATAAATAAATAAATAAATAACTTCTACTATAAAAGAAATTACAAAGAGTATCCTAAGTGCTAGACTTTGGCATCAGGAGCAGGAGGATTTTCTTTTTGGCTCGACTGGGAAGTAAGAGCATCTTTGGCCTTAGGATCAACTTCTTGGGTCTTGGCCTCTGCTTCCTTTGCCTTGGTTGCAGCTTCCTTGTCCTTGGCAGTATCATTGGCTTCTGCGGAAGGCTTTTTCCCCTTTCCCTTACCCATGTCTTTCTCCCCCTCAGCCCCCTGGCCTTGATCACCAACTTGGCTAGATCCTTTCGAAGCCTTAGGGAGAGGGAGAGCACCTTGGATAGCTGGAGGCTACTCGAAAATCTCTGGAGCAAGGGCAAGGGGAGAGGAGATGGCACTGGGGACTCCGCGAATATCCGGATGGTAGAATACACTCCCGGGCTACCTCCAAACAGAGTCTATAGGGACTCCTGCAATGCTAGGGGCCCTATCCCATGTCACGTTGCAATAATCCCTACATACCTCTGACAGCTCCTCAGTAAGCCTTATCTACATCTCCTCCACGCCAAGTAGATATGAAGCCTGCTTCTCAGCCTCGCCTGCTTCCTTGGCCAGTTGAGCTGCCCCCTTAGCCTTCTACAACTCAACCTTAAGATCTAAGACCAACTGCTTTTCAATGGCCAAATCTATCTCAGTCAAGTGCAACTTTTGGCGCTGATTCTCAACCTGCCTTTCTACGGTTTTCAAACCAGTCTCAGCACTCAAGCAGGCCTGGTCCGCTGCTTTAAGCTTCTCCGCCATCTCAGCCTACTCCTGTTTAAAGGCCCCCAATGATCTCTCAACATCAGCACGAGAGAGGGCCTCAGCCTCAGCCTCTTTACGAGCGTCACGAAAATCTGCCCAAAGACAACAAAAAAATAATGAGTTAAAAAGTAAAGAAAGAACGAAAATACAATTAGGCATCTAAATTCATGAGTATGTAGATTGCTTACCATGGCAAAGTCCCTCTTCAAAAACAGGAAGAGCTCATTCTGCTTGAAGCACTTGTAAGCTTCCATATCCTTCGGAAGGAGTAAAGGCTGCTCCAGGGCTTCAACAATATATCCTGCTCAACCCCTTTGGAATTCTTGGACTGAGGCATTCCATGGGATAGGAGTCTCATCCACCTACAGCTGAGGGGACCATGTGCGTTGTGTCATGCGCACATCAGCTCTATTCTATTCTTCTCGGCTGTCCACAAATTAAGACCTCTTATCTCGGGCATCTTTGGCCATTTTATGTTGTTTTGTCCCCTTCTAAGGACCCACCTCGCCTTTCTTAAGCACCTCGACTGGCCTCTTCTTCTTCAAGTCAAGAATTGGCTTCAATCCGAGGTTGGTGGGGATCTAAGGGGGAGGAGGGGGAAGATTAGTGGGAACTTGGGACTTGGCGGCTTCTTGCGAAGTTGACACCTTGCCTCTGGAAGCGATAAGCTCTCTTAAACTCTTGTTGCCCTTGTTTAGTACCATACTATCTTCCTCTTCTTCGGAGGAACTATCTGGGCGGGCAATCACCAAAAGAGGGGTGTGAACACCAGAATGCCTGTCTGCTTCACCCTCGGCATCTGAGATGGTGACTAAAAGGACCCCTGGATTATCTTCTTCTTCAAAAAGGAATTTGTCTATCTTCTCCTCTAGTGATAGACGTCATGAGGCAATCTCCTCCCCGGGTGCTGCTGCTGCTTCAGGTAAAATTTGTGGAAGTGGCAGTGCAACTAGTGGAAGATCGTCTCAGGCTAAGAAATTTGGCCGCGAAACGTCAATTCGAGCCAACCTTGGGTCACCTACTCTTATAGCATTGTTGACGTTTTGATATATCTCCGAGAATGGCTGGAAGTACAAAATTAAGTGGATGGCTCGTAACTGCCTGTCTTCACTTACGAAAATCTCAGATCTCAGCAGGTAATTGAGGGCGGCAACGTTGGTATAGCTAAGCCTAGGCGCCATGTGTCTTTTATCTGCAAAGGTAGCTGAGAAACAAAATATGATTAGAAAGCTGAAATTCATCATCAAAAGAAAGCAGGATGAAAGAGAAATAATGACATGGTCAGGGTCAAAGAATCTAGATCTCTTGTTAAAGAACCTAACTCTAAGGTATCCCACCTGGCTCTCCCTCTCGGACGGGGTAGGGAAGGCCATCATGCCATGCTCCCGAAGCTATCAAATAGTTGTCTTTCATACCCTTGTTAGATTTAGGTGGACATGATACTAATCTGACAATGTCTTATCGGGATTTAAGATAAAATCCCGCGTTTTTGAGGGAGTGACATTCGTACATGTGGACCACATCGTGCCAAGTGAGCCCCAAGCATAAATGCTCGTTGAGAGCATCAGCACTACCTAGGACCCTAAAAAGGTTGGGCACACATTAGTGGGGGCATATCCTATGGTTGAGGAGGTAATCTCGTGTTATCCTACCCGTGAGGAGAGTCATCCCTCCTTCTATGAAAGCTATCATAGGGATGATGACTTCCCCCCTTTCTCTGTGTGTCACTATTTGTTCTAGAGAACAATATCATAAAACGACTTCCAAGGGTATGTGGTATTTATTCTTAAAGGCCTCTACTTTGGCAGGGGAATTTACTAAATGCTTAAATCTACCCATTTGGACAAGTTAAAGGGCGAACTAAGAATTGGAATGCTGAGAAGACAATTCGAGGAGAGAAAGAAAAATTCAAAGAATAAAAACTTACGAGAACTTAGATATGCTTAAATCTCTGAAAATTTTAGAAAATTTTCAAGGATTTCTTGAAGAAAAGGTATGGGAAGCCTAAAAACTTAGAGAGCTCTATGAGTTTCAGTGCTTGGAATCTCTGGAGAGTTTGAAGACTTGTGAAATAAGGAGAAGGTGATTTCCCTCGATGCTTTATGTAGAGGGAGAAAATGAGTGGGAATACTCCCGCTCAAAATCCTAGGAAAAACATCAGTCATTGGGTTGGCGCTTCACCATTGGAAGTGGGGGGAACATAACACCGCCTGGAGCAATTAATGACACCTCGTGGGCTACGAAGCGTCAATAGTAATTATGAAGCGCAAAAAACGGCACTCCCATACGTGTAAATCCAAAGATCAAGTGGGACTAACTCTTAGAATTTCAAAACCCCAGCTTTCTCCTCGAATGAAAGGAAAAAACCAGAGTTTTGAAAGGCTATTATAGGGTCAAAAGCCCAAATTATATAGTGGGCCTTAGCCCTTGTCCAAGAAGCATGGAGGTCCGAGGAGGAACGAATGATAAAGAACGGTCCAGGCTCATGGTTTAATGAGCAAATTACAAATGAGAAGGTTGTTCGAGGAGAAAGTTATCCTCGGACATGATAAATATCGCTCAAATATGTACTCCAATGATTAGAGTGACCTTCCACGAAACTCCATTGATAAGGACGTGCATCATAAACATACGAGAAGGAGGGGAACCCAAAAATATTTAAGGAAAAGCTGCTACCACCGCATTGAATGCACTGCAGCTACTTTTCTAGCCGCATTAATGTGAAGAAGACCTCTGAACAGTGTTGCCTTAACTACCACAATTCACAGAAAACCATAGAGGGTGTCTGATGGGACAAGCACTCAAGTAAAAGCTCAAATGATCGACAAGTATAGGATCAAGATGATCCAGAAGAAGATATATAATGTAAGAGACCCTCCATGAAAAGGGGATCAGAAAAAGAAAGAGAGAATACTGCAGCAATCTAAAGTGTCTTTGTATCTAATTGTGATCAATTTATACAAGTATGACCTCCTCGAACTGAAATTCCATTGATGTCAGAACCTCTTATTTGTGTTTGATTATCATTCAATTCAGCACTAGCCGTTGTTCAACTCATTAGGGCCTAGTTCTTTGATCCACTCTCTACAAATCTATTGTACTGTGCTCATTGGACCAGAATTCCATACATCTTGGGCTTAGGCTGCAAATCCTGTCCTTACATGAACAATACAACATGAAAGACGTTATCTTCTTTTAAAGACAAATTTTTAGAACTTTATGATGCCCAAAACCCATTTCTATAAAATTAAGGGCTTATTTTATAAGAGTATTTAAATATAGTTTTTTGTTTTGCAATCCATAAAATGGTGAGTCGCACACTTGAATTTATTGTTTTGCTAATATTTTCTAAATAGAGTTTTGAAATAACTGTACCCTATTTTTTTGGTTTAGAACAAGATTTTGAAAACAGCTAAGAGAGTGCTGTCAGGATATAGAAAATGTTTTTAGTGACATAGTTGTAAATAAATTGAAAACAGTAAACCCCACATATTTGTCCAAACTCGTTTATCTATTAAATTAAGGAGCTTATCTTGATCACAAAAAGAATTCTCACCCTTCAAATTTGAAACTTATCATTATAAAATAAATAAATAAAAGTACATGACGAACTCTATTCCCTTATCATTATCCATACAAAAAAAGTAATCTATAGATTCTATATGTTACTTTTTGTACATTTAAAAAAAAAAAATCTAAAAAATAGAAATGATTTACCAAACAATTATTTTTTGTTTTTAATATTTTGAAAATTGTTCTAGGAGTCAAACATGTAAAATATAAAAATTATTATATGAAAAATAGTTTCAAATTCAATTTTTTAAAAATTATTTTTAATTTTTAAAAAAAAAACAAAAACGAAAATCCCCCTACCAATCAAATCCTAAAATTTAAGTATGTTTCTATAAATGGTGTAACTTAAATTCTTTTTTCTTTTCTTTTTTTCGATAGGTCTTAAATTTTTTTTTATTAAATTCAAACACGTGCTTCCCATCAAAAAGAAAAAAGAAAAAAAAAAGTTAAAGACAATACCACGTAATTGAATTTAATTTGAGAACTTTTTTTCATAATCTCGTGTCCTGAAACATAGGCAAATGAGAAGTGACATTGGCACCTGAGTGGCTGCCAAGAACAAGAAAGTCAAGCCTAGACTGCCTAGTGTGAATAATATACTATTTTTTTGGATAGAAAACTGAGAAAAATATTCGTTGCGTGTCAATTATCATTCTCGCATGAGTAACATATGCTTGGCTACATTTTCATGTGGACACAAAATGAGTACCATATGTTTCGCGTTTCTAACCTATAAAAACTTTAGTGGACAAAACTATTTTCATGGGCTCCAGCTAGTAAAGTTACTTCACGAGTACACCAAACGAAACCAATAGCAATAGGTACCAAACAAAGATATGGGTAAAATAAATTGATGTGTAGTCAGGGCACTCCCACCACCATCCTTGTATTTCAACTTTCTCTCATCTACCAAACCCATTCCAAGAAAAATCAGCTTCACTCCAACATCAACTATTTGTATCTTCTTTCTCTATCCTCCTCAATTCTATGGCTAGAGCTTTCCTCCACCTTAATGGAAATCAAACATTCCATATTCTCTCAAGATCTAGTGTTACCCGGGCATCCTTACCACATAGGTCTATGATGGTCACCATGTCCCAAAATCAATCCTATTGGGCCTCCATAAATGCCGAAATTGAAGCCCATCTCAAGCAAGCCATTCCACTACGGCCTCCAGTTCAAGTCTTTGAGCCCATGCACCATTTGGTTTTTGCAGCCCCACAAAACCCGGTCCCGGCCTTGTGTATTGCGGCGTGTGAACTCGTTGGCGGACACCGAGACCAAGCCATGGCGGCGGCTTCCACTCTCCACCTGATGCAGGCGGCTTCGTTCACTCACGAGCAACTTCCGCTAACTGACAGGCCCAGGCCCAAGTCCAGGCCCACGATCCACCATGCATACGGCCCAAACATAGAGCTTCTCTTGGGGGATGGCATGATACCATTTGGGTTTGAGTTGTTAGCTAGATCCGATGACCCGGCCCAAAACAACTCGGAGCGAATTTTGCGGGTGACAATTGAAATTGCACGTGCCATAGGCTCACAAGGTATGGTTGAGGGACAATACAATGAATCGGAATGCCCTCAATCGGAGGGGGAGGAATTATGTGACATAGGGTGGATTGAGCAAGTGTGCAAGAAAAAGGAAGGTGAGTTGCACGCGTGTGGGGCTGCGTGTGGGGCAATACTAGGAGGGGGAAGTGAGGAGGAAATAGAGAAGCTGAGAAGGTTTGGTCTCTATGTTGGAACCATTCAAGGAATGTTACATGGGGCTGGAAAATTAGAAAAGGGATTAATGAAAGTGGTGGAAGAACTCAGAAATTTGGCACTCAAGGAATTGGAGGAATTCAAGGGAGGAAAGGTTGAGGTAATTTCTAGCTTTGTTAATGTTTAAAGGCCTTTGAATCTTGATGTGGTTGTTTCACTAAAGTTGGCCACTCAAGTTCTTTGCTTCCCAACAAGTTAAAAGGTCTTTGAATCTTGATGTTGATGTTTGAAGTGCGGGGCCAAGGAGAGCAAACACAAAGTCCCACATATAAAGGCTTTTTATATGTCTGGTGGTGAACTTATAATTATGAAATATGAAATATCTGTCCACCTTTTTATTCTTCCAAGAAGTTGATGTGATTGGTCTTTTTTTTTCTTAAGAACCCGTACTTGCTATTTGTTATCCCTTGTTGTTTTTGTTTTTAATAACATGCCATTTGTGATCCTGCGCATATATAATTATTTCAAGGAAATTAACAAAGATCAATAAGTGAAATTAAAAATCCTATCAATAATAATAATGCGTAAATACATTTAATCCCTACATTTCGGGTCATTTTTCGATTTGGTCCATAAACTGATTTTACTCCTAAGTCATTCCTTAATTTTTTTAAATCGTTTTTAAAATGGTCCCTACCATCAACCCAGTTACGGAAAAAGCTCAGATGGCAAATGGCGTGTCCTACTTGCTGACATGGCACTGACGTAAATATTAAAATATTATTAAAAAAATTATTTAACATTTTGAAATGCCACGTTAGATTTAAATTAATAAAAAATTAAAACAAAAATCCAGGTCATAAATTTTAAAATAAATAATAGATAAACATCAATTTAATTAAATTAAGAAAAAAAAAGCTTTTTCAGTTTAAAAAATTGAGTTCCTATCCTAAAAAAAAAAAATTAATCTACTTTTTTTTTAAATCTTAAATCTTTTTTTTTCTTAGAAGAACATTTTTTTTCCGTTCTTCCTCATAGTATGATACATATTCTTAGCAAATTAATATTTATTTTCTTATCATTTTCTGTATCTTTCTTGTGCTTTCTTTATAACTAAATACATCAAAACAACATAAATTAATTGAATGTCTTTCTTGTCTTCTTTTTTTTTTTTTAATTCCTTTCATTATATATAAATATATATATATATATATATATATATATATATATATATATATATATCTGAAACTTTTGAAGTTACCACAATTTTCCGTGTCAGCATAATATTAAAAAAAAAATGTAATAAAACTTTTTTAAAACCCGACTCTGTGTTTCCCTTTCACAAAACTATGCCAAAGGCCAAACCGGCTCCCCAAATCCCAGATCTCCACCTCTGACAAACAAAATGCAGACCATTTCCCTTTCCTCCACCATTTCCCTTCTCCTTCCTCCAAAAAAAACAAAACAAAATCTCGACTATTAGCGAATTGAAAACCAGCGTAAGAAACCTCCTTCTCTCCCATTCTGGTTTCTCTCTCAATTGAAGTTTTCTATTTTTAACTTTTCCGGTCCCAGCTCCACCAAACCTGTTTCCCATTTTTCAACTTTCAAAGCATTTGATAGAAGAAGAAGAGAAAAAGGCAGTGGATCTTATTGTGGGCAACAAAAAATAAAAATAAAGAGAAGATAAAAGAGATGACAGAGAGATACGGAGGGCACTGTGAGAGAAAAAAAAAATTGCTTTGGAGTTATGGAATTTTATATTTGTAGCTTTGGGTGATACCAACAATGGCAGAAATATTGCTTCAGCATCGGTGTTGAAATTCCAAGACTTTCAAGAAAAGAATTTGGAACATTACACCTAGTGCTTAACATGGAATGCATGGAGGGACAGCAATGGGAGTACATTTGAGGAGTAAGAACCATATAAAGAGATTTCAATCTCAGTTTCTATAACTATAAGAGAAGTTACAATGAAGAAAAGAAAGAGGAGAAAAAAGAGGAAGAAAGAGATGAAAAATAGTTACAGTGAGAGGAGATAATAATGTAGGGAGGGGTAGATTTTAGCAAAAGTGAAAAAGGAAGCTTCGTAGAAGGTGCGTAATATATAAACACCCTTCTATATTTACTAAATTACAAAAATACCAATTTGATATATAAACTTCCAATTTGCTTTTAAGATATCCTTTTACTTTGCATTAGATTAATAATAATAATAATAATAATAATAATAATAATAATAATAAAATTATTATTATTATTATTATTATAGAACTAATTTATATATATTAGCAATAACCCAAAATAAGTCAGCGCTGAAATATTCTATAGAAAATGTTAAGGACACAACTTTTGTTTTGTGGCATTGTGAAATTTTTAGGGCCCATTTGATAGAGTAGTTTGGTCAATATTGTTTGTAGTTTTTTGAAATACGTGTGGGTGAAAAAAAATATGTAGAAATGTGTGTAATGTTATTTAAAAACTGAAAATGAGTTATTTAACAACTCTACCAAACAGGGCATTAGTATCCTTAGCATTGCCCATATTCTATTCTAATAGACAAATTGAAATGGGCATCGAAATTGCATTCATAACATTAAAATGAAACTTTTTAAAAGGTACATGTTATATAAATGACTTACTTATTTAAAAAGAAAAAAAAAATACTAAATGTGTTACATTTAGTATTAATATTATTTTTGTTTCATCTTTCACATATATTTTCTGTTCGTTTCTATCTGCCATTAGTCTTATTAAAATAATTGGTATGGAACAGACAATAAAGAACAAAAATTAATGCTAAGGTAAACATAAATTTTTGCTAGATTTTGCTAATAAATCATTACTCTCAAAAAATTAAAAATAATAATTCAAAGGTTTATGTATTATGTTTTCTTTTTAAGAAAATATACTATAAAAATGCAATTATCTATGAATATATGTTTTAATTTGTAAGTCATTTTATTATGTCAATTTTTTTTTTTTTTTTAGTTATACAATGTTATTATGATTTGCTTCTTTAAAAAAAATGCTATTTATGACTATAACTTATTTTAGAATGAATGCAATGTGTATTGGATAGTTTGTATAAATAATTTTCAAATGGCATCTTACATTGTATTATTAATGTCATTTCCTATTTAAAAGCATTTCATACATTTATGCTAAATATTCATCTTTTTTTTAGTTATTATTATGCTAACTATTTCAACTTAAATATAATGATACTCTCTTCTAAACTCATTTTATAGTTTTTCCCGTACATTGCACGAGTTTAGCGACTAGTTTTTTCTAAACATGTTCTTTGTTCTTTGTGTTCTTCCCCATAATCAATCTCCAGAGCAAAGAACCAAACCCCAAACCTAGATCTCAATCAAACCCCAAACCCATATCTCCAACAATCAAATCCATAAACCCAAGCAACTAGCAAAGCACCACCAGCGAATCAAATCTTCCAAAATTTCCCTTCAACCAGCAAAGCCTTAACATCAAATCCATAAAAATCCTAAGCTAAAAACTTCCAAATCAACGTTAGGGAGAGGAAAAGAGTGAGGGTGAGGTAGAGAGTGGTGTCAGAACCACAACAAAAAAAAAAACCACCACCGATCCTAGAAACATCCTGAAGTAGCTTTGTTCAAACTTATCCATGCATGTCAAACGTATTTACTACTCACAGCAACAGCCTTATCCAACAAATGCTTTGGCTCAGCCAAGCCCCTACCTCTTCAACCACTTGTCACTACAAACCAAACCCCCACCATCTCATGCATAATCAAACAGAACTCATTGTAAATTGTAGTTAAGTTAGTTTGAAGTCTGAAACTGGAGCTGCAGCAACAATTCTCTATGTTAAGATTCTACCCACAGAATTTTTTTTGCCCCATAAGCAAATTTTTCGTGCTATAAATGAAGAAACATTCTTAATCACCTAGAGAAGTAAGCCTATCATTATCAAGATTTTCCCAACCCTCACCATAAGACAACCTTTAGAACTTCATTATCATTCCACTTCCAATGAGATACTTGCTGTGATAATTGAATGATAGATGGAAGCATGAAAGAAATAGCACACACAAAAGTTTACGTGGTTCAACCTAATGACTACGTCCACATGAGAAAGCCCATGACGGCTACATATTATATCAAGCATTTGTGTTATAATAAACCCAATGTATAGTTTATACACTAGAATATATGAGTAACCCTAGGCTAACCATAGACTAATTAAGGTTAATATACTTGTTCTATAAGTAAATAAACCTACAATTATTTGAGTTATAATATGTCTAACTAACACTAAGCATCTATGATTATTTCAAGGACATTAATAAAGATCAATAAGTGAAGTTAAATTAGCCAACAAAGAAAAAACAACAAGATAAAAAGGTGGAGATCAAATTTTTGCTTACAACAAGCTAGAGTGGAAAGCTTTTATATCCAACTACTCATGCTCTTAAAATAAGAATTGGATAATATCACTACAAAAAACAAGGGCTATAGTGACGCCACTACAGGTCCTAAAAACACCACTACAGGTCCCTTTGGGTTATAGTGATGCACAAAACTTCACTATAATACCGTAACTATAGACCTATAGTAGCATTTTACAAAAGCATTACTATAGGTCCATACGCTATAGTGGCGTTTTTAAAACGCTGTTATAAATCCTTATATTTTTTTATAAAAAAAATTGGCTATAGCAACATCTCAAAACGCCACTATAGCCAATAACCCCAAATAAAAGAAAATTATGAAACATAAAATTAAATGCTTTCAAATTTTAAAAATTAAAATTTCAATTTTAATTAAATTAAGAAATACAAAACAGAATTAAAACATAAAACAAAAAAAAACAAAAAAAAAAAAAAAAAAAAAATATATATATATATATATATATATATATATATATATAAAACAAAACAAAAAATAAAATAAAATACAAACACAAACCCAAAAAAGTTAAATAAATGCCCATGGTACAAACACAACATGCTTCAAAATACAAGAACACAAAACCCATAAAATCCCATCTCCTTTAATGAAACCAACTCAAATCCATTCAAGGAACACAAAACCACAAGCTCAAGAACACAAACCCAGATTTAAACATAAGCACAAGATCATAAACACAAGAGCACAAATCCAAGAATACAAACCTAGATTTCAACATAAGCATAAGATCAAAAACACAAGCACAGATCCAAAAAATTTAAAATCAAAACCCAAATCCAAATCAAGACATAAATACAAACATAATAGAATATCAACTTCATTCAAAATGTTCATCATTTCCTCCATTTTCTTTCTAGCCAAACAAGAAAGAACAAAAAAAAAAAAAAAAAAAAAACAGAGAGAGAGAGAGAGAGAGAGATAAAGGGAGGGGAAGGATCTAACTGGCCTCGGTTTGGGTTGGCTAAAGGCTAATTGGCATCGGGAAGGAAGGGTTGGGCTTCATGGCTTAGTGTCGATAGCTTAGGTTGCGGCAAGATAGATGCTAGAGTGGGTTGTTCCAAGTGTGGATGGGCGGCGAATGGGCTAGGTTGGTTGGTGGCGTGGGTGTTGAGAGAGAGTGACAAAGTGAGAGATAAGAGATGAGATATGAGAGCAAAAGAGTTAGAGAGTGACAGAGATATTTCGTATTTTTCATTTTTTTTTTTTTTTCAGTATGGCCTATGGTGGTGCTTTCCAAACGTTGCTATAGGCTCTTATAAGACCAAGACCTATAGTGGTATTTGAAAAACGACGCCATAGGCCCCTTAAAATGTTTTTTTTTTTTTTTTTGCGACCTATGGTGGTACTTTCCAAACACTGCTATAGGTCATTCAAAAAACAATTTGTTGGGCTATAGTGCCGCTTTCCAAATGCCGCTATAAGCACTTGTAAGACCAAGACCTATAGTTTCGTTTTGAAAAATGCCGCTATAGGTCACTTAAATATATATATATATATATATTTTGGGCTAGACCTATGGTGGTGCTTTCCAAACGCCACTATAGACCCTTGAAAACATGGCTATAGAAAACCTATAACAATGTTTTTCATAAACGCCATTATAGGCCCCTTTTTTTTTTGTAGTGATATCACTAAATCATGAAGTTCTTGGAAGTGAAAAAAAAAAAAAAAAGTATTGGAATGAAGCACTCAATGCATGACAACATATAATGTATGTAGTTTGTTTAAGGTCTATTAAAGCATTAGCATTGGGGGTGTAAAAACCCCTACATTGTTATTTTAGAACCAAAAAACACTGAAAAAATTTCTACCTGGGTGTTTATAACTAAAAAAATTTATAACTTCATTACAATAATTTATCACTTATAAAAAGTTGTAGCAAGTTTTAGTGAATTTTTTTTATTCTATTTATTCTCTAATTTAAAGAGAGAGAAGCAAGACGGAAGAGAAGAGAGAGAGATGGGTTGGTTTTATAATATTTATTGGCAGTTTATATTATTTTAATGTGTTGTATATTAAAATTAAAAAAGAAAAGATATTAGATAAGTTATGAATAATATGTTAAAATAGAAAATGTAAATTTTGAAAGCATAAAATGAGTATTTTTTTTAAAAATATTCAGATGCTAAAAACTCTATTTTCTCAACCAAAAAAAAAAAAAAAAATGGGGAGATGGTAATGCTCTATGTTGAAAAGCATTCATAATTAATGTGAGGACGCAATTTGAGTCATAAATGAACTTAGGCCCAAACATCCTAATACAATGAATTTGTAGAAAATGGGTTGGAAAACTGGGTTTTAATGAATCAGTCAACAAATAAAATGGATCCAGATGACAAAAAAATATAGATAGACTAGTTTAATCTAAAGAAAACTGACCTCGTCATAGTCCGAGAAGATTAGATCTTATATATTGATTACAAGTTCAGTTCTTGATTGCTACAGTGTTTCTCTCTTTATTTCTCGATCCTTTTCTCTTAGAACATTCCTCCTATTTTATACCCCATCTCCCCTCTCATCTCTATCCTCCATGTGGACATTAGATTGCTTGTGTTGATACTTGTCTCATTAGTACCCTCTTGAAGTCTTTGGGGGTAGCTGTAACATTGAAAAGCATTGTTCAGATATCATTTCCTTATTAATGTGACTAGAGAGTTAACTACAGAACATTTAATGCAGTGGTAGCAGCTTTCCCCCAAATATTTCTCAGCTCCCATTTTGTCCTATACGTTCACAGTGCATATCATTTTCAACAGAACTTCTTGGAACGTCACTCTAGATAATAGAACTCACCTTTTGACCCCTTCTTCGTTTAGCTGAGGTGATGCTCCTCTTTGGCCTACCTCTACAGTCATAGCTGGCTCGAGAAGTTCAAAGTCTTACGTCTTCCTTACTATTGATCTATCCTCGGACAAGGCCAAGACCCAACATATATTTTTGGGCCCATTGTTCCTACAATTAACTATTAACTACCAATCCATCAGCACAATTACACATTAAGGTAAGCTACCTATGTCTTTTAAAAAAAATAATAATAATTATGAGGGCCTATGTGCTATTATGATGTATTCAATGATGGTTGTACATTGAGTAATTAATAATGTTAAAAGAGAGTTAAGGTGAGGCGTAACCATTATAGGACTAAATTCAAGTAAGGATAAACTAATGTTGGGGGTGAAAAAGAAAATTTTCCCCATTGAGATTTGCGAAAGTTTTTATATGTCAATTGCATATGAAAAAATTTTGAAAATTTGACAACTAAATTCAAGTAAGGATAAACTAATGTTGGGGTGAAAAAGAAAATTTTCCCCATTTAGATTTGCAAAAGTTTTTATATGTCAATTGCATATGTAAGAATTTTGAAAATTTCTCCCACTAATTTTTTTTTTTTTTTTTTTTTTTGGGGAAGGCCTTGTAACTGAATTGGCATCTCTCCATATATAAAATGCTTGGGGGTCTAGAAGGAAAAGAGTTCAAACTGTAGAGTTAACAACATATTGTAATTATCTCTGAAAAATTTTGTGGGCTTGATTGTGTAAGCTGTTTTAAAAAGTGATTATTTTTATAATTATGAGAACTTAGAGCATCCATAACAGATGTTGTATAAAAAATGCCATTTTGACACACCAAAAGCCTACTTTATTATTTTACCACATCATTTTATAATATCTCATTTATCAAATGTTTTATCATTCAATTCTATACATTAAAATAATATTTACTACACATTAAAATAATATATTATCTCCTTCCCATTATCACCAACACCAACAACAACATCAACGGCACAACCACCAGCCACCAATATCCACTACCAAAACAACACCTCTACTGCAAACCAATCACTACAATTACTCACCAATATGGTAATATCATATCAACCCAAATTGCAACACAAAAAAAAAAAAAAAAAAAAAAAAAAACCCACAGATTGAACAGATGGCAGCAAAAACCCACAAAAAAAACCCAAATTTCAAGCTCACACCGCCAAGCACCACCTTCAACCACCAAATCCATCAACCACTAGCCGCTGTTAAAACCCACCACTGAAGACTAAACCCATAACCCCCGATGCCAAACTCCACTGGCAACGCCCATTTCACCACGGTATATGAAACCAACCCATCACTATCGAAAACCCGGCAACAACTCAACCCAAAACCTGTAACCCCAACCAAATTGACCCTCCCATCCTCCCCAACAGTCACACACTCAACCCACCGCCCTTCACATCAACATAAGACACAACCCCAATGTGCAGCTCCTTCGCCGACACCGAGCACTCGAACTCGAGCAAGGCGTCGATGGCGATGTATTTGGTTTGTGGGAATCTGTGGATTTGAGGTGGATCTCGGAGAATGGGAAGAGAATAGAGCAAAAGGGAAGAGGGAAGAAGAAATAGTATGAGAGAGTGGAGATGGAGGCGGTGAATATGTGGCTGAAGGAGAAGATGAAGGTGATATTTTAATTGGGATGAGAGAGAAAGATGAATAAAAAAATAATAAACCATATGCCATTGTTTGTCCGTATCATGCCAAAATTGTGAGGATACTGTAATATATTGCAAAAGTTTGACACATTTAGCACATCTGATAAAGCTTCGTTTTTGTGTTTGGTGTACCAAATATGCCAAATATTTGGCATTTGGCACATTTATGAGCCGTTTGGTATATGTGTTTAAAAACTGAAATTATTGTTTAAAAACTTTTGTGAAAATACGTGTGGGTGAAAAAGTGTGTGGAAATACATGAAATGTTGTTTAAAAACTAAAAATTGTTGTTTGGAAACACTCACCAAACACCCTCTTAGCATCTCTGCTGTGGATGCTCTTATGGTTTGGATCCAATGCTCTAATATATCAAATTTAATATAATGCGGATACCACGTATCCAAAACTTGTACATATCAAGTTTAGTGCACAAGATTCTCACCCAAAAAAAAAAAAAAAGTTTAGCGCACAAAGGCATTAGATCAAAGCTTTCCAATATTTGAAGGCCCAATTTGCTTTACTTTAGTCCGACTTAATGGGGTTGTTCTCCTGTGCACGTCATAATTCCGCAAAAAATTCTAAGATCAAGTAAAATGTTACAATCTTCCTAAAAAAATAAAACTAAAATGTTACAATTATTCATATGACAGACTATGAGTAATGGGGAAAAAAAAAAAAAAGTCTATATAAAAGTGACAAACAATTAATCACAGTCAAACAACTAAAATAATTAGTACAAATTATTATATTTTATGCGACAATAAAATTAAAAGTATACAGTAATTTTCCCAAATACACATCGCAGCACACTACTTTTTGTAGCCTTTTTCACTACACGACTTTTGCTCTCCCACAAAATCGTTTGTTTCTTTCTCTATTAGTAATGAATGCTTTCTTGAAAGTTCTTGAACTTTTGCCTTGGATTCAAAGATAAAAGCTCTAGTCTTATCTTAGGATTGATTAGCTAATGGTGACACGAATTAACATTTAGGGATAACGCTCTCACACGAATTCTATAATTTCATGAGTTTTTTTTTTTTTTTTGAGAAACTTTTAATTTCGTGAGTTTGTTTCTCATTTCTGCTTACGTTTCTGATTAAGTCATTATTTGTGATTCTCGAAATATCTGAGAAAATTAAAATTAAAAAACTTAAAGAAATAATTCCCAACTAGGAAGCTAGAAAAAGAGAGAGAAAAAAGGGACGTTAGAATGCTATAGCCCATGAGGAAATTATTGCTACAAAAGTATATTATTTTGCATTTGTGGGTGGGGTACAAGACTAACAAGAACAACAACTGGTAGCAGCCAAATCGCTAATTGACAAATTTTCTCACAAAAGACGAGGAAATTTATTAATAGAAAAATGCCCAATTAGCAAGTAATGATGTCTGGGATTGAAAACAAAACAAAAAAGAAGCACTTACGGTCGAGGCCAATTAGAATAATGCATAAAAGGTCAAAAGTGGTGTACTGATTAAACAGTTAACAACATAATTAAAGGTAGAGAAAGTTAAATGAAGCTTGTTTTGTAGCTTTTAGCTTCTCTAAAATATTTATAATCCAGCAAGGAAACACTATATATGAATGGAAAGAGACTTGTTGCACTCTTCTGTTTAAGGGGTAATAATACAAACGAAGTTGGTGGCATATCTCTTTCATGTTTCAACTACCAAATTTTATTCTTTTTTTCTTTTTTCTTTTTTCTTTCTTTTTTTTAGATACAGATTGTTTTAGTTTATACAAGGCTTTCTTGTAGGTGCTTTATGGGCCGAACACAGCAGCTGAACTTTAGAACATGGCTAGTCTGTCCATTGAGCCCAAGTCCAGCCAGAATAAGAATTTTTTTTTTTTTTGATAATTCGATTGTAATAATGGAAAAGAGATAATTTAAACTTTAGATGTCATAAATGCATCACGCAATTTAATATTATTAAAAAAAAAGAAATTGTTCATAGAAAGCTTCTATAAATTGGTTTTGTTGCATTTTCACGAATATAAATGTGTAGCATATTGTGGCTTTTTTAATCTTTATGTTACTGCTCACTAGTAGCAATTTGTTAAGTTATATGATGCCGGACTAACTAGCTTATATTATAAAATGAGTAATGATAATCATACACTCCTTATTACATATTCGCTCTACACATACTGCCACATTGATTGAAAATCATGGACGGAGTGTGCAATAAGACTTTTCGTTATAAAATAATCTTATACTCTAATAAATTCAAAAAATTTCTCATGACATGAGAATGCCATATTTTTTATGTTCAATCAAAATACCTAGATATTAACATAGAAATGTTCATCATCAAAAACATATGATATATAATACACTATAAAAAAAGATATTAATACTTTATACTCTCCAAATATATTCAAAATTCCCTCTTCTAAATTTCTGTCAATGTATTTCGGTGGCCTTTAGCTTCTTTCTAAGCACACTTCTTCTTGATGAATTTTTATGCAGGTTACTGGATGCTGGAATTTAGATAATTCCAATTGAGCCTTTTTTTTTTCTTTTTTTCTTTTTTTTTCAGGGTGTGAAAAAAAAAATACTGGGGATCGACATAACCAATTTATTTGAACTTCCTCAAACCAGTTTGTAGAATAAGTTTGATCCTATTATTATTATTTATTTTATTAGTTCTTGACTTCTTTCCATTAAGGCAAAAACGCATTTTGTTGAGTTAATAACTTAATATAAAAAAATTAAAAAAAAAAAACCACATATATATATGGTTTTATAAATTAATAATCAGAACCATCACCATCATAGTGTAAAGGCAATGACTTTAATCAACTAAGAAAAGGTAAAAGAAGAATCTTTATTAAGCACGCCCAAAGATGCTTTACCAGATGTTATTGCATGTATAGCCCTCCCAATCAAGTTTTAAGTCCCTACGTAAACTCATAGCAACAGACTCTTTCTCAAACGCCCAAAAAATTGCTGATTTTAATTTGACTCCACAAGTATAGCATCAATCAAAAGTCACCTTAAAAGGGAGAGTGGAAAATTCGTTAACCACGAATGAAATCAGATCATGATAGATACTAGACATTCTGGTTTTCAATTGATAACTACGTACCCTAGCCTTTTAGCTATGATATGATTGTGAAACGATCAATGCATTTCGGTCCACTTTCTAAACTTTAGCCTATATATTCATCATTGTCATCTTGTTATAACAAACATTGCTCGAGCAACAATGACATAAGGTTAGGTAGTTTGTAAAGAGTCTTGCAATTTAATGACAGGTCTTCCTTACAAAAATGTTTAAAATTTAAGTCATTTCATTTGTAACAATTATTTTTAGAAAATTAAATAAATAAACTTAAATAATAATAAAAAGGAGAATGAGAAGAAAAAAGAAGTAAAATTAAGTATATCACTTCACATCAAATTCTTTAAAAAAAAATTTTCTCCCTATTTTAAAATAAGAACATATTTTTCTTATTTTAGCTAACTACTTCTCAAAACATCCATGTCAAATATTTTAATTTTTAAACTCTATTTTATTTAAATATTAGTTCTTCATTATTTTTTACTTTTTTCCTCCTAAAGTACAAAATTTGTCCATAACCGGTCCAATTCGAAAGGCAAAAACATCAAACACGGTCCAATCCCGCCAGCACTAGTAGTGCCAGGTCCTCCAAAGCACCGATGTCACCTCATGCCGACCGTTGCGGCCGCCAAGCCGTGTGCCATTTTTGCCCAACAAGCAAACAGAGAGAGAGAATTAAAAAATTGTTTAGGGAATGAACAAACCAGTAAAGAGTTTGATATGTAGGTGTTTTTGGGCTTTTCTCCCTAGATTGGAGCGTTACCCTAAAATAGGGAACTTGATGCAAATGTTCTATCAATATTCAAGACTATGTGCAAGTGCTCTTAAATGTGCACTAGCAAAATCGTGAAAGCCAATTTGGTGCCAATATCCTAAATTGACCACTGGCCTGTGTTGTAGTGATTTATATGTGCTCCTCCTTTTTTTATGAACTTATATGTACTCCTCCACTCATCAAAAAACATACGTACTCCTCCTAATCATGTAAAGCATTGCATCTGGATTTGGTAACCTCTTGTCATAGTTTTGTAAATATCTTTTCATTACTTAATTTACCCATCAACACAACTATCAAACTTATCGAAGGAAAGGTGCCATTGGAAATGGGACCAATTAATGTTTTTACATTAAAAGGGATTTCTGATTTCTCATACCCTAAACACAAACCACATATAACACAACCTCCAAGACTAAAGAACCACCACAAGCTCCTGTACATAGAATCACAGAAAGAAAAAATAAAATAGCATAAGGAATTTCATAGGACCTTCAAGGTGATTCAAGGAAACCAGTTCTTGTTAGGACAGCATTCCTCACTTTGCTAAGGTCCCTCCCTTTGAGAGTCCTCCCAACACCTTCAAAAACTGAGAAAGAAGATATCTGACTTCTTGCAAGCCTCCTAGAAATAATTTCATGTGGGGGTAACTTGTAATTGTCCTCATCCTCATCCTCATCACTGTCCCCTGCATCATTCATAACCCCATGATCATCACCATCACCATCACCATCACCATCATCATGCCATGAAGCATTCTTAGAGGCTTTTTTTGACTTCTTTCCATAAATCGCTGACCAGTCAGGAATGTTCACAGGTGCTGATTGCCGAACAATTTTGGGTTCATGAGAAGATCCATTACTACTACTACTACTACTACTATTTATAGCCCTTGGTATCATTCTTGAAGCACTTGGGAGTGGTCTAGGAACAGAAGTACAAGGTTCTTTGGATTTGCCAACCATGGAAGTCGAATCTGTCCTATCTCTGAGAACAGCCCAAACATCTTCTTCCTCAAAGTCTCCATCTCTCAAGGACCTCCACAGACCACTGCTCTGCCTGTATAAACCATATCTACCATTCTCCATCGATGATTTGCCTATAACACCCAAAAATCAAAACCAAAAAAACATCTCAAGGTGGCTTCTTTACAAATGGGTCTTCTCCATTTTCTACAAATTGTTTTACATAAGAAAATTTATGAATTGAAAGAGAAAAATAGAGAGATTCAAAGATTAATTTAATGGATAACCAGCATAAAAAAATTGAAAAAAGCAATTCAAATATAGGGGAAACTAGTTGAGGAAAACTAGAATCTACCTCTGAATGGATGAAGAGCCTCCAAAATCAGAACTTGCCTCAGATTCTGCGAGGATATCTGCAACATGGGAAAGGAAAGTAAGTTCAACGAAAACAGTTTTAAGTGAGTGTATTTATTATTCCTAGTTCTCTCTATTTTTCTTTTTCTTGGTTGTTTCTTCTATATGCAAATTCTCAGTGACTTACCTCGATATGTTTGAAATGGTCTCAATAATATTAGATTTTATGGAGAACCAGAAGACCCACAGGAACGCAAGGGTGGTATGCAAAGCCTCAAAAGAGGCAGAGAATAAGACAGGCTGACTTTTTGTCTTTTTAGAGATCTACCAAGTTGATGTGCCTTCATCTATTTGTATTTCACTTATTACGGTCCCTTGGTAAGCCTAACTTTTCGAAAGAAGGAAAGGGCAGTGAATAAGAGATCCTCCTTTTTTTTTTTTTTTTTTTACTGACTTCCCTTATAAATCTTACCAAGAGAATCTATCGGGATCTTCATGCAGAAAAATCCCACTTTCAATCAGAATTCAGAACAGACCAAAAGAAAAAAATAAGAAGAAAATCAAATGCTGAAAGAAAAAGGAAAGAAAGATGTGAACAACTCAGGTCAAGCGAGTAGGCCTTTCTCTAAGTACATTTGAGAATAGAACTATCGACTAAGGGAGATTCATCTGTATCCCATTTTATAATCACTTGCAAATAGTAAACGTGTCTTAATAAAATAATGACATTTAAATCATTTGACAGTTTCTTTCAAGATTTGGTTTGCAAATTTTCCCCTCTTCTATTTATTTTAAGCCTACTTGTTACTGCCATTTGCATGTGCAATTAGGAAATAAAGTACTTAAAAATTATGTGTTAAAAGTTAATTTTCCCATTGAAAGAGAGTAGAAGGGATTAAGTGTTTTTTTTTTATTTTTTTTTTAAGAATACTAAGTATTTTTAACACACACAGAAAGAAAAAAGAAAGTTTAAAAAAAATTTATAATGATGTATATCCAAAAATAAATATCTAACTCTTGAATAGCCTTTTTATTTTAGCTAAGTTTACAACTAGACCAGCAATATATCTATATTTTAATGTGAAATGTCTACTTAGGATAATCTTAAGGTCGTGTAATTTATTGAAGGAAACCGCTACTAGATTAAATAGGGACAAAGCAGAATGATGACATACCCACCTTAATATTCACAGCACATACATTGGTTACTGTCAGGTCAAATTTGCAACACAAAAGGATAATGATAAAAATAAGAGAGAAAAGAAGAATGCGGTGCGTGCACTCACTTGAAAAGGATACTTTTGAATATCTGCATGCAAGGCATACAATAAAAATAGAATGCTAATGCTAAATCTAAGGAAAATTTGGAATTTTAAGCCCCAAAACCATCTACATTGGGGGATGCTAAACAACAATATTGCAAATTTTTTTACAATACTGTTACAGTGCAATTCTAAACATAGAATTGCACTGTAGCAAGTATTGTAAAAAAATAATAATATTTTATTATGTAGAGAGAGGAGAGAGATGGAGAGAAAATATATAATTTTGAGATATATTATTTTATTATATAGATATATTATTTTAATGAGTAAAAGAGGGAAGTAGAAGTTTGGGATGTGGAGGTATTGTAAAATGGTATGGTATAATGATAAAATAGAATTGTAAAATAGAATTGAAATTTTAGAATTGTAAAATAGAGTAGCATTGAAATTTTTCAATGCTAATGCTCTTAGGTGTGATTAGAGATTCAGAGTTCAAATCCCCTCCATACAGTAAAAAAATAAAAATAGAGATTTTTAAATAAAAAAATAGAAAAGTTAAGGGGGTGTTTGGTTTGTGATTTTGAACAACTATTTTTTGTTTTTAAACAACATTTCACGCATTTCAATGTATTTTTTCACCCACACGTATTTCTACAAATGTTTTCAAACAACAATTTTCAGTTTTTAAACACATATACCAAACGGGCCCTAAACTTCTGGTGTGAAAATTTTGTGGATTCTAGGTCATTTCAATCATGACAAAATTACAAGGAAGAAGAAAAATAAGTTCTCTGGGCGAATACACTTTGCTTATTGAAAGGGAATTCTACTTTGGAAGTTCCTGTTGTCCAGCACATGTGACCCACATGCAACAATTAGGAAGCCGTCATTCAACGTATTCGACCATAAAATTGCCAATGCTAAGACAAAACAAAAACACCAAATCAACTTTAGCATGACAAACCAATCAGATTTTTGTTCAAGCTGTCACTAATTCAACCGCTCAGATTTCTTAGAAAAATAAGCAAGAGAATCTTTGGCAAAGTATCTCTAAATTATAATTTTTCATTGACAAGATAGGCAAGATTCATTCTATTGAGGCTGAAATAGAACCATTTCAAGCATGGCTTTCGGCTTATAGAGGCGGCTGTTGAAGCATGCAGTGGGGTCATTGTGCTGTGGTACTGTTTCGCCGACACTTATGATGCACACATTTGCTTATGCGCACCACATGCTATAACTCATTTATTATATTTGCTAGTACTTATAGTAGGGTCTGAAACTCTGAAAAACAATTTTTTTTCATAATGTAATCTTTTACCTTTTGACTCAGCATTGTACAAGTGATGTGAAGCAGAAAGATACTCAAAACAAAATAGCAAATATTAAGCACAGTAGAACGCCGCCTATCTAAAAGAAAAAAAGACAAGCAGATTTAGAGCATTCACATCAGTTTTTGTATAAATGTGTAAAATACATATTTTAGTCACTTTTACACATTTTGAACCAAAAAACTCTTCCCATTAATTCGTTTTAAAATGTGTAAAATCTTGGAAATTTTTCAACAAGCTACAGTACCCGTGTAAATTTACACGGGTACTATAGCATGTGTATTTAGTTTTTTATTAATTTCCGTTTGCACCGATTTTTTTCTCTCTTCTCCGCGCACAACAACCTCAGCTCCTCATCTTCTTTTTCTCAGATGCACACAAACACAAACACAAACACACCCACACAAATACACATCCACACAGATAAATCAACACACAAACAAACCCACACAGACAAATCAATAAAGAAATAGATTGGTGCTCGGAGATCGGTGCTTGCTTGTAGATCGGTGCTTGCTAGAGATCGGTGCTTGTAGTATGGTTCTTGCTGGAGATCGGTGTGCAATGGTGTGTGGTGGCTGTTGAGATCAGTGTGCGTCAACTTTTGGGTTTTAGCATTTGAGATCGGTGGCTGTTGAGATCGGCGTTTGGGTTTCGGTGTTTGGCGTTTGGTGGGTTTCAACTATTGAGATCGAAGATTTTTGGTGGGTTTTAGGGATGTGGGTTACTGGATTTCAGGGGTTGGTGGCTATTGATGGTGGTGGTGGTGGTGGTGGTGGGTCGTTTTGCTAGTGGTGGGTTGTGGGAGTGGGTGACGGTTGCGGTGGGTAGTGGCTGTGTAGCTGAGATTTGGTGGTGGATCGAATTTGGTGGGTCAAGGTGAGTGTGTGGTTGAGATTTGGTGGTGGCTGAGATTTTGTGATGGTGGTGGAAGAGGAAGGTGGATGGGTTTTGTGATTTGGAAGAGGAAGGCCAGAGGTGATCTGGTGGAGCAGTGGCCAGAGAGATGGGTGTAGAGAGAGAGCAACAAAGTAGAAAAATTGGTAGAAAGAGAGAGAGAGCGCGTATAAAGAGAGGTGGTTGAGAGAAATAATAAAAAAATTGAGAAGAGTGAATATTTTATTGAAATATCTTTTAAAATAGAAGAACTGATGTGGGTATTTTGTAAAAGTGATAGTGTAAAATAGAAAGAGTAGGTTTTTTCGTGTAAAATAGACAGAAAATTTGCACGAATTGATGTGAATGCTCTAAGTTCATAGGAATAATCATATGCCATTATGATTGAGATGTTAGTATGTGAGTAAAAATGAGAGTGAGTGTGAACAACTGTAGTGCATGGCATATTGAAAGTAAGCCCCTTTGCTTCACTTATAGTACATGGAATATTGAATTTGATTTTTAGATTGTCAAATTTAGTCATTTTATAATGAATGAGTAATGAACACTGATAAGATAGGCTAGATTCATGTCGATGAGGCTGAATCCTTCAGTTGTGTAGTGCTCTAGAGAGGTGGCCAATCCGTAAAGTATGTTGTGGGTTTCCCATATTATATATGGCTGATACTGTGAAGCACAGTTACCACCATGCGCAACTCTTGCCAAACCTCATTTCTATTCGTTCATAGTGTTAGTGGTCTAGAGAACAGCTTGTTTCTAATGTAACTTTTAACTTCTGAATCACCATTGAACTACAGAAATATGAAATCCAATCATACCGAGATAAGACATAAACTAGAATTCTATGACAGAAATGGGATGTGTGCTAAGCGCTGTGCCAATTTTTATTTTTTTCCAGAAACATATCAAATCACTTAGTATATAACAAGCCAATGAGTAAATATAATGTGGGAGGTCGGTGAGATAAACTCTATCCAAAAAAAAAAAGAGTATAAAATTGAATTACGTAACGTTCACTAATTGGCTTGTTACACGACTGATTTTGAATGGCTCCCAACCTCTCACAAGGGATAAATTCTCCTTTATGCTGAGTGCTGCCTCTTGGACAGAAATAAATCCCATTGGCTTTATTGTTTTAAGGGGAAGTGTAAGAATTCTTTGTTGAGTGGCCACTATTATATTGAATCTTCCCATTGGCTTTATTGTTTTAAGGGGAAGTGTAAGAATTCTTTGTTGAGTGGCCACTATTATATTGAATCTTCTGAGACTACATTTTTTTGTAAGAGTACCATTCCTAAAAGTGACCATTTCTAGGATTGAGGTTTCCCCTGACATCCAAAGAAGCCCAATTTTCCTTTGAGTTCCTCACATCAGCTCAAATTATAACCCAATCCCCACGAGAGAAAATTTACAAAAGGAAATTCACAAGCAAAGCATATTACTTTGCAATCATGGAAGCTTTGAAACCTCCATTGAAGGATAACCAACATCCAAAAATCCATCAACGATTTTTACCACAAGATCCATATCTCTAAAAGAAAACATTAAACATAGACAGGACTGCTGCTCCACAGTGCTTATTAATGGACCCAGTGAACTATTATAAACAAACCAGAAAAATGCTAATTTGATATTCAGATACTGAATAATCATGCAAAAATGATTTATCTTTGCTAATCTTCCGAAACGAGTCATTTATGCAGCCCCCCCCCCCCCCCCCCCCTCCTCCCTCTTCTTGTCTATACAGAGGTAGTGATCCACAATTTAGTTTCCAATACTAAAGATGCATAAGAAAGGAATGCCTATCAAGAATCACCTCAACAAAAATTCAAATTACAAACTTCAATTGAGAATTATCTATTGGAATTGTATATATTAAGGAAAACAAAAATACTTTGAATTCTATTAGAGAATTAAAGAGATATTATTGTGTTGTACTCTTGTGCTGTATGAGGAGTACTCTTCTAGAAGAGGATTGTGTTGTACTCTGGTGCTGTTTGGAATATTCAGCTGATGTGTTGTTCCTCTCAGCTGTCACAATTGGAATATTCTCCTTCCTATTGTAATCGCCTCTCCCATATATAAGTAACGAATTGTCTGAGGAGTGGTATTTAAAATTTTCCAGCTCCTCCTTTTCTGTATAAACTATAAATATCATCATTCCTTCTCGTTCTTTAACAAATTCCAATAACAAACTCATAATAGCTATAGACAATGCATTAATCAATCACTTATAAGAAAAGGAGCGAAGTAATACAATGCAGAGAAGGTAACAAAATGCTGGAACAACAATGTTAACATATTTGACTCAATTCCACATTCTAGTTGTGGAAGCAGATAAGAACTCAGTTTATCTTTACAAGAGAAATCATTTACTTAACTAATGATTTGGTGTAACTAGCACATCAAGTTACAATACTCTTATAAAAAAGAATTATGGGATAAACAAAGTACACGATATGACAAATCAAGATTAATCAAGCTGTCTTAGCGCCTCAGCTCCTGCTACAATCTCCAATAACTCACCAGTAATTTTTGCTTGTCTCTCCCGATTGTAAGCAATTGAAAGATTCTTCTTCAACTCCACTGCATTATCTGTGGCATTGCTCATGGCATTCATCCTTGCTGCGAGCTCACTTGCCAGTGATTCCTGCAATGCCCTCAAAATCTGACTATTCAAATAAAGAGGCATCATGGCATCAAGAATCTGAACTGGGTCCTGCTCAAATTGCATAAGCGGTGAAAACTCCTCCCTCTTTGCCCTCACACTATCCCTCTCCACAACCAACTTTCCCTCCTTAGTCGTCAACCTAAAGAACTCATCCTCCATGGCGTCAACACAATTCCCATTCACATCACGAACTACTCCTTTTGGTGACAATGGAAGCAATGTATGAATCACAGGATCACTCTTAACCAGTGACACAAATTTAGAATACACAAGCTCAACCTTATCAACCTCCTCGCTAACAAATAGCGAAAACACATCATCAGCAATTGCTTGAGCTTCTTTCACTGTAGGAAAACTCCATCCTTCAATAAACCTATCAACCGGAACATTATCTCTCCGCTTAAAATACAAATTACCCTTTTTTCCAACACTAATCACAGTGTAATCCAATCCAAGACTCTTCAATTCAGCAATCCGGGCCTCAGCCTTTTTGATAATTAAATTGTTGAATCCACCACAGAGACCTCGATCACCAGTGATAACCACAACGGCAACTTTCTTGACAGGCCTAACATTTGTCAAAGGAACATCTATATCCTCTGATTGAAGCTGCTCATTGATACTGTATAACATTTCTACAAGGGTCTCCGAGAAGGGTCGGCCATTGATGACCGCCTCTTGAGCTCGTCGAACCTTTGCAGCCGCCACAAGCTTCATAGCTTCAGTAATTTTCTGGGTATTTTTAATAGTATTAATTCGCTCTCGAATTTCACGGATACCACAATAAATTTGGGTTGTTTGTGAAGACTGAGGTAAACTAAATGAGAATGAGATATGGGGCGAAACGAGAAATGGGTTTTGGTGGAATTGAGAAGAAAGTGAAGAAATGATAGAAATTGAAGGTTTTGTAGAGACCCACATCGTTATATTTGAGAAAGCAACAGTCTTTTGTGAGTTATATTAAGAAAGATTTGATTTTGTGAATGTGACTTTTGGTCACTGCAAAACCTGGAATTGGGAGGGTTTTAGCAAAAAGAAAGTGAATCCATGTTAGAAATTGAAGGTTTTGCAGAGACCCACATAGTTATATTGAAGAACTCTGATGGGTTATATTAATAAAAATTGTGGGTTACAGCAAAAACCAGTTGTCGGTGCAAAAGAAAGTTTGGGGGGGGATAGTGAGGGTTTTAGCAACTTAGCTTGAAGTACTATGAGAAAGATAGATTATTGACCTTTGAAGTTTTAAAAGAGTGTGAGTTGTTAGGAAAATTTGACGGGGCTTACCAGAATGGAGACTGTGGAGGACTGGTCGCGTAATCTCCCCGGCAAAGTTGATCCACAGTCTGTGTCTGTACGGACCAGTCAATGAGAGGGGCTGTAATAAGCGTTTGGTTGCGGAGAGGATCTAGGGAGAAAGGATCCGAAAAGTAGCATACTGACAAAATTTGCTAGGGTGAGTTATTATCGGCAAACCGTTTTAATAACTCAACTTAGAAAGGTAATTTTTTGGAATTTTGCTCAAACTAACTAATTTTACTTAAAAAGTAAAAAGGTTTACAAAAGAAAACATGACTTTGACTTTGATTGGTATACTTCTCTAGGTAATGTACATTCGTGACAAGCTTGTCAACACTTAAAAAAATAGGGTACAATGCCGCACTTTTAGCATATAAAATTAATGTGAGGTGAGGGGTTAGAACTCGAATTCAAGTCTTCAAATTTTATATGTATGTAGCTTTACTCAAAACCAAATGCAATTATTTCTTATACTAATTAATGATTTAATTGGTGCGCTTTCCAAGTGTTGAGGCCCTTTTTGACAAATGGTACAATGAGATTAATAAAAGGTAGGCAAAAATGTAAAACTGACCCTCTAATTTTCACATTTTTTTTCATTTCAATCCTCTAACTTTCAATTTTTGTCAATTCAAAGTTTCATTACAACTTAGTTATTGTTGTTGTTAAACCCACTAAAACGGTGCCGTTTTGCATATGGTTTTTTTTTTTTTTTTTTAAATTCTGAATTAAAAAAAAAAAACTATCTATCCAAGATCCAGTTGATCCTACGACTGAGAAAGTTGGGGTTGAGGTTGATAATGATCGGGTGGTGGTTGATAACGTGGAGGGTGGTGGGGGGGGGGTCAGATTTGATGGTGGAGATGGGTCAGACAAAGGTGGTGGAGTCGTGGGTGACGGTGGAGAGTGTGACAGACACATGCATCAGAAGGTTTGAACAGTGGGTTAACGAAGCGTACAAGAGGATGGTGATGAAGAAGGAATTGGAGTACTGTGACGGTCAGTCACCAGAGTACTGTGTTTTCAGGTGAGGTTGGTGGTGAATAATAAAGTGAAGTTGCTGTTGCTGCCCTATAATAATAACAAAGAAGCATTTACAGGTTTAGTGAGACTAGTGCACACGTGGCGGAACCAGAAGAAGTGTTCAAAGGTGGTGCCTTGTGATGTGTGGAGAATGGACTCTGGTGGGTTATCATGGAGGTTAGATGTCAAGGCTGTGCAAAATCGAGAAGGGGAATGACGGCAACGTTCCCCTTACTGTGTTCTTTTTTTCTTTTATTTTTCCAGATTTTTCTTTTAATTCCAAATTTAAAAAGAAGAAGAAGAAAAAAAAAAAAAAAACACACACACACACACACATGTAAAACGGTGTCATTTTAGTGGGTTTACCGGCAGCAGTAACTAAGTTATAACAGAACTTTGAATTAACAAAAATTGAAAGTTAAAAGACTGAATTGACAAAACTGAAAGTTAGAAGACTGAAATAAAAAAAGGTAAAAGTTAGAGGGTCAGTTTTGCATTTTTGCCTAAAAGGTAATAAACCCAATGGGCCAACGTGGCACGAATAGCAGCCAACAAGTCCATAGGATCAATAAGAGGTAAAGACAATGTAAATGGGCCAGGAAGTCCAAGGAAAGAGGTAACAAACATAATGGGTCAACGTGGCAGGAATGACAGTCAACAAGCCTATGAGATCAATAAGAGGTAAAGACAATGTAAATGGGCCAAGGAAACCAAAGGAAAGAGGGAATAAACCCAATGGGCCAATATGGTAGGAATGACAGCCAACAAGCCCATGTGATTAATCAAAGATAAAGGCAATGTGAATGGGCCGTGGAAGCCCAAGAATGGAAGTAGTAAACCTAATGGGCCAATGTGGCAGAAATGACAATCGGCGGGCCCATAAGCATGGCAAGAAAAGGAATAGTAGAAAGTAGAAGTCCAATGGGCCAGATGGGCAAGAGCTTCTACCTAAGCAATGCCTAGCCCATGGGGAACGAAGGGAGGCTATGATGCCCAGCCCACACATCTCCCGTGCTGTAAATGATAGACACGAACCCAATACCCGTAGTAGAACAAGACAATGTAAGAACGAGTGGAAATAAAAGAAGACAAACCAGAAGGTAGTGGAACATACACAAAGGTCAAGGCACCACCTACTTGTACCCAGCCAATACAAGAGAGGTGGGCCCTTGGTCAGGGGATTCAAAGGGTGTGGTTTAGCGGTAAGAAGAAAGGGGATTTATTTTGAGGTTCCTACCAAGACTTCTTTTGGGAGAAATGCCTTGCTGGGATGGCATTTCGCCCAAAAAAGGTAAGCATGGCCAGGGCCACTTGATGCATGCCATAGGAGTAAGTGTAGTGAGAGCCTCCAGTCCTTATCCATTGAAGGTAAGGCGGAAATGGAGGAGAGGGGAAAAACAAAACAAAGAATTTTGTTTGGGAATAAAGAGTAATGCAGCAAGCACACTCTGAGCAAAGGTAGTGGCCAGATAGCCAATGGGTTAGTGGGAAAGTTTGGAGAGATGCCTATAAGATACCAAAAATGGTTGGTGAAGCCTTAGAGAGGGAGAAGTCCCATAAAATTGAGAGGTATAAAAAGGATGAAAGGTAGCCAGGAAAAAGGAGAGAGAAAGAAGAGGAAGAAGAGAAGGAGAAAAAAAGAAATAAGAGAGAGAAATTGAAGACTAGAAAACTAAAAAGAAAACTAAGTGGTAAAACAAAAAGAGAAGGAAGAGAGAACACATGGCAGAAATAGGGGGCATGCATTAGTAGACCATCTTTTCTCTCCCTTATGACATTCCCACTCTTTGAAACTTTGTGAAATCAAAATCCAGGACCATGTAGGCCGTTTCTCCAGCACGGTTAACTTCAATGGCAAAGGTTATGACGAGGTTATCCATATTGGGGTTTGGTTCCCTTTTTGGATCCAGTCTTGCTGAGCAATTTTTAGCTTCTTTGACATCTCTGTTGTTATTCTTTCTCTTTGTGTTACAATGTTTCATGTTAATAACCATCTTGCCGTGATATCTTTTACTCTTTTTTTGTTGTATTAGTTATTTTATCTGTGGTATTAATTAGTCTCTGTTAGTTACTCTAGAGTAACTCCTTTTTATTTTATTTGCTGTATTAGCTATTTTGTTGTACTAGTTATCTTGTCTGCGGTATTAGTTATTTTCTGCTGGATTGGCTATTCTGCTATAACCCTTTCATTCGGAATATTTTATTATAGGAGTCATTCTGTTGAAGTGACCTTTGTAGTGCAAGAAAGCTATACCATCTCGACCATATTTGCTATATTCAACCTACCATACCATCACTTGGTTGTCTAAACGTTAGGCATGCTTGGCTTGCGCACAAGCTGGTCCACGGTGTAACTTACAAAAGGCCAATCTTGACTCCCTTACCCATCAACTTATAGGCCTTGGAGTAGCAAACAGGCCCAGACTCATCAACGCAGAAAGGCCCCCACACCAAGTATATATATTCAAAGAATATACACAATTATATTCAACATACACAATTTTTCAATAAATATACAAAATTTTGTACATTTAACATAAATAATTTATACGTATGTACACAATTTTATATATTTTGCGTACACAAATTATTAAGTGTAAGATTTATACCTTCAACATTCAAACCTTGAATTGAATAGGTTTATTTGTTTGTTGGTGATCAGTGTAAAATAAGCTCAATTAAACAAAAAATGTTTACAGTTTCTTAAAAGTGAAAATTTTTTTGTGGAATGTTGCATTATAAACAAATCACTGCAAATAAACTTCACACCACAAAAGCTCTCTTTGATAGTAACTTCACTCTTTGCCCTGTTTCTTTCCTCGTATCGACAATTGAACTACATTAGCTTTTTTCCAATTAAGTCTTTTTAAAATTATTCACTTTAATTTAGTAAATTTTTGTATAGATTCAAAATTTGGGTTTATTTCCCCACTTGAGGGTTGCTAATGACTTCAAAGTTAAAACAATAAAAAAAAATTAATTAAAAACATGTTTTTCTATTAGGGTTATGTTTTGTGTATTAAAGTTTTATCTACACTATATACAATAGGATTCCCTTCTTTGCATTGGACTTTTATGTGGTTTAGAAATACCCATAAACTTTACGTTTAACAGGGAAAAACTTGAGGACAACCCAGTAAAATTATACCTCAAACTCCACTTAAAATGCCTACAAAATAGGGCATTTTCCTACTAATCCATGTCTTCAAAACAAACTTATCTAAGTTTTCTCCCCCCAAAAAAAAAAAATCCAAAATATTAAATTTAAAAAAAAAAAAAAGCTTATGTGATAAGACTAGTATTTATATAATGATTTGAAATTACAAAATATATTATTGACTTTTCTTAATAATTCAAATAACAGTAAATGTTTTTTGACACATTTTTTAAGTTGCAACCAAAACACAAGAAACAAATCAATTTTCCAAGAAAAAAATATAAAGATGTTTGGCATTGAAGTTACCGGAGCTTAAGCCCAGAAAATTCAATTATTATTTTTTATTCTTTTGAAAAAAAAAAAGAAGGTTGAAACAAAAACTAATTAACCCCCTAAATTTGAAGTTTATAACAAATCTAATATTGTATTAGTATCTTTTTGTTAAAATCTAATAGATTTAATCAAGTGATGCAAATGTTTTTTTATATATAAAATTGCCGAGGTTATGCGTTATAATTGGCTTAAATAAAGATGATCTTTGTGGTTGTGTGAAATAAATTATACAAACAATAACTCTCCATGCTCACTAATTCAAAACAAATGGAAAAAATTTGCTCAAAATTTAGCTCCAAACATAATTGGAGTTATCTTTTTCAAGTTATTATGTGACAAATTATAATACTATCCATATGTATTATTTAACAAATATTGTTTTTAATATAATTACCAAGGTTACGCATTATTGGCTTAAATAAAGATAATCTTTGTGGTCAAGTGAAAGAAATTACACAAATAACAACTCTCCATGCTCAAATGGAAAAATTTGCACAAAATTTAGCTCTAAACATATTTGAAGTTATCCTTTCCAACCCATTACATGGAAAATTATAATATTATCTATATATATTATTAAAACAAGTCAAAACCTCTAATATAAAAAAAAAATAATAATAATAATAATAAAATTGACTAAAATTATATATGAATGAAAAAGAATTTATTTAGAAACTACTTTTTCTAAAACTTTTTTTTTTTTTTATAGAATACTAAGTGTAGTGTTAAGGGCCCAACTCATATATTTGGTCTTGGGCTTTGGTCGAAAGCGTGGTGATCTGAGGACAAATAAATGGTAATGGCTGGGTCAAGTTTAGAACCTCATGAGTGAGGTACGAATGTGAAGGTGGTCCGAAGAGGAATATCTCCTCAGATAAGTTAAGCACAGCTCAAATGTGTATCATAATAATCAAGGTGACCTTCTAGGAAGCTTCAGTGATAGGGATGTGCCTCACAAATGTACAAGAAGGATGGGAACTCAAAAATATCTAAGGGAAAGCTGCTACCACTGCATTGAATGCTCTGTAGCAAACTCTCTGGCTGCATTAATGAGGAAGTGATCTTTGAACAGTACTTTCTCAATCTTATAGCCACCCCCAAAGAAATCTGGAGGAGGCTGATGGGACAAGGATCAGCATAAGCCATCAGCTGTCCACATGTAGAGTAAAGATGAAAGAAGAGACGTAGTATAAATGAGAGTGGAGACCCCAAAGGAAAGGGATCGGAAAATAAAGAGAGAAAGGACTGTAGCAATCAAAATTGTATTAGTAATTTGTTCAATTGATTTATATTAGAACTTACCTCCTTGGACCGTGCCGAGAGTGAATTTATTTGGATCAATCCTTCTTGCTTTTGTTTGATTATCTTTCAAACCCATTCTATCTGTTATTCAACTCATTAGAGCCTAATTCTCTAACCCACTATCTACAAATTTATTGTATTGGGCTCACTAGGCCAATATCCTTTTACATTTTGGGTTTGAGCTCCAAAACGTGTCCCCACAATTGGCACCATCTGTAGGGAGAACTTGTGTGATAGTGAGTGCAACGGCCAACTATGGTAGGATCAGGTCCCCATCAGTAAGAGTCCATGGGGTCCCAATGACAGGATGATTTCCTTAATATTGAACGTAGGAGAGATTGAGAGGGTAGCATGCATACTACGCATACAAGCAAAAGCCACTCTTGAGTTGGAAGTCACGTCTCTCAAGAGCAACATAACAGAGCCATGCAACTAGAGATTGACCAGTTAAAGAGGAAGTTGCACCATGCACTGCAAGAACGAACCCCCTTCAACTTTGAAATTTCCTTTGAGGGTAAAGAGGATGCTAGTTATAGGTGAAGGTCAAGAACTCCATCTAGCGAGTCTTTTTCCTACGATGAAGAACACCATCACAAACGTAGATATAAGCGCCCGCCTCGCAGAGGCTTGGGAAATGACGCTATGAGCAAAGCATTGAACCAGATTTCCAAGTCGCCCTTCACACGTAAGATTGAAGGGGCAATACTTCCTCAATGGTTCCATCAGCCAATGTTCACCATCTACAATAGTCGAACGGACCTTGTGGAGCATGTGAGCCATTTCAATCATAGAATGATTTTCCATTCCAAAGACGAAGCCTTGATGTGCAAGGTGTTCCCATCCAGTCTGGGACCCGTGGCGATGAGATGGTTCGACGACCTAAGGGCAGATTTCATAAATTCCTTCAAGGAGCTCACTTGGGCATTTGGCTCTCGTTTTATTACGTGTAGCAGGGTTTCTCGACCCTTGGATTCTCTACTATCCTTATCCATGCGAGAATGGAAGACTCTGAAGACATACTTGGACAGATACTAGGAGATGTTCAATGAAATAGATAGTGACTTTGATGACATGGCCATCTGTACTTTCAAGGTCAACCTCCTAGCCAAGCACAGTTTAAGGAAATCTCTGACTGACAAACCTGTCATTAGTGTGCGTCAACTTATAGACCGAATTGATAAGTATAAAAGGGTTGAGGAAGACCATCAATAGGGGAAAGGAAAGGCTAAAGTTATTCTTCAGAAGAGGAGAGATTTCATGTCAGACCAATACAACAACAACCGACCTCGAATGGGACTTTGTTGGGCAGTTAGGGTCTGCCAATACTCAGGTGGTTAACGCGGTGTTTTGGGAACTGGTGCATCAAGTTCTGGAGAAGATTAAGAATGAGCAATTCTTCAAATGGCCAAATAAGATAGCAGGAAACCCTATGAGGCACAATCAGAACATTTATTGCCAATATCACCAAGACTAGGGACATACTATAGAAGATTGTAAAAATTTATGAGACCATTTGGACTAGTTGGTTTGAGAGGGAAAGTTGAAGCAGCTTTTGCATCATTCCAGTGGCCAGGGGAGCCAGACAGGTTCGGAACCCTAAAGAGATGCTTCTTCAAGACCTCCTTTAGGCACAATAAATGTCATTTTCATCGCTTTAGGAAGGACCGAGTCCTGTCCCTTCAAAATAATGTCTGTCATTCGACTATCCGCTAATGACTCAAATTCTGAGCCAAAGAGGGCTATAATGAGTATCCAATCGACGTTAAACTTTTCGGATGAAGATAAGGTTGGAACCATACAGCCCCATGATGATGCTTTGGTGATCACACTAAGGATTATGGGGTATGACATGAAGAAGGTGATGGTGGACCAAGGCAGTGGTGCTGAAATTATGTACCCTAACTTGTACAATGGGCTAAACTTGAGACCCAAAGACATAACAGCCTACGATTCTCCTTTGGTGAGTTTTGATGGGAAGGTTGTCATTCCGAGGGGTCAGATTAGACTACCCATACAGGCTGGTTCAGAAGTGGTGGAGGTGGACTTCATCGTGGTGGACACTTATTCCCCCTACACGGCCATTATGGCCAAGCCCTGGCTTCATGCCCTAGGAGCTGTCTCTTCTAATCTACACCAAAATGTGAAATATCTGGCGATGAGCCAGATTGAAGAGATTGTTGGAAGTCAATCCACGGCTAGGCAATGCCTAGTGGCTGTCATCTTACATCAGCCCGAAACTGAGTCTTCAGCCTCTATTGAAAGGGGCTTATAGGAATTAAAACTCCGGAGTTGCCTATCAATGGATCAGCCGAGGAGGCGAAATGTGAAGATTTAGAAACAGCAGTTGTTGGTGATGACCCGAAGAAGTTCTTTCAGATCAAAGCTTAGCTGCCTCCTCCAGAGAAGGAAAAGCTAATAAAGTTTCTTAGGAGAAATATTGATGTGTTTGCATGGAACGCTTACAAAACCCCAGGGGTGGATCTGAGCTTCATCTGCCATTATTTAAACGTTAATCCATCTGTCACCCCTAAAAAGCAACCACCTCGGCACTTATCCAAGTATCATTCTAATGCTATCAGAGACGAGGTGATGAAGCTTAAGCAAGCAGGGGCTATCAAGGAGGTTTTCTACCCTGAGTGGCTGGTTAATACTGTAGGCCATCCTTGGATAAGCTTCTTATATGCCTTTCAGGGATACCACAAGATACCATTAGCCTTGGGTGATCAGGAAAAGATAGCTTTTGTCACTCCTACTGGAAACTACCATTACAAAGTGATGCCCTTTGATTTGAAAAATGCAGGGTCTACTTATCAAAGAATGATGACTAGAATGTTTGAACCATAGTTGGGCAAGAGTATTGAGGTTTATATAGACGATATGGTGGTGAAGAGTAAGGTGGTGTCTGAGCATGTAGGAGACCTTGGGAACATTTTTAAAATTCTAAGGAAATACAAGTTGCGTCTTAACACTTCTAAATGCTTTTTTGGTGTGGGATCAAGCAAGTTTATGGGCTACATGGTAACTCACCGGGAATCGAGGTTAATCCCACCCAGATTAAGGCAATTAATAGTTTACAACCACCTCAAAATCCCAATGAAGTCCAGAAGCTAATCGAAATGACTGTTGCTTTGAATCGGTTTATCTCTCGGTCAACGAATAGATGCAGACCCTTCTTCCTTTTGATGAATAAGTGGAAGGGATTTGAGTGGACCAAGGAGTGTGCTTTGGCCTTCCAGTGGCTTAAGGAATATCTTTCTCAACCACCTATTGTGTTCAGTCCTGAGGTGGATGAGGTCCTATTTGCCTATATTGTTGTGGCCCCTCATGTTGTAAGCTTGGTGTTGGTACGAGTTGATAACGGCATACAAAGACCAGTTTATTATGTGAGCAAGTCACTACATGAGGCCGAGGTCTGTTACCTGCCACTGAAGAAGGCCATTTTGGCGATGGTACATGCTAAACGTAAACTCCCCCATTACTTCCAGGCACACACGATTGTAGTCCTAACTCAGCTTCCGCTCAGAGCTCTGCTCCGAAATGCTAATTACACACGGAGGATTGCAAAATGGGGCATGATCGTAGGAGCTTTTGACATCAAATACATACCTCGTACCTCTGTCAAGGGTCAAGTCCTCGCAGATCGGGTAGTCGAGTTCGCTGAATCCCCATTGGAGAAAGTGGTAGAGACACAAGGCATAGATGGAAAATCAATTGGCACAATCTCTCTGCAAGAACCTTTATTCTGGAAGGTATATGTTGATGGTGCAGCGAATCAAAGGGGCTCTAGAGTGGGGCTAGTTCTAGTTTCTCTTGAAAAAATCACCATTGAAAAGTCATTAAGATTGGGCTTCTCGACCACAAATAATGAAGCTGAATATGAGGCTCTGCTAGAAGGAATGTCTATGGTTCAAAGAATGGGCGAAAAAATAGTGGAGATGTTCTCGGACTCAAGATTGGTCATAGGCCAAGTGAAGGAAGATTTAGAAACAAGAGATGAGAGAATGCAAGGATACTTGAGTCAAGTCAGGCATTTGTAATCAAGGTTTGAATCTTTCAACCTATTACATATCCCTAGAAGTGGAAACACACATGCTGATTCCCTAGCCATACTTGCAACCTCCTCAGCACGAAGCTTACCTCGGGCCATCCTTGTAGAGGACTTGTGTAAACCTATAGAGGTAAGAAGAGAGGTGGTCCATGTTCACCAAGTTAGAGTAGGCCCTAGCTGGATCGACCCCATGGTACTATTCTTGAAGGAGGATATCCTACCCGAGGAGAAATCAGAGCTTAACAAGATATAAAGAAAGGCTCCTCGGTTCTAGCTATCTGAGGATCAAAAATTGTACAAGCGCTCATTTTCTGGGCCATATATACTCTACATACACCTTGAGGCATCGGAACTACTCTTGGAGGAGTTACATAAAATGATTTGTCAAAACCACACAAGAGGCAGATCTTTGTCTCACAGAACCATCACACAGGGTTATTAGTGGTCAAACATGCAAAAGGAAGCACAAGAATTTGTGAAGAAGTGTGATCAATGCCAAAAATTTGCACCAAACATACACCAACCAAGAAGATTCCTTAATCCCCTATCCAGCCCTTAGCCATTTGCTCAATAGGGCTTAGACATTGTTGGCCCTTTTCCCAAGGTAGTAGGGAACAAGATGTATTTGCTGGTCGGCACGGACTACTTCACTAAGTGGGTTGAAGTTGAGTCCTTGGCAAATAATAGGGACATGGTTGCCAAGAAATTTGTTTGGAAAAATATTGTCACACGGTTCGGGGTCCCTCGTACCCTTATCTTGGATAATGGCATTCAATTTGACAGCAAATCTTTCAAGAGATACTACTGTGACCTAGGAATTACGAATAAATATTCTACCCCACCTTATCCCCAAGGGAATGGACAAGCCGAAACTATTAACAAGGTCATGGTGAATGGACTCAAGAAGAGGTTGGATGATGTGAAAAGAAAATGGGTGGAAGAGCTATTGCATGTCCTTTAGACATACCGAACCACACCTCACAAATCAACAGGGGAGACCCCTTTTTCAATGACTTATAAAGCCGAAGCGGTTATTCCTTTAGAGACTGGCTTCCCAACGTTGAAGACAAGTTCTTTCAATCCGAGCGATAACAATGGATTGCTAGAAAAAAGCTTAGATTTTATTAAAGAAATGAGAGAAAATGCAATGGTCCAATTGGCATATTACCAACACAAGCTCAAGTAAGGTTATGATTAGGGGTGTGCACGGTTCGGTCAGCTCGGTTTTTGTTCAAATTTGTTACTGAACCGATAGGAATCGGTTTTGTAAAAATTAAAACCGATGCGTACCGATTAGGGTCGATATTCCGACCTATAGCGGCGCAGCTTGATTGGCTCGGTTTAATCGGTTTGGATGGTTTGATTTGAAACATTAACAAAAAATCTGTTGACATAAAAAAAATCTATTCAACAAATTTGTTCACATTAAAAAATCTGTTCACATAAAAAAATTTATTCAACAAATCTGCTCACATAAAAAAAAATTGTTTTCATTAACTTTTGTGATTCGTTGGGTTGACATTTCCCTCCAATTCCATCACAGAAATTATACAACCTTTCTTTCATATATACATAGAATTCATTACTTCCATCCATCATGATCCAGAGGCAGTACATACATCAATATTAGTCAAAATGTCAACCAAGAAAAGAAGATTGACAAAAAACAGAAAATATTTTTTAGGAAAGTTCAAAATAAGTTTCATCCAGCAAATGTGGAAGGAATTTGTGTCCCACGTGCATTTTTTGAACAATGCACCTGTCCCAACTATAATGTATCAACTATCAACCCGCATTAAAGTTCAGCTAAAATTTGACAACTTTTGAATATAAAAGAAACATATTTATTTCTTTATATATATATACACACACACAAAATGACTTAAGTATATGTGTTAGTATCATGAGAAATCAAGACTCAATATTGTTAATGATAAAGAGATCGGGGTTGACTAGGGCATAAAAAGTATTTATACATATATTAACCCTCAATTCTATCATACATGCCATAACTCATACACTATGCAAATCATAAAAGCACATTCGAACACAAACCAAACAGCGCAAATTGTTTTCCAAGGTTGCAAGAAGTCATCACAAACAAAGGTAGCAGTAATATGTATAATACCTTCATTTAGTAATCTAGAATATTAATATAATGTTCTGAAATTGACTCACCAATTTCGAGCGGCAAGAGCTCAGAGGCGAGGCCGTGTCAAGCCGGCGAGAGGCTAGAGGCCAAGCAAGAGAGAGAGTAAAGGGTTACGAGAGAGAATAGAGTGAATTTATACATAGGGAAATTTGAAAACCTAGTACAAAACAGTGCCGTTTTGTACTCTTTTTTATTTTTATTTTATAATAATACAAATATGACGTCGTTTTTAAGAAAAAAAAATTAAAAAGGATATTTATTACTTGTTGGGTAAATGATGCCATAAGCATTAAGTAGAAGCTAGAAGCCCAGAAGGCAGAACATAGAAGCATTCATCGATTCGGTTCAGCAGCTCTTAATGGTGCTGGATTTCCTTCTTCGATCTCTTCACTACACCGGCATCAAAACTCCGTTCTCGTTCCGATCGCCGCCATTGGCTCCATCGGTTAGTGGCAGCGGCAGTGCGGGAGTTTTGGTGCTGGTCGGTCTCGTTGGCTTCAGTGAAGATTTGCATAGCCCTAGTTATAATGCCAATGTGAAGCCGAGACTGTTAGCACCTGGTGACTTGGTATTGAGAAAGGTTCTAGGTACTGCAAAGAATCCAGCATGGGGAAAGCTGTGGCCCAATTGGGAGGGATCATATCGTATCACCTAGGTGGTTGGTATAGGAGCATATTTTCTTGAAGACCTAGATGAACATGTAATACCATACCCTTGGAATGTAAACAACCTGAAAATGTATTATTATTAATGAAAATTTCCCTTGTCATATGCTCATTTATTGTCTTTATAAATGATAAATAGAACCTTAGTCATGCCTGATTCCTTGAACCACATACTTTAGGAAAATTAACACTCAATGACATCTTTATAAGTGTTAAACAGAACCTTAATCATACCTGGTTCCTTGGACCACATACTTTAGGAAAATTAAGACTCAATAACATCTTTATAAGTGTTAAACAGAACTTTAGTCATGTCTAATTCCTTTGACCACATACTTTAGGAAAATTAACACTCAATGACATCATTATAAGTGTTAAACAGAACTTTAGTCATGCCTGGTTCCTCGGACCACATACTTTAGGAAAATTAACACTCAATAACATTTTTATAAGTATTAAACAGAACCTTAGTCATGCCTGATTCCTCGAACCACATGTTTTGGAAAAATTAACACTCAATGACATCTTTATAAGTGTTAAACAGAACCTTAGTCATGCTTGATTCCTCGGACCACATACTTTGGGAAAATTAACACTCAATGACATATTTATAAGTGTTAAACAGAACCCTAGTCATGATTGGTCCCTCGGATCACGTACTTGAGGAAAATTAACACTGTGATATCTATTGGTCTTTTACTGAGTGTTAAAACAAATCCAGGATTATACCCAACTCCTCAGATTGATGGCTTTGAGTAAGTTGAAGTCCTTATGTATTTATCTAAGTAATGAGCAGGATAAAGGTTGTCTGCCCTTTTTATTTTTTACAAAGTATATATTTATCTCCATTAGATTCAACCTTTATTGCAGAAGGGTCAATTCTCAATACAAGTATGTGGTAAACCTCTTTATTGCTGGTATTTGATCAAATTACTTAAATTGTTAGCAGTGTATTATTGTTAGTTTTTATTAAAGACAGAGTAGCAATGGTTCAATGCTATTTGTAATAGTAATAAGCTTCAAAGCACATAAAGTAAAGGTACAAGAGATAAAAAGAAAAACATTTTTATTAAACAGAAGAGGGAGCACATTACATACATTAACAAAATGCCATTACAAAAGAAAAGGAAAAAAAAAAATGACAACAAAACAATAAAAGAAACTACAAGATAAGTCCTAAGTGCTACTTCTTGGCCTTGGGGGGGGGGGGGGGGTCTTCTTTTTGGCTCGACTAGGAGGCAAGAACATCCTTGATCTGAGGATCAATCTCTTTGGTCTCGGCCTCTGTCTCCTTTGCTTTAGCCGAAACATCATCCTTGGCCTCTGAAGAGCGCTTAGTCTCCTTGCCTTTACCTTTGTCTTTAGCCCCATCAGCCCCTTGGTCCTGATTGCCAACTTGGTTGGGTCTTTTCGAAGCCTTAAAGAGGGGGAGAGTAACCTGGGCAGTCAGGGGCTGCTCTGAAGATTGAGGAGCAGTGGCAAAGGGAGGTGGGAGGGCAACCGGGATTTCACGGATCTCAGGGTGGTAGTATACATTTCCCGGTTGCCTCCACTCCAAGTCTGCAGGGACTCTTGCAAGGTTGAGGGTTTCTGCCCATGTTACCATGCAGTAATCCCTGCATACCTCAGCTAGCTCCTCAATGAGCCTAACTTGTGTTTCTTCCATGCCGAGGGCATAGGATGCTTACTTTTCGGCCTCTACTACCTCCTTGGCCAACTGAGCTGCCTCCTTAGCCTTCTGTAGATCTGCCCTCAGCTCCAACACAAGTTGCCTTGAAGTGGCCAGCCCTATCTCAATCTAATAAATCAACTTGCGCTAGTCCTGAATCTAGGCTTTCTTTAATCTTGCCTCAACACTCCTTCTTTCCCTCTCCTCAACAGTCAGCTTGGAGAGTAGCTCCTTGTTTTCCTCCTTCGCGGCCCCCAAGGCCTTTTCAATCTTGAGGCGGAGGTGGACCTCGTTCTTAACTTCGCTTCGAGCCTCCTTGACCCATTCCTCGACTACAAAGACCTCCTAAGTGATCTGCACAAAAAAAATATAGCAACCCCATATGAACAAAAGAGAGAGAAAAAACGTATTAGTACTTAAATAAATAAAAAGTGTGTGGCTGTGAACTTACTATGGCAAGGTCCCTTTTTAGGGACATAAAGAGGTCTGGCTGCCTCATCTTCTTCACAACGTCCATATCCTTAGGTAGAAGAAGTGGCTGCTCTAAGACTTCAACTATATGGGTAGAATGACCTTTTTGGAACTCCCTGACAGAGGCGTTCCAAGGGATGGCAGCCCCATCCACCTTCAGCCGAGGAGACCAGGTACGGTGTTGAAGGCGCACCTCGGCCCCAATTTGCTCCTCCCGACTATCCACAAAAGTGGCCCTCTTGTCTCTAGGGTCTTTGGCTGTTTTCTGTTGTTTAGTACCCTTCTGAGGGGCCACCTCCCCTTCCTTAAGCTCCTACGCTGGTCTTTTCTTCTTTAAATTTGGAATAGCGTGCAGTCCGAGGTCAGTAGGAATAGAGGGGAAGGAGGGGGAAGAGTGGGAGGAACTTAGGACTTGGGGACTTCTTTTGAATTTGACCCATTGTTCCTCGCAGCCATGAGCTCTCTTAGACCCTTGTTCCTCCAGTTCAATGCCATCTCGTCTTCCTCTTCTTTGGAGGTGCTGTCTAGACGAGCAATCACCAGAATCGAGGCGTGAACACCTGAATGCCTATCGGGCTCGTCCTCGGCATCCGAGATATGAACTACTTGAGCCCTTTAAGTCTGCTCTTCTTCAAAGTGAAATTTGTCCATCTCCTCCTCGAGTGATGAGCGTGAAGAGGCAATCTCTTCCCTTGGTGCTGCTGCTGCTTTAAGCAAAACTCGTTGAAGTGGCAGTACGACCGGTGGAAGGTCTTCTTGGGCTAGGAAATTTAGGATTAACACATCAATCCGAGCTAGCCGCGGGTCACCTGCTCTTATGGCATGGCCTATTTCTTGATATATATTTGAGATGGGCTCAAAGTCGAAGATCAAGTGGATGGCTCGCAACTGCCTATCCTCACTTACAAAGATCTCGGACCTCAGCAAATAGTTGAGAGCTGCAACGTTGGTCAAACTGAGTCTGGGCGCTACTTGCCTCTTGTCTGCAAAAATAGCCGAGGAGCAAAACATGATTAGAAAGTTAAAATCCACCATCAAAGAGAGCAAAAAGAAAGAGAAATAATAACATAGTTAGGGTCAAAAGATCTAAATCTCTTGCTAAGGAACCTAACTCTAAGGTGTCCCACCTGGCTCTCCCTCTCGGACGAGGTAGTGATAGCCATCATGTCACGCTCTCGAAGCTATCAGGTAGTCGTCTTTCATACCCTTCTTAGATTTGGGGAGGCATGAGACGAGCCTAATGATAGGCGATCTGGACTTGAGGTAAAACCCTGCGTTAGTGAATGAGTGAGTGCATATGGACCACACCATGCTAGGTAAGCCCCAAATCCAGATGCTTGTTTAGAGCATCGACGCTACCTAAGACCCTAAAAAGGTTGGGTGCACACTGATGAAGACATAACCTATGGTTAATGAGGTAGTCTCGAGTTATTCTAACCATAGGGAGCGTCATTTCTATAACACCCGCCTCACTTAAATTTAATTTTATTGCTTCTAAAGTGAAATTGATGAATTATTTAATTTTGAAGGTGATATTATTTTATATCATGATGTCTACAAGGAAAATAAATAAAAGAAGATGTAACGAGAGAGTTATTTTTTGTGGATTATTTATATTTAGCTTTTAGTCTCCTTATCAATTAAGGAAAAAGATAAGAGATTAAAACCTATTTGGATTAGGAGTTTAAGTATTATTGGAATTCTATAGAATTTTAGCCCGTCTAAACAACCTTAATATGAGTTTTAGTGGGAATTAAAGTCTTAGGAGCTTATTTAAGTTTTATAGGCTTCTTAAATGTTAAAGAGATAAGTTTTTGTGGGTGTAAAGCTGAAAGGTAAAATAGTGTTTAATTTGTGAGAGAGAGAGAGAGAGAGAGAGAGAGAGAGACTGCAAAATTACAAGAAACAAATTTGCATCCGTGTGGTCAGGTATATCTCTCTCTCAAACCCTCATGGAAATAACCTACGTTGCTAGAGTAGTTTAATAGATTTGCTTTAATATCCCATATGAACTCTTAAATTTGGCGATTAAGGAGGTGTTTGGTTCATCAATTTCCATAACTCATATCTCTATTTCCATAACTTATAACTCAAAAATGGTGGGACCCATAGCTAGATGTCCATTTGGCACCACCATAACTCTATTTCCATCACTCAAATCTCTGATTTTTGAGTTATGAGTTATGGAAATTGAAAACACATTTTAGCTGTTTTCAGTTTCCATAACTCATAATTCAATGGCATTTCCATAAATAACACTACATGGAGGGACCCACTGTCAGACTTTAGCCGCAACTTTTGACCATCTTTTTTTTTTTTTTTTTTTTTTTCACTGGGTTTGGTGTGTACGTTTCTTCATTTTCTTTTTTTTTTCTTTTTCCTTTCACATTAGGTGGCTTCTTCTTCTTCCTTCTTATCTGGGTTTCTTTTTTCTTTTCTTTTTTTTTTCACTGGGTTCGGTGATACTGAAAAAAAAAAAAAAAAATTGCACCGAGTGACAGGTATGGGGCCCACAAACAGTGTGAAAAATATTGAGTGATGACAAGTGAGTGATGGTGCCAAATGGGTACGGTATTTTGATTGATGAGTGATGAGTAATGAGTGATGAGTGGCGGAAATTGAGTGATGAAAAAAAGGGATCCAAACACTGCCTAAGCTTTTGAGTGATAGTTGCTAGAGTTTACGCATGGTAATGGGGCTGGACTTTTGAATCTCGTAATCTATATCATGGTCAAGTTTCTAAACTTCTATCAATACTTGCTATAGGTTGCTATGTCCTACGGGTAGAGATTTCTATGAATGCTATATTTATATTTGGATCTTATAGAGTATTTCATGGTGGTGTTGAAGTGTTATATGAAATCTTAAAGAGAATATGAATCTGACACTTAACTAGACAATGGTTGTATTGACATTAACCTATTAGGACTTGATGAAAATCTTGGGGAATCACTAGCATGCATATTCTCATTAGATGATATCCTCACAGGTTGTAATACCTTTATTAGCCTCAAAGACATAATAGTAGTAAGGAGAAGTAATATATTATAGAGGATTGTAGAGATGTCTAAAGACTAGTAAATTATTAGGAAGTGTCCCTTACATCCTTATGGTATATGTCAAGGTGGATTATCTATATAATTGAGTTACTCCTTTACTTTTAGATGTGGAGGAAGAGCTCATATGATTTTGGATCTAGACTACGAGTATTAGTAACTAGAGGTAAGTGGACTTCAGAACATGACGTCTCTTAGGACGTATATATCTATATATATTTGTGGAAAAAATATATTTATATATACATAATTACAAAAGTGAAGTTTCCAAAAACTTATACCATTGTCAATACTATATACATACCTAAATTTTATTATTTCTTGTATATTACTTTGAAACTGTATAAGTTAAGAATGACTTAAAATTATGTTTTTGAGAAATTATTTGATATATGATATATGATTGGTATTGACAATGATGTGTTAAAGAAAGAATGTTTTCAAATGGTCAGCTAGACAGTCTGCAACCTTTGCCAACACAGGGTTAAGTGTTGGTCTTCGGCCAGTGTAGTATTTTTGTTATGTGGTGCAATGTTATTGTTTGCTCTTTGGAGCCAGTGTTGACTCTTTGAGGTTAGTGTTATTGTTCCCAATGGGAATCACCCACCGAGTGTTTAGCAGCTTTTGTCTTTGTCTGGCTAATGTTTAATGTTTTTTATATCAAACTATTGTTTTATTGTTATTGGCCGTTACAAGTGGAAAAATTGTTTATTTCTATAATATATTGTTTCTACCTATTTAGTGTATTTTGGCTAACTAAAGTGGTTATTATTTTATTTAATGATTACAGAGTTATAGTAAATGTTTTATTCTTGACAGTTTTATAGAATATATTATATTACTATTAAAACTATATGTAAGTGTTTTGTAAAGACTATATTTTGTCAACAATACTAATGTTTTATTTTGAAAGACATCCTCATGTTATGTAGTCTCTTATTGGGCTTCTAGCTTACCCCCCCCCCCCCCCCCCCTTTCTCCACCGTTTCAGATTAGAGCAGTGGAATATATTTTGGTGGTAGATCATTGGAGAAATAGATTGAAGACTTCTTTTGGAGCTATGTTAGTTGATGGACTGTTTTAGTATATTTTCTTAGGATAGTGAGTTTGACATTTGTGGAACTCTTTGAGATTGTATTTGGAGACTTTATTGTTAAAGTCTTTGTTTTATGGATTTCATAGGAAATATTTTGATGGTTTGAAGTATATTTGTGGATATTTAATTACGCTCTATTCGATTATATTAGTGTTGATTATTTATAAGACAGGTTATGCATCTAAATCCTTGGTATAAGTTTGGGGTGTTACAATTCCTCCTTCTATAAGAGCTATCATAGGAATGATGACTTCCCCCTCTTCTCTATGTGTTAATAGTTGGTTTAGAGCACAGTACGGCAAATCAACTTCTTGTGGTATGTGATATCTAGCCTTAAAGGCCTTTATTTTTGCAGGGGAGTCTACAAGGTGCTTAAACCTACCCATTTGGACAAACTACAAGGAAACGAATGAAGTTTCAAGGGAAAGAATATGAATTAGAAGACCAAGGAGACCGGCCGAGAAGAAATAAACCTAGGAAAAGAAGAAACTTATAGAAATTAGCACTTATGGTGCCTCTGGTGCTTCTCAAATGTTTAAATTTTAAAAAGAAAGGAGCGAGAAATCTTGAAGGTTTAAGAAGAGTTGAAGATTTGAGAGTTGGGAGTCTCTGAAAAAGCTTGAGGACTTGTGAAATGAGGAAAGTGATTTCCCTCGGGTGTCTTATATAGAGGGCAAAATTGAGTGGGAGTTATCCTGCTCAAAATCTGAGGAGAAATATCAACCAGATCTGCACCTCACAGTTGGATGTGGGGAACAAAGCGCCGCCTGGAGCAATTAATGATGCCTTGTGGGCTCTGAAGCGTCAGTGACAATTATGAAGTGTGAAAAACGGCACTCCTACGTGTGTAAATCAAAGGAGAAAATAGTGTTAATTCTTAAAAAATCAAAACACTATTTTTCTCCTCAGATGAGAGGGAAAAAATTGGAATTTTCAGGAGCTATTGTAGGGTTCAGGGCCCAACTCATATATTAGGCCCTGGGCTCTGGCCAAGAGCGTGGTGATCCAAGGACAAATAAATGGTTGTGGCTGGGTCAAGTTTAGAATCTCATGAGTGAGGTACGAATGGGAAGGTGCTCCAAGGAGGAATATCTCCTTGGATAAGCTAAGCACAACTCAAATGTGTATCCTAATAATCAAGGTGACCTTCTAGGAAGCTCTAGTGATAGGAACGTGCCTCATAAACGTACAAGAAGAATGAGAACTCAAAAATATCTAAGGAAAAGCTACTACCACCGCATTGAATGCTTTGTAACTAACTCTCTGGTCGCATTAATGAGGAAGTGATCTCTGAATAGTACTTTTTCAGCCTTACAGCCACCCCCAAAGATTTCTGAAGAAGGCTGATGAGACAAGGATCAACATAAGCCATCAACTGTCCACGTGTAGGGTAAAGATGAAAGAAGAGACGTAGTATAAATGAGAGTGGAGACCCCAAAAGAAAGGGATCGGAAAATAAGGAAAGAAAGGACTGTAGTAATCAAAATTGTATTATTAATCTATTTAATTGATTTATATTAGAACTTACTTCCTTGGACCATGCCGAGAGTGAATTTATTTGGATCAATCCTTTTTGCTTTTGTTTGATTATCTTTCAAACCTATTCTATCTGTTGTTCAACTCATTAGAACTTAGTTCTCTAACCCACTCTCTACAAATTTATTGTACTGGGCTCATTGGGCCAATATCCTTTTACATTTTGGGTTTGGGTTCCAAAACGTGTCTCCACACTAAGTATTTTTAATACATACTAAGAGAGGGGAGAAGATTTTTTAAAGAAACTTACAGTGATATATATCTAAAAGGATTTAACTTTTAAATACACGGCTTTGAACCTCTTTAACACGCACCAATTTTTTAATGTTATTTGAATAAGAAAAAACTTTTTTGCCAAACCAAATTTTGTTAAGACCAAAGAAAACAAAACAAAATAAAACCCAGGTTTTCTGTTATCAAAAAATAAAAATAAAAAAACACCAGGTTTTCCCATAACCCAGTAAACGACTTTATTGTAGCATTCAGAGAGTTCCCACTTCACATGTCTTAGCGTCCATTTTCACCGTTTGTTTGCCATTCTTGGAAGACGAAGACAATGTCAACAGTGGCTTTCATTTGAATTTTTATTTTTATTTTTTTCAGTAAGAGATGTCGAAGCTATTTTCTAGGATTGTTGGGTACATAAAAAATCGGTCTCTGATGGGGATGGACAAAGCGGGCAACCAATACTTCGTCAGAACAGAAGAGATTGATGGTATCAGTAAGTGGGTTTCAAGTCTCAATCCTTTAGTCGCTTTTTCATTATTTTGGGATTTGGGTATTTGTTATTCACTATGTGTGTGCACTTTCGTATCATGGGTTTTGCTCCAATTGCATTAATTACTTGTGGACTGGACTCTACTGTGCTGTACACTTGTATTTTTCAATTGGGTTGTCTTTGTTTTCCGTAAATTGAATAAATTTCTTGAGGTGTGAACTTATTGTGATCCATCACTCTATCTTTGAAGTTGCCAACTTGGTGTTTGACAAAATGCAGGGAAATAGAAAATGTCGATATTTGTAGTTGTAAATTTTACTATAACCCCAGACCCAAGAAAGTCAATTCCGTTATGATAATGAATATTGTACAAGTGTTTTTGCTGAGATGATTTAGGTCTTTTTTTCTTTGTGTATGCAATGCAAATATTAAAATCTTACATTCTGGAGGTGAAATGAAGTCAAGGTTTTGTATTGTGAGTGTGTGATACTCTGATTAGCTCAAAAGATACGTAGCTGTAGTGATAATTCAATTGTGTCTATTATTATACCGTTAAATTCACCTTGCTATGTGCAAATCTTATTCTGTTAATCTATTGATATGCTAGTGAAAGAGAAAAGATGGGTGGTATTCAAGGGAGAGAAAGACCCAACTTCCGTTCCAGGTAATTGGTTTTAGGCAAGCTCTACTTCCTTTAAGTTCCAAATTCTTGGTTACTGTGTGCTTAGTTATTGTCACTATCAGGTATTGTCTTTGTTTGATCAGTTAAACTAGAACAACTGCTCTCAATTTATAATTGAATGGATAAAAATCTTATGTATGTTTTAATTGGAAACTAGGTGCAAGAAAGGCTTACATTTGTTTGTTTAATTAATGGTTGTTTACCCTTTGCTTGCTGTAGTTGAATGGATATGTTGGCTGAATGGGCAGCGCAAAAGCGCTCCAACCGCTGAGGTAATTTAGAAACTACTCTTTGTCTTGAAGTTGACAAGACCAATGACATATCTGTAAGATTTCAGTTCCTAATGTAATGTGATGTACAAATATATTGGTTACCTTTTTTATTTTTAAGGGAAAAAAACAAAAAAGGGAAACATTTTCTTAAATAGCTTGCTCTGAAGAGTACACCTAGAGAGTGACTTTGTGTGTGTGTGTGTGTGTGTGTCTCTCTCTCTCTCTCTCTCTCTCTCACACACACACACACACACACAAATTATCTGGAAAAAGCAGCCTACTGATGACTGCTAATTTTGACTAGCTTGAATTTCCTGCTACTGACATGTTATCTTTTCAAAATTTTGCTTGCAAGTTGACTGAAATTATTCCCTGAAATGCATTCATTTATTTCTTTCCTTTTCTTTCTTTGGTGCCTCTTGAGAGATTAATGTTTAGATAAAATTGATGATCCTGGAAAAAGTAATTGAACTTACTCTCCCCTCAATAAATTTAATGTTAGATCCTATTGCCTTGGCCATAAAATCCAAAGAATGTGTTCATGGACCCTAGAAATTTGGCTTGGAGAAAAAAGAAGAGTGCTTAGTAATTACCATAGAGTTCTATTCCCAATTTCTGGTCCATCTAAAAAGTTTCTGTGACAATAATTTGTGACTTGGATGTCCTTGGTGTGTTAGACGTAGACACCTTTTCTAGTTGCTTAAAGAGACGTTTCTTTTTTAGTAATGCTAGACTATATTTGACAATTCTGTTCATCCCCTCTTCAGGAAATGATGGAACTGGAAGCTAGGCGTGAACAAGTTAGACTGAATGTTGCTCGTATGGGTTACTTCTAATATCAGTTGACTGTTCTGTTTTGTTGCTTCTGCTACTTTCTAGCAAACGATCTCCTTAATATTTTTGTGATCATTTATCTGATGGTTAATAAAAAAAGCCTTGATACTTTAATTTCCATGACTGACGGTTAATAGAGTAAGCTTTTTGCCAAAATTGTCTTGGATTTGCAATTTTCCTGAAAGTATCACTCAAATTTTAGAACAGGGCATGAAAATCTTGAAATTGGCTATCATGAAAAAATGCCTTCAAAATTCTGGTTAGTGGCAAAAAACTGAAATTCTAATGATAGTGTCAATTACAAAAGTATGCTAGAAACCCTTTTTTTCCTTGTTACTCATTGATTGATTACAAGATTTTGAAAACTGAAAGCATCTACTTTTTCTTATTATTTTATGAACATATTGGGTAATTTTCTTGCTTTCTAGTGCTATAGATAAAAGATGGAACAAATTCTTTAGGATAAATTTTTTATATTTAATTGAATATTGGTCCTATTTTTATAGGGTATAAGAAATGATTGCTTCATAGATATTAAAACCACAAACATTAAATTGTTTTGAATCTATGATAATGGTGCCATAAGCTTCAAATGTGGGAGAAATCTTAGAACTGGACTGTATTTTTAGTAGAAGTGTACAATACGTAGAAGGCGCTAATATAATGAAAACCCAACTATCCCCTGCGACCACCCCCTTTCTCTCTCCCGCTTTGTTTCATTTAATGTGTTTCTGATCTCTCCTAACATCATATCCTTTACAATGACTATATTATTGTGAAAGGTTTAGTGAAGAAGTGCTATCAAGATCTTTTAAGTTGGACTGCTTTATTATCATTTTTTAGCATTATACAGAGACCTTAACCCGCATTCTTTTTATTTCACAAAGTTCTCAAGAAAGAAGAGGAGGAAAAGAGAGCCAAAGCAGGGGCTACACGCAAAACCATCAGCAGTGGTTAGCTATTCACAAAAATATTTTTTTGATAATTCTATTAAAATATTTATCAATAACTGATAATTATACCACATATATATAGGTCAAGTTGGAGGTCCAGACTTGAAAAGTTTCATTCGGCAATTTCCAACTGCATCAGAAGGTATTGTAATCTTCAAAAAACTCTTGCATTAAGTGAAAACTTTCAGTAAACAGCATCAAGGATCTCATACTTGTCATTGTGTTAAAATGACCCAGACCAACGCTTCAATGTAATATCAACTCATCAGCTTTGTTATTAAAACATTCTGTAATGGTGATCTGGTCAAAGTCATAGACATATTCTGAAATATAGATAATTGTTGTCACGGTGGACTCCCAAGTGAACTTGCATGCAATTTCGTATGCAATTCCACATGCATGTTTCCTAGTTCACCACTCAAAATAATGTTGTAATTGTGTCCTGATGCATGTATGTGGGCATTTTTTAAATTGTTATTCAGAAATAGGACATGCTAGATAACACCTTCAGCCTATAGGTCTGGCCCATTGGTATGTTGTGCCCTTTGTATTCTTTGCCAGATAGCGTGTCAAATCTTACAAGTCCATTTTACCTGTGTAATTAAGTCAGGAGAAGAAACTAGTGTCATACAGAACCGCATTGTGTTAAATTCCTTGTCAACTTTCTTATATAATACAATGGTGTGGTTTGCGATTTGTTTTATTAAAAAAAATGCAGTTGTCACTTTGTCTTTTTCTAGCAAATGTGATCGCTATTGTTATCAATAAAAGTAGAATGTTAGTTTCAGAAGAAAAGATAACAGAGTAATGGACTCTTCTTCAGAGCTCAAAAATCAGTAATCTGATGGGACCAGATTATTAGGGAAGATACTTATCAAAAAAAAAAAAAAACCAATTTATTAGGGAAGATAAGTAAGGTGGTTCCCCCAATCCATACTGCTGTAAAAAGTAGCCAAATATGAATCATCAGCCAATGCCTTGAACCATACATACCAATGAACCAAACTGATTCAAAGAGTCAAACATCCTTAAAAAACGTTGAATTGTATAAGTTGCAGTCATAAAGGACCCAGTGGTAGGATTTTGTTACTATGATCTGAATCATCTATGCAAGTTAAGCTTCTATCAGAGCTTGAGACTTCAATTTCTTAGTGTTATTGGTTCTCTAGAGCATAAAACTGACTTTCGTATTTCTGAAGGTATAAAATCTCTTTCTCAAACTGATTTTTTTTTTAAATTTATAATTATACTTTTTTTTTTCTTCTCAATTAAACTTATGGTTTGGTGCTTACAATGTTCCAATTATGTTGCTTGTTTTCAAAGGTGACAAAGTTGAGGAAGCATCTGATGCAATGGATGGCATGAGGTGGGTGTGCTCATATTTTTGTTTATACTATACTAGGATAAAATAACAAAAAGCTGCCCTGGTCAAGCATTATAGCAATTATGTAATGCAGCCAGTCGGCTTAGTTTGTATTTCACATACATCTCTCAACTCATTTTCTTCCTAATTTATGGTTGCATAAAGTGGTTTACCCCCTAATTTTCTTTTAACACTAATTTTTCTCACTTGGTCTGCCTCAAAACTCATACTTCCTTTTCATTTTCTTACATTATAATTTTTTCAGATAACGTTTCAAAGCAAATATAGAAGAAATAGAATCTTATTTTTGAATATTCTATGCTCAGCATATAACAATATAAGCTCTATTTGTGCAACCTGTTACCTATATCTCATATTTTATGTTTCAATTACAGTAACTCTAAAGAGAGAGCAGCAGAGAAGGAAAAACCAGAACCAAAGTAAGTTCACTAGTCTTAGTTCCTGATGTGTGCGTGCATGGTGCAGCCAAGACCTTAGAGACATGATAACGACGAGACAGAAATCTTGTTGATTCTCTTGTTGTGTCCATCAAAAGCAATCGCATGAAATTTAGAACTTAATGCTACTTCTTTAACTACAATGATTTCACTAGCCATATTACCTATCACGAAAAAAAATTCATAGAAAAGATAAGGAAAAAGGGAGTTTCATTGGCCATGTTTTTTATGCAACAAATTTCCAATGATAAATGTTTCTACATTGTTGATTTGTTTCCAGGTCATCAGAGCCAATAGGATCTGGACAGTCGTTTAGACCAGGCACATGGCAACCACCAACATGAACGATGGCAATGGTTGAAAGGGATTCACTAACACCAATCCTCATGGTCTAAGCAATAATACCTTGTTTTTCATGCCAATTTCAATGACCTTGTTCAACTCACTTCACTACCATGTAACCCAGCATTGTTTCATGGAGATTCTGTCATGGAGCTCAGCGTAATCACATTCTTTAATCTCATTGGTTAAATGAATCAGTTTTGTTCAGATTTGTGTTGATTAGAACTTATCTGTGGATGTGAAACTATATTCCAAATTTTTTCTCAATGATATACGAATAAGTTAATTCTTTTTCCAATGTGAAACTATGGTCGCAGGATTCTTCCTTCATTAGTGTTAGGGCCTATTTATTTAAGTTTATAAGCTGGTTTATAAATAAATCAGCTATCCAGGGGAGAAGTACTCTCATAGTTGGCGGGATTCATACATTTGTGAGGTTCAGATGCCCGATGCATATTCCTCCGACACAAACAATTCCTCTCATAATCGAATTTTAAAAAAGAAAAAGGATTTACAATTTTTTATTGTCTATTATGCAGAAACAAAGAATAAAAATTATTTTTTAATATTGATTGGTAAAAATCTAATATGTGATGGTTTAGATAACAACCAAAAAATACTGTCAGCTATATATATATATATATGTCAGTATGTAGTCTGGTAAATTTATACTCGCACACATTAATCATTTATTTTTTTGAAACATTTTATGGAAAATTGAAAAAGTTGTAAAAAAGCTAGTAACTTTTTCATTTCTTCATAAAAGGTTTTTTAAAATGGTTTACTAATGTATGTTCTAAAGGTAATCGTTAGTAAAATCCATATATATATATATATATATATAGATGGGTTCAACTTTCAAGTTACACCTAGTGTAACTCTTGTAAAGTTACACCTTTTTTACACTGTAGATTTGTAAGTGATCTAATGGCTAAAAAATATTATTAAATGCTATTACTTTCCATCTCATTTATAATTAATACTAGTATTTTCTCTCTCTCCTTATTTATTGTTTTTCTAATAAACCCTATAAGAAAAATCAGATAGAAGTTACAGAAGAAAATTTTGAAGCTCACATTGATAATGGAAAACTTACAGCAAGAACTCAAGAAGAAGAGACAGAAACTGGTTGAGCAGGGGCGGAGCAAGAAACTTTTGTTTGAGGGGGCCAATTTGTGTTGCTAATTTATTAGTCTATACAAACTTTCATACACATACACAAACACATGCATCTATACACATACAAAAAAAATTAGTATCTTTCATAATAAATCCTTAAAATTAAATGTTTCATAGAATTTTTTTTTTTTTTTTTGACGTAATGTTTCATAGAATTAAATTAATCTTTCACCATCTTCCATAGTGAAATCCTTACCATTTTCATTTTCAATATAAGCTACCAAATTGTCTACCGTTGTGAGTAAAAAAATTTCAATTGAATTAATGAAGTATTCAAAGACATAAATAATCCAAAACTTTAAGAAATACGAGGACACATTTTATCATAAAAAATGAATTTGAGAAACAATATATTCTCTATAACTACTAGACAAATTAGACAATTTTTTTAAGAACATTATTGGACCAACTCAAATAGTTGGGGGGGAGGGGGGGGCAAGTCCCATTTTTGAGGGCTAATTATTGAAATATTAAATATTTCTATATAGTAAAAATAAATTTTTAAAAATTTTGGGGGGGCCATGGCCCCCAACCCTAACATGTAGCTCCGCCCCTGTGGTTGAGTGAAGAACAAATCCTGTTTTAAAATTTTATTTTGCATTTTGACAGCTTCACTATGATGTAAGCTAAATATGTTTCAAAAGAAAACGTACCAAAGCATCACACTTCATGTAATTCTTAATGAAAAAGACTATACGTTTTTTATCTAACAATACTCTTACAGATATATGCTGCACGCATCATTTTCTTTTGATCTTTAAAAAATTTCATGTTTCTTACAATGGTGCATCACTAAACTGTGGTGTTCATTTCATCTTTATGTAGGATTATTACATTACCACTGCTAGAGAACTAGCCCGAATGGTTGGAATTCGAAAGGCGCCATTCTTGCATCACTTTTCAGAATCAGTTTCTGAGGCAGCAACTTTTCATTGCTGCTCTTTAATCAAGCAAAAACTTTATTTTATTTTTTTTCAAGTATAGAAATGCAAGAAAAATGGCAGTGTGCTCTTTTATCAAGCAAAAAACAATAAATAAGGAGAGAGAGAAAATACTAGTATTAATTATGAATGAGATGGAAAGTAATAGCATTTAATGATATTTTTTTAGCCGTTAGATCACTTACAAATCTACGGTGTAAAAAAGATGTAAGTTTATAAAAGTTACACCTGGTGTAACTTGAACCCATCTCATATATATATATAACAAAAACTTACTAACGTATGCTCTAAAAGTTTTCATTAACTTTACAATTTTATTTTTTTTATTTTTTGTCTTGAATCATTAACTTTATAACAAAAATTTTCTCACAAAAAAATAACAAAAAGTTATTATAATATGATAACAATACACACACATGTAACAAACACTTAGTATTTCTTAATTATTAAATTATATAAAATTATATTATAGTTATACCATACACACACAGATTCACAAAAATATAATAATAATAACACACACAACTAGTACCAAATACACACTCACACACCTATAATATAAATTTATAATAAAGAAAAGATATTCACAAACATTCACTCTTTACTCTTAGAGTTGAAGAGAGAGAGAGAGAGAGAGAGAGAGAGAGATAATATATGGACTGATATGTGTTATAGTTTGGTTTTGGGATAGGCTAATATGTGATTAGGATATGCAAGATTTAATCTTTCAATCAACTATACAAGAGGAAATTCACTTTTTAATAAGATCAATTAAAATCTGTTGCTAATAATTTCTAGTTCTATTATCAAAACAAATTCAAAAGAAAAGGAGCATATTTTAAGTTAACTCTTTGAACATTCAGCTAAAAATAAAAATAAACTCTGAAACATTACCACGAACGATAATTTACTCGTACGTAGTTAACGTAAGAACAAAAGGACATAGTACAACGAAAAGGCTAGGGCATTCAATTTCACGCCTAAATGATCTCTTTAGAATTCTCTAGCACCACCTAGGTTCAATCCAGCCACAATGTAACTATTCCCTTGAGCTATAAAAACCAACATCCTTACCTTCAAAGGATTGAAACTTTTTTTGTCTCTAGTGAAAAGAAGACCATGCTTTGTCCACAGAATATAGGAAAGTAAATTTTGTTTTCCATTCCAGGAGTTTTTGCCATTACAGAAAAGGATGATGAACAACTCAAATAAAGCATATGATTTCCCAAATTTTCTACTTTGATCCACGTCATTTTAGATTCATTCAATTTGAAAACCTGTACCCATTTTCTCATACCACCCACAAATACCGAGAATTCAAGTTACTTTGGAGGATTCAAGTTTATTTTGATCATTATATAAGTTTGGGGGTATTTGGTCATTTTGATGAGGTTAATGGTATTTTAATCAATTCAAATATTTTAAAGGAATTTATGTCATTTTAAATATTTTAAGAGGCATTTGAAGGATTTGATAAACAAAGAAAAAAAATCATATTATATCAAAATTGTTTTAGCCACATATTAGCGACGACAATCTTTGTCTTCATTAAAAGATCCCTTATAGCGATGACCTATTTCGTTGCTAATATATAATCTGATTCCCTCCAATAATTCCCACCACTTTTTGAGAGTGAAAATTTTACCCTCCATTATATTTAGGTAGATATATTTGTGACGACATGTTGTGTCATTGCTAATAGCCTTCTAATAGCGACCACTAATGCATCATCACTGATAAATAAAGCATATATATAATATACTTACTATATATTTTTGGCCACATATCTGTGACGAAACATAAGGTCATCACTAAAGATGATTATTAGCGACGATATATGTCGTCGTTAAAATAAACCTTATTTTAGCGACGTAAATGTCGTCGCAACAAAATTTATTGTCGTTGCTAAAAGTTTCCCTCCATTTTCCAAAAGTAAATAAAATTCCCTCCATGGCGTTAGCGACGACTTATTAGCGACTACCTTAGTGTTGTTGCTACAATACACTTATTAGCGATGAACATTTATTATCGTCGCTAATGTATGCCTAATAGTGACGACTTTTTGGTCGTCGCTAAAATATTGGTCGCAAAAGACCAAAATTCTTGTAGTGTGAGTTGTATGACAAGGAAAATTATTAGGGGGAGACTAGTTTCTAGTCCCACCTAACCAAATGAGTTACCTTAACTGGAATTGTCATGGGCTTGAGAACCTACAAACAGAAGACAAGCTTACCGCTATGGTGAGTAACAAAGATCCCAAAATGGTTTTCTTGATGGAACCAAAAGTTGAGAAAACTACATTGGAAAGAATTGGAAGAAAGATGCAGTTTGCTAACATTTTTGTAGTCCCTCAGGTAAACATAGTCGATGGCTTGGCTTTACTTTGGAAAGCAGATTGTTCAGTGGATGTCCAGTCTTATTCTAAGAACCATATTGATGCTATTGTGGACCATGGAGTTGATGACGCCTAGCGGTTTACGGGTTTCTATGGTGACCCCGACATCGCTAGCTAGGAAAACTCTTGGTCTTTGCTACGGGCCTTAAGTCGTCGTTACACTCTTCCTTGGATTTGTATGGGTGATTCTAACGAAATTTTGTTAGGTGAAGAAAGATGCAGTTTGCTAACATTTTTGTAGTCCCTCGGGTAAACATAGGCGGTGGCTTGGCTTTACTTTGGAAAGCAGATTGTTCAGTGGATGTCCAGTCTTATTCTGAGAACCATATTGATGCTATTGTGGACCATGGAGTTGATGACGCCTAGCAGTTTACAGGTTTCTATGGTGACCTCGACACTGCTAGCTACGAAAACTCCTGGTCTTTGCTACTGGCCTTAAGTCATCGTTACACTCTTCCTTGGATTTGTATGGGTGATTTTATCGAAATTTTGTTGGGTGAAGAGAAACTTGGTTGGCTTGACCAACCTAAAAGACAGATGCAATTATTTAGAGATGCATTGGATGATTGTAGGTTGAAGGACTTGGGCTTTAATGGTTACCCCTTTACATGGTGCAATAGGAGACCCAGTGTTCACAATGTTTGGATCCGCTTGGATAGGGGTGTAGCCACAGTGGATTGGATGTTGAGATTTCCCACCTCCCGAATCCACCACCTGGATGCCTTCCATTCCGACCACAAACCAATACTCCTATGCACGGATTCGGAGTTCAAGTGATTCTACAAGAGGGCAAGCCTTTTAGATTTGAGGCTATGTGGATTAAGGATGGTTCATGCGATAGAGTGATTCAGGATTCATGGGACCCAACAAGGTTGGCTTCTTCAATATGGGGTTTCAACAAAAAAAATCGGTTCAGTCCAAGACAGTTTGCAAGCCTGGAACACAAACTCTTTTGGGCATGTCCATACTTCTCTAGCCAAAAAATTAAAGGAGTTGAAGGCAGTGGAGGAATCAGGTGGGTATGTTTCAAACCCTTCCCGTGTGCAAATGCTACGTACTGAGATTGAACAATTGAAAAGCAAGGAAGAATGCATGTGGAAATAGTGGTCCCATATGGCTTGGTTGAAGGAAGGTGATAAAAATTCTAGATATTTTGGGCTTGGAAGATGGGATTGGAGTATAGGTGGAAGAGGAAGAGGCAATGGGCAGAGTGGTGGAATCTTATTTCCAAGACATGTTCACAACCTCAAATCTGAGTCATTTTGATGAAATTCTCATGGGCTTGCAACCAACGATCACAGAGGACATGAGTGCTGCCTTAAGCCATGAATACCAGGTAGATGAAGTGCTTCTAGCTCTCAAACAAATGGCTCCCCTCATTGCTTTGAGGCCTGACGGTATGTCTCCCATTTTTTACAAAACTTATTGGCATATTGTTGGTGAGGATGTTGTTTCTATTGTCCTAAATGCATTAAACTCGAGTATGGTTCATGAATCTCTAAATTCTACCTTCATCTCCCTTATTCCAAAGGTAAAAAACCCAAAAAGAGTATCATAGTTTAGAAATGTTGTCTACAAATTAATTACTAAAGTGGTGGTCAATCATTTGAAATTTTTTTTATCCCATGTGATAATTGACTCTCAAAGTGCTTTTCTCTTTGATAGACTTATTACTGATAATGTACTTATGGCTTTTGAGACTTTGCATTACCTTAAAAGAAAAACCCAAGGCCAATTAGGTTTTATGGCTCTAAAACTTGATATGAGCAAGGCTTATGACCGGGTGGAATGGGTAATCTTGATGAAGGTAGTGAAGCATTTGGGCTTCCTGGACAAGTTGGTTTCCCTTATCACATCTTGTATGAGTACATTTTCCTATTCTGTGCTCCTTAATGGTCAACCTGTAGGCCACATCAAGCCAAGCAGGGGGCTTAGACAGGGTGACTCTTTATCACCTTATTTGTTTCTTCTTTGTGCCTTGGGTTTGCAAGGACTTATTAAAAAAGCTGAAAATAATGTTAACATCAGAGGAGTATCTATTTGTAGAAATGGCCTATAGGTTTCCTATTTATTTTTTGCAGATGACAGTGTACTCTTTTGTAGGGCTATGGTGGAGGAATGCCAGAAAGTCCTTGATTTACTCTCAGTCTATGAAAAAGATTAAGGGCAGAAAATAAATAGAGATAAAACAATCATTTTCTTCAGTTCGAACACTCAACAACGCATGCAAACCCAGATTCAACAACTTCTAGGAGTTCTAGCTATTCGCCAGTATGAAAAATATTTGGGATTGCCAGCATTGGTGGGGTGTGCCAAAAAGCAAAGCTTTGTCTATATTAAAGAAAGAGTGTGGAGAAAATTATGGGGATGGAAGGAGAAACTGTTCTCACAAGTAGGTAGAGAGGTGTTAATCAAAGTAGTCATTCAGGCTATTCCTACCTATACTATGAGTTACTTCAAACTCCCTAAAGGCTTGATAAAGGAATTGGAAACTCTCATTAGGAAATTTTGGTGGGGGTACAACAGGGAGAATAAAAATGTGCATTGGGTGAAGTGGGAAAGGTTGTGTGAAGACAAGGATAGGGGGGGGGGGGTTGGGTTTTAAAGACATTGAAAAATTCAATGACTCTTTGTTGGCAAAGCAAGTCTGGCGCATGCTTAATCATCTGGATTCTCTATGCCATAGAATTTTTAAAGCACATTTTTTTCCAGATTGTTCAATCCTTAAAGCTAAAGATTCCACCATGGGGTCTTATGCATGAAAGAGCATTTTAGGTGCTAGAGATGTGATTCGGAAAGGGGTGGTTTGGAGGATTGGAAATTGACATTTTGTTAGGATAAGGGAGGATAAGTGGTTGCCGGTCCAAGCCAATAGGTCAGTCATCTTGCCTCTACCCACTATAGCTCCAGGGACCAAAGTGAGCTCCCTCATCAATTCTGCCCTAGGAGTGTGGAACTCTAATATGGTAAACCAGCTTTTCCTACCCCATGAAGCTTCAGCCATTTGTAGCATGCCCTAAGCAATAGGCTACCTCCTGACCGAATCATATGGGGGCTCACTCTATCTGGTATGTTTACAACCAAAAGTGCCTATAAGCTTCTTGTTTCATGTAATATTACTAATAGTGCAGGTACCTCATCACCGGAGCTTTAAAGGCAGTTCTGGAAACGATTATTGTAGCTTAGAATGCCAAACAAAATCAAGCACTTTGCCTGGCGTGTGTGCAATGATTCTCTACCAACAGTGGCCAACCTTTATCATAGACACATCTCTACAATTGAAATTTGCAGTGCATGCCAAGCCCAACCCGAAGATATCTTACACGCTCTATGGTCATGCACGAAGCTAAACCTGGTCTGGAGTTCATTATCATGGTTCCTTCACTTTGCCAATGCCCATCTGCCAAGTTTCCAAGATCTCCTTGACAGATTCATGCAATTTAGGGATGACTATAGGTCCGAGATCTTCATCATCATTGCCTGGATGCTATGGAACTGTCGCAATGCCTTGCGACTCAACTTATCAGTCTAGCCCCTCAATAGAATCTGCTTTCTGGCTGGAAGTTACTTGCAAGAGTTCCTTGATTCCCTAAACTCGACACCAACTGCCACTGTTACTTCTTTGTCTCAGCAATGGCGCCTATTTGACGCTCAAAAGTTTAAAGCCAATTTCAACGCCACGGTATTCAAATCTTGCAACCGAGCAAGCCTAGGAGTCATCATTCGGGACTGGCGTGGGGAGGCTATCGGTGCATTATCCATGCCAGTTCCCTTAGCTCAGATATTGGTTGAGTTGGAAGCCCTTGCTTGTCGACGAGCTATGAAGTTTGCAGTGGAACTAGGTCTTTAGGAAGTCAACTTCGAAGGCAATTCAGCTCAGGTGAGCCATGCCATCTCACAAGACAACTCTGAGCACTCGGCTTATGGCCACATTATTAAGGATATTCACTCTGAAGTTGCTGCTCTTCAATCTTCAAACTTTATTTTTAATACTAGAAATTGAAATATTGTTGTAGATGCATTAGCAAAAAAAGCCAAGAACTATAGGGAGCTACAGGTTTGGTTAGAAAACCTTTGTGCGGACATTGTCCCTCTTGTATTTTTTGACATTCACTGATGTTTGTTTCATTTGAATAAAAGCCCAGGCTACTGATAGTCTGGTTTCTCAAAAAAACAAAAAAAACAAAAATTAAGTCTATGAGTTTGGATTAACTATATTATATTAATAATTCACTTTTGTATGTGAGACATTATTTTCATATATATATATATATATATATATATATATATATCCAACAAATTATTATTTTTTGATCAATTATAGGGATACACCCAATCCCATAATATATTGATGCGTGCAATTGTGAATTGTAGATATTTTTTTCCTCCTTCTGTTTGCAAGAACTCACAACTTTTGATTGATCATTCGTAGCCAAGAAAAGTTAACAAGTTGTGAGTTCATATTTTATCGTTGAAATTTCTAAAGAAAATACTGGGGTAAAAAAAAAGAACTTCACAATTTTCTAAACTTGTGCAACCCACGCGCCTAAGTTAATGATAGGACAAATAATTATTCCTCAAAATTAAAAAAAGAAAAGAAAAGAAAAATCCTTCAAATTCCAGAAAACTCGCGGATTATAATACTGCAATATAGTTTATAAACGTCAAAGTCAAACCGAATCAAATGGGCCCCACCCTAATCCCGCACCGTTAATTCCTTCTACAATCCCATCAAACGGCCAAGATAAACCCCACAATAACACCTTTATTCAAATATACAGAAATGCCACTGTGCCCATAAGCCCTCTCCCTCCTCCTTTTCCTTCTATAACAGAACCCCCTCACGGGCCTCACCACCATTTTGCAGAACCTTCATCTCTCTCTCTCTCTCTCACAGTGACGGCGTTAGGGTTTCCCTAAAGCCTAGTAATCATGGCCACGTCATCGTCGGCCTTGCTCAGAGCTCCGCGGTTGCGATTCTCGTCGTCGTCGACGCTCTCTAGGCTCTCCACGACGTCGTTGTTTTCAGCCTCGGCTTCTTCGTCGTCGCAAGCGTACGCGTCGTTTGCGAATCAGAAGCAGAGGTTCTTATCGACGAAGGCGTTTCGGTCGCTGAGGTGGTCGGCGACGACGCGGTGGAGCCACGGCGTGAATTGGCGGGGATGTGGTTCTTCCGTTAGCCTCCGAGCCCAGGCCCGAAACGCCGCTCCGGTTCTCGACCGAAATCTCTCAACTTCCGGTACTCTCTTTCTTTTTACTTGCTTCTGAATGTACATGTATGCATATGTATATGTATATGCATGCATGTATGTATGTATGTATAAGTACGTGTTTGTTTACGTGGCGTTTTGGGATTTTAAGCAAAAGCAAACAAACACGCCTTTATTTTATAAAAGTCATTATCCGTGAAAGTATTTTAATCGCTTTCTGGATAAGTGCGAATAAAATAATGTTCGGCCAAATTGTCATATTGTTTTTAGTTTTGTATGTATGTATGTATGTGTGTCAGTGTTTGTGGGTTATGAGGAAATAGTTAAGGTAGCGTTTAGTACTGAGGCTGGAGAATTGAGAACTTAGGCATTCTTAAAAAATTGCATGACACTATGACAGTGTATCGTTCTTACAAAAAAAAAAAAAACTTGTTTGGTATTATGCTAAAATTTTGTCTAATTAGAGAAAACATATTTTTGTCGTTGTTACGTACTAATTTATTATGAAAACATTACTCAATTAATAATTTAAAAAAAATAAGAACCACAACACAAATATAAAATATTGTTCTGTTTCAAACATATTTGTCTCAATTTCCAAAAAAAATATAGAAAACAAAATTAAAAACTCTGAGTCTCAACAGCAATAGAAAGAAAATCCCAATACAAGTCCCAAATGCATCCACAGCCCAACACGCACGCTCACCCAAAAAAAAAAAAAAAATTCCCTCTTTTTCCTCCAAACCATAACATCAATCCTATTCATCCATAACTTTTACACTTGCCAAGAGCCAAGGCCTTGTATTCTCTGAGCCCTGAATAATTCTAAATATAGTTATTATACATGTAGAACTTAAAAAATCATATGTATGTAATTTATTGAAATATATATATATATATATATATATATATATATAATCAAGTGTTTTTGACATGAGTTGCATGAAGAAATTAGCTATATTAATTGCCTTAGCACCTTTCTTCATGGTTTACAGCACTTGCCTTGCTCTCACTCTAAAGGCGAGTGCCTCAGTGAAGGTGGCTTGCCTTAGAGGCGCCCTTAGTGGCGCCTCGCATCGGCCAGGTGCCTAGCTCACCTTTGACTTCCTTGACTAGCATGAATAACACATTAGAAATAAAAATTTACAAAAACTCAATCAAGGAAATCACAAATAAAGCATTCAATAGTGAATTCGTGATGAAGGTACAAAAGCCAGCATTGGTGAAGAAAATTAAAGAATTTGATTGTGAAATTGTAACAACAAAGCAAATTAACTCTGGGAAAACCACCTCTCCGCCTATACTCACAATCTCAAATCCCACTAACACCACTACCAGACAGTCCCTAAGCCCCAATCACCACCTCAGCCTTCCACGCCTTCCTAAACCACCTGACCGACTTACTCTGCACTAAAAATTGCAAAATGCACTTCCTTTTATTGAAATATGAGAAATGCATTTCTAAGAGAGATGCCAAACACTACCTAAATAGTTAAGTAAGTGCTTGTTTAGTGTATGAGTATGTTTGGTACGTGTGTGAGTATGTTTGGAACAGATTCTTGAGGCCAAAAATCCCAGTTTTTAACTAGAAAATTATTTTTAGAAGTTTGGAATGTAAGGCTAAAAAATGGGTTTTTTTTGGCATGTTTTAAATGAAAAGGTGCGGAGGTATTTTATTTATTTATTTGTTTTTTCAAAAGATTGAATTTGTATTCATTTGGTAAATTTGTTTGATGCCTGTAATTGAGGGTTTCTACTATGAATTTAGAATGTCTGGGTAGATTTTTTCAGTGAATCATTTTCTTTTCCATTCTATCTATTCAGCAACTGAACATGCTTTCAAGAAAATATTGACCAGTCTTCCCAAGCCTGGAGGTGGCGAGTTCGGGAAATTCTATAGTTTGCCGGCTCTGAATGATCCCAGAATTGGTATGTACATTAAATTTACAGAGATAAACTATACTGTTTTTCTTTTGTTTGTATTCTTCTAGCTTAGCATTCTTTAATTTTATTCTAGATTCTATTAGTAAACCACCTTTTTTTTTCCTAAACATCCTGTTTATTGTTCTATCTGGCATCAAGTATATTAAATGAGAGAAACAGGTTTATGTGATTTCCTGGATAAAAATATTATCCTTCTATGAATCATATTCAATCCATTTTTAAAGGGATTTATTATTTTGCCTCCTGCTAATATCAAATTCAGTATTTGTTTTACTTATAATAAAAAAAAATTCGGTATTTGTTTAAGTTGTTGTTTCTACAGTTTTTTGATAAAGTCATATTTGACCTTTTGGAGAATTGCAGACAGGCTGCCATACTCTATAAGGATTCTTTTGGAATCTGCCATACGTAATTGTGACAACTTCCAAGTTACCGTTGATGATGTTGAAAAGATTATTGATTGGGAGAATACATCTCCAAAGCAAGTTGAAATTCCCTTCAAGCCTGCTCGTGTTCTCTTGCAGGTTCATAGAATGATTTTCGTGATTGTGTAAGCTTGAAGTATTTACTTTAGTTCGCTTTGTAAGGGTTGTGTTGTGTTTACCAGGACTTTACTGGAGTACCGGCAGTGGTTGACCTTGCTTGCATGCGGGATGCCATGAAGAAACTTGGTGCGGATCCTAACAAGATCAATCCATTGGTTTGTGAATCTCCATTTTTTCCATATAAATTTTATTGCATAGTTGGATACCAATTAGTTTTACCTACAAGGTTTTGAGTCCATCTATGTGTCAATTTTAGTCTTTATTCCAACATCAGATGGAATAACATTCCTGTAATGGAAGTGTTTAGCTTTCAGATGAATGTAGCTGTTGTTCTTGATCAATGGTAATTCTCGTTTTTATTCTCAGTTCTAAATGATGATGTTTAAAACTGCCTCAGATGTTGAAGATTTTTTGGCTTGTGTCCTTGACGTTACATTACAATGAAAATTAATATGATTGTTGATGGTGGATGAAAATGCATTGTATAATTCTAGTACATTTAAATAAAAAAAATTTTATGCATTACGGCTTGTCCATTCATAAGACTCATGGGGATTTCATTTTAACATCATATATTTGCATCCAGGTTCCAGTAGACCTTGTTGTTGATCATTCTGTTCAAGTTGATGTGGCTAGATCCGAAAATGCAGTACAGGCTAATATGGAACATGAGTTTCGGAGGAATAAGGAGAGATTTGCTTTTCTTAAGTGGGGATCATCTGCTTTCCATAACATGCTTGTCGTTCCTCCTGGTTCAGGAATTGTTCACCAGGTAAGGAATTTGACATTGTATATCACATAAAAAATCATACTTTTACTGCTTGGCAAGTGTTCAGTGTGGTGCTATTACTGATAGGCTCAAGGCGCTAGGTTGCAACTTTCATGAAATATGCACCCTATTCTTTGAGTGCAAAACATGTGGTGCACCATCATTGCTTGCCTTTGAGCTGTTGTAGATAGGCCTTGCTTGCTTTAAATGAGTCACTTTGTTAATTGAAATTGACATATTTGGAACTATGTTTTTCTGATCAATCGTAGGTTAATCTGGAATACCTTGGAAGGGTTGTTTTTAACACTGATGGCACTCTCTACCCTGATAGTGTGGTGGGTACTGATTCCCACACAACTATGATTGATGGGTTGGGAGTTGCAGGCTGGGGAGTTGGAGGAATAGAAGCTGAGGCAACAATGCTTGGGCAGGTAAAGTGCCCTGAGTTTGGAAGGGAGTTTCTTTTAACTTGAATCAAAAGTGTTGTTCAATCTAGTAAATCTACTTCATTGTTGGGACATTTGCATTGGTGAAAAAGATTAATCTGTTCACTATACTTGTAAAAAAAACCCCCATTTAGGTTTATCTGTTAAAATACACAACCTTCTCCCATGGTCACAACTGTCTTTGAATTTGCACTCACCAACAGGCATTTGCTACCATTCTTTGGAAATGTGCATAAAGCATAATTGACTTTGTGTCTTCCTTCAACTTTGTATATTGCAAATTTGACAGCCAATGAGCATGGTGTTGCCTGGTGTTGTTGGATTCAAGTTGTCTGGAAAACTGCATAATGGTGTTACCGCGACTGACTTAGTTTTAACTGTGACCCAAATGTTGAGGAAGCATGGGGTTGTTGGCAAGTTTGTTGAGTTTTATGGTAAGCTAATAATTTTGGAGATGTGAAAGGTAGAAATTTCAGTTGTTAGTCTCCTTATCTGTAGGAATTAAAATTTCCAGTCGAAAGACCTCATTTTATTCTGTATATAGCTCTAACTCATTTTCATATGCATACAGGTGAGGGTATGGGTGAATTATCACTGGCTGATAGGGCCACTATTGCTAACATGTCTCCCGAATATGGGGCAACCATGGGCTTTTTCCCTGTGGATCATGTGACATTGCAATACCTTAAATTAACTGGAAGAAGTGATGAGACAGTGAGATCTTCCTCCTCCTCCACCTGATTTGAGTGATGTTGTGTTAAAGATATTGGTGCTTAAGTGAAGTTATATCATGTGGTGTGACCATTATTTTGCTTATATAGGTGTCAATGATAGAAACATATTTGCGTGCAAACAAAATGTTTGTTGACTATAATGAGGTATGGTCTCCTATTTCTTGTCATCTTCATTAATAGATATTAAATTTAAGATGGAAGTCTTAGATCCGAGGTTAACAAGACAATTTTTGGTGATCCAGCCTCAACAAGAAAGAGTGTACACATCTTATCTGCAATTGGACTTGGCAGATGTCGAACCCTGTGTTTCAGGACCAAAGCGGTATGCCTTATGTCACCTTCGCTCCACCCCCCCTCTTTTATTTGCATCTTTTGAGTTCATTATTAATCCGTGATTTATTATTTGTGAACAGGCCTCATGACCGGGTCTCATTGAAAGAGATGAAGGCTGACTGGCATGCATGTCTTGACAACCAAGTTGGATTTAAGGTGGGTTGCAATTAGACCTGATCATGTTCAAACCTGGCTGGGCCTGGTTTATTGGTTTTTTGCATATGAGATTGAAAAATATGCCCAGCCTGGCCCAGCTTGTAAGCCAATTCTTATTTTTAAAGATGCATTTTGTAAGTGGGCTTGTCCCTGTTGTCTGTTGAGAGTGTTCTCGGGCTGGCAGGGCTTATGAGCACCTAGCCTTAGTCCAGCCCAAAATCTTATCAGCACTGTTTTTTAAACCTGTCCTAGTTCGTAGGTCCTAAAATGAGAGCCCATGTGCACCTGGCAGATGAGCTCTACTAAGCCATGCAGGCTGCCCATTGCATGATCAGGTCTAGTTTCAATTGCATGCAGTTTTCTGTTCCATGATTTTTTCGCATTCTAATAGGAGCAATTTTTAGATAATTGGAATTGCAGTTTAGACATCAAACCTGAAATGAATAAATTATTAGACTTTGCTGATTTAAGGTTGTGAATGACATCTTGCTGGAAGTGGAACCAAAAATGCATTGCATAGATACCTAATTCCAAGTAGCGATGTGAGATTCAGTTTTATTTGGGGGGAGTGGGATTGATTTGTTTCTTGTGCCTGTATATGTGATAATTTGGTTTCTTGCAGGGCTTTGCTGTACCAAAAGAGGAAAAGGATAAGGTGGTAAAATTTTCATTCCATGGACAACCTGCTGAACTTAAGCATGGTAGTGTGGTCATTGCAGCTATTACAAGTTGTACAAACACATCAAACCCTAGTGTCATGCTTGGCGCTGGTCTTGTTGCAAAGAAAGCCTGTGAACTAGGTTTGCAGGTCAGTTTGGCTTCTGAGATTCACTTTCTATTCTATATGTGGTAGGTATAATTATATTTTTCTAACATGTAACTATGACATTTATGAACTAGGTTAAACCATGGATTAAAACAAGTCTTGCTCCTGGTTCTGGAGTTGTTACTAAATATCTGCTCAAGAGGTACGCCGTCAATGTCCAGTTCTTCTATTGATTGCCTGATTGCCAAACTAAACTCAATTATTCATTTGGGTGCCTGATATCTTCAATGAAGAAATACTTTTTCCGGTGTGTTTGTAGTGGTCTGCAAAAGTACTTAAATGAGCAAGGCTTTCATATTGTTGGCTATGGCTGTACAACATGTATTGGGAATTCTGGGGATCTTGATGAATCAGTTGCTTCTGCAATTTCAGATAATGGTATTTACCTTGAACTATGTTTTCTTTTCTTTTTTCAGTAAGAATATATGAAAATTTTATATTTGTTTTTGTTTTAAGAATTTAGCTATTAAACCATATGGATTGGAAGCTCTATGAGTATGTGTGTATAAATTCTGCAGAATTCTCAATAAAATATCATTAGATATATTTCAGTTAAAACACTAGTTGTGTAGGAGGTCAGGCTCCCTCGAAGAAGTCCTCATTCTCTATTTCTTCTTCTCTCTAAATATTTCTTTTTTCACTTGAAATATCTTGTACATATATCACTACTGCATAATAATGCCTGTTCTTGTAACCTGTGACCAATGTTCCTATTGGCCTTTTTCTGGCTCTTACATGAATTTTGCTTCTCTTTTACTTTGTTCTATCTTAAGTGTCAATCTGGGATTTTGCAATTTTGATGTCTACCTTAGAAGTTTTAATTTTTTTCATTTTACTTTCAGGTCCTTGTACTTTTAGGTTTTCAATCTACTTCATATTTCTTTTCTCTATAATCCTCTTCATTTATACTTGCAGACGTTATTGCTGCTGCTGTTCTGTCTGGAAACAGAAACTTTGAAGGCCGTGTGCATGCATTAACGAGAGCTAACTATCTTGCTTCACCTCCTTTGGTTGTTGCCTATGCACTTGCTGGCACGGTATGTGCATAACTTTGTGGTAAAAGACTTTTTTGCCCTGTCCATGTTTTGAAGCCCCCTTTGAATGCAATTGAGATATCTTGCACGTGATAGACAACTTGACTAGTAGGGCCTCTTTATGAATATGAAGTCAAGCTACACAGCTCAATAATTTGAACATAAAGTGACTATGTTGTCATTCTTCAAATTATGCATAAAAATGTTACCCAGATGAGTTATTGCCTCAGTACCATGCAGTGATGTGTAAACATATCTGATGCCATCTATACACTTATTTCAAGACTAGAGTTGGATGGTACTCCATCTTGTTTATGTCTCCATGTTCAAATTTGTGATAATATTATATACTAAGATTAGCAATATTCAGACTTGTGGAAAAATGGGACATTTATAATACTAAGAACTTTATTTTTTCAAACAATGGAAACAGAAAGGTATGCATATAATTCGGAATCCCAACTCCTGGCAGATAAACACTTTTCAAGATCGCATGCTTTTCTGATATTATTTCTAAACCAGTTTCTCTTCCAGCACATCCCCTTCTTCCCTCTCCCCCTTTTGTCTCTCCTCTTCAACACTCATAAACACCGGCCAAATCCACACCCACCATACCTGAAAAGATTACTTTTTTCTTTTTCTTGTATAGGTGCTAAATCTCAATCATTACAACCTTTTGATGATTTCAGGTTGACATTGACTTTGACAAAGAGCCAATTGGCACAGGGAAGGATGGGAAGAGTGTATACTTCAAAGACCTCTGGCCCAGTAATGAAGAAATTGCAGAGGTAGATGACTTTAGTTTTGATATTTGTGATAGAAACTATTTGTGGTCAAATGAATAAAAAAATTGAGCCCCAATGAATGTTGAATGTTATTTGTTTTTAGGTAGTCCAAACTAGTGTGTTGCCTGATATGTTCAAGAGCACTTATGAGGCTATCACAAAGGGGAACCCCACGTGGAATCAGCTTTCGGTCCCCTCTTCAACTCTTTACTCTTGGGATCCAAATTCAACCTACATTCATGAGCCACCATATTTTAATGACATGACTATGGACCCTCCTGGTCCTCATGGAGTAAAAGATGCCTTTTGCTTGCTCAAATTTGGTGACAGTATAACCACTGATCATATATCTCCAGCAGGGAGTATCCACAAGGATAGCCCTGCTGCCAAGTATCTACTTGAGCGTGGGGTTGATTACAAGGACTTCAATTCCTATGGAAGTCGTCGCGGCAATGATGAAGTCATGGCAAGGGGTACTTTTGCCAATATTCGTCTTGTCAACAAGCTCTTGAATGGAGAAGTGGGTCCCAAGACAATTCACATCCCAACAGGAGAGAAGCTTTATGTGTTTGATGCAGCAATGGTAAGTCCCATGAAATCAATTTTTTTTGCAGTTCATACTTTATTCTATCAAATATTCTATCAAATTTACTATTCCTGCTCATACACATTATACTTATATACTTGGATTTCCATTTTTGTGTCTGTTTGAGTGGTCATTGGCTTCAGAGAAGTTTTTTTGTTCAAACTTTTTTGATTTTCTTGATTTTTGTACATTAAAATCCTAGATATGACCTACATCTTGTACACTACCTGTGTACTAGATGATTTTTTATTCAAATAAAATTTATTACTTCTCAAAAAAAAAAAAAAAAACACTGACCTCTGGTGAAAAAACTAAATTTTCTATATCTATGCTAGCAGGATTTGTTTGTCTCTGGTGGTGAAGTTACTTAGCAGATTTAGAGCTTGTGCCTCATTCATTTACTACTAGGAAAAAAATTGTGTTATTTTGAATTAACATGGAATTACACTCAATGCATATTAAAACTCCAAAGTGAACGTTCAATTTTGGTCCTTTGGAAATCACATCACACGATCTAAGGAAAATTAGAATCTGAGATGTGATGTTCATTTATTCTGGATAAGCAAGAGTCACACATGAAATTTGCAAGTATGCAGTATGCTTATTTTCCCCTCTTTTGGGGATAGGTCTAGTACAGTGCACTTGCTATTAAAAGAGATTGTCCTTTGGAGTCATCAGCGAATTCTTCATTGTTTGTCATTTCAATGTTTCCTCTCTCTCTCTCTCTCTCTCTCTCTCTCTCTCTCTCTCTCTCTCGCCTGGTAGTTTAATGCACACTCTGCAGGATTCAATCCCGTTAATCTAATCCATATCCTTCCTAAGGGGGGCAGAGCCATTTAGGCTAAAGCCAATTGGCCTTTCCTCTCCATTTTATGTTGTTATGGTGAACATTAAGCAAGCAGGCCTGTGCAGAATATGTAGCTTGCTTTTTGACGCTATATTATCTAACACTTGTGTTCTATTTGCAGAAGTACAAGGCTGCTGGGCAGGACTCAATTGTCTTAGCTGGAGCAGAGTATGGAAGTGGCAGTTCTCGAGATTGGGCTGCCAAGGGTCCAGCACTACTTGTGAGTGCAAATTTTATGTTTTGCTTGCTATCTGCCTATGGTGCATTTTGCTTTATTTGGTCTCTATAAAGTCAATTTTCTTTTCTGTATTAGGGAGTGAAAGCTGTGATTGCAAAGAGCTTTGAGAGAATCCATCGCAGCAATCTGGTTGGAATGGGAATTATTCCACTTTCTTTCAAGCCTGGTGAGGATGTAGAAACACTAGGATTGACAGGTCATGAGCGCTATACAATAGACCTTCCAAGCAAAATCAGTGAGATAAGGCCTGGCCAAGATGTTACTGTGACAACTGACACTGGCAAATCTTTCACGTGCACAGTCCGCTTTGACACAGAGGTACTTGCTCCAAACTCAGTTCGTATTATTGATTAGTCTTATATACAGAAAGATGAATGGAGTTGTTGATGGAAGAATCATCTTTTTAGGGGGGTTATACTTGCTCACATCTGTTCAGTATTTGAATTTGATACAATTTGCTTTTGCAGGTGGAGTTGGCATATTTTGATCATGGTGGCATTCTTCCATATGTCATCCGAAACCTGAGCAAAGAGTAAACAATTGAGCTTCGGCATTCACTGTTTCACACCTTCTAAGCTTCTTCCCACGGGAATTTTTTTTTTTTTTTTTTTTTAGGGGCAATCACATTTAGAGATGTCATGAATCATGGCCACAGCCTGAGTTCACCAGTTAGTCTATGTCCCCTTTGCAATAAAATTGTGAGGAAAGTTCATTGTTTTCTTCCCCTTTTTAAAGGTTCAGGGGAGTTTCACGTGCATTAAAGTTGTGTGATTGATTATGTGTTCTACTATATGAGTAATTATATATATATATATATATATGCATAAATATTTTTTTCTGTGTGCATAAGTTGATTTTTATTTTTTGCCAATATCATGAAAACAAGTCTCTAAGGTGTAGTTCAAACTCACATGGATTTGAATTTCTTATTAAGTTTTGAATCTTAAACTTCAATGTCGTGCGAATTTGCATATGTAGGCCATGATTCCTGTTGATTCATACTTGTGGGTATGGATGCCCTAATGCGCAGTTATAGCATTTAACAAATTTTAGTAGATTAAAAAATTTGATAAAGATCCAGCATATAATAACTAATAAAATTGAAACAAATTTATGTTTTAAATGCTTATAAGTTACAAGTTTGGATAGCTTATAATATGTATTTGGTGCTCTTTATATAAATATGTTGTGGTGAACCGTGAATGATGCTCTGGAAATTTTATGTTCATACTATAATTCTTAGATAATAATCTACACAAACATCTAATTTTGTTAGTTGATCTTCTCAAAAAAAAAAAAAAGGGTATTAATTTGATATGTTGTTTCGTTCATATATTGACCCGTACGAATTTTAAAAATAATTTTATTTTTATTCTTATTGATTTTATTATTAGCTTTGTCTTCGATGCCGGTTTAATGTTTAGAAATTTGGATTTTTTATATTTTTTATTTTATTTTGAACTGATGCTCCTTGCCTCCTACTTAACTAAGTTTTAGATATTTAATATATATATATATATATATATATATATTGAATTAAAGGCTTTTTCATGTGTGTGTGTGTAGTGGTGATTTATGTTTTCAATTTATTTTTTAATATTTATAAATTTGGAGCTACAAATGTCATTATAAAATTATGGAATTGTGTAATTACTGTTTATCCTAAAGAGAAATTTTTACTGCAATTTTCTTCCTCAAAAGACACCTGCATGCTAATATATATATATATATATATATATATATATATCAATCCTCGCATTCTTAAATATTAATCCACTATGGTGTGTTTTTGTGTTGGATTTCATTTCATCTATTTTGTGTGTATCTGTTTCTTAAAAAAATAGTGTAACTACTTACCAGCAGTATATTTAGTTGATTTTTTTTTCTCTCTTATTCTAGGGTATTTTTCTCCTTCTTCAACTGCTTTCTTAAAATTTAATTTCACAATTTTTATTTTTCCTCTTTTTGTTAAAGAAAAATAAAAAGGAGATAACCTCAAGAGTCAAGACATGTGTGAGGATTAAGGACTAAGGGCTTGTTTGGATAGGCTGGCTGTTTTGAAAATTGTGTTTTTAAAAAATAGCAATTTTAAAATGTGAAAACAATTTTGAAAGTCATGATTAAACGTTCGGTAAAACTTGTAAAAATTGTGGTTTGAAAATGATAAATTTTTTGTTGAGTGCAAATTACCAAAAATGACTTAATTTTGATGATAAGGATATACTGTCCTTTTAAATATAGTCCTTGCTAAACATGATAACACAGTACCCAGTATCATCACTTCCCCTGTGCGGCTATGCCCCACTACAAAGCTTTTTATTATTATTATTTTATACGATCCCTACTACAGAGTTAATGACAGCTAAACAAAGTAATAGTATTATATATGTTGTTAATCAATATCAACCACAAAAAAAAGAGAAGTAAAAAGTCTAGAAAGTGAAGAGACCAAACAAAGGGAGAGAGAAAGAGCAGTGGGTCTCTTCTCAACCAAATAATTTGCAGAGTTCACCATTGATCTCATTCTCGCAGCTTCTAGTGTGTCACATGATCTTCTTTCTAGCAAAACAACTTGTGCCAAGAAGTTGCAAGCGTTGGAAAGTCAGATTAGACACCAGTGAGAATTTTACAGATTGATAAATTTGTTATTAAGCAAATACTTGAGGGTATTTTAGGTATTGAGAGCTCTAAAACATTTATGTTGCTTTTGAGTGATGAGTTTGAAACTAGTGTTTTCATAAAAAACTAGTTGAAGTCATGGTTTTAAAGCTTAATTTCTTGGCGTTTTGGAAAATGTATTTTGCTGAAAATGTGAAGCCAAATGCATATTGTTTTGCGTATTCTTCCAAAAACGCGCCTTTTTTTCCGTACAAATGCCTGTCCAAATGGGCTCTAAAAAAAGAAACTACCTATTATTATTTAAATACGAGTCATATAATTCTTAATTGGGAAAAGTTTAGCACAAAACCTGTTTAAAATTATCACCCTCACACATCAAGTCTTCTCAAGGCAATATATATATATATATATATATATTTGGATAGTCTGGAGTGTTCATTTTGGATTAAATAGGTGATTTATATTGTTCTTGGCCTTGCCTGATGAGTTTGATTCATGCCATTCACGTTCATATCATCCCTTTTGTGCCAAGTGCCAACATTGGTAGTGGCAATGTTGGTAGTGACAATAACGTGGCTAGTAGTTTAAAGTAAGCATATGAATGGTTAGATCAGAAGGGTTAGATCTTTTCTTTTCTTTTCTTTTCTTGAACCTACTGGTTTGGCTTGGCTTGGAAATCAAAAAACGTAAGTGTTTTTTTTCTCTTCATTTCTTTAATATCTTTTTCCGTCTATAATAATACTTCAAATATAGTGAAGCAAATAAAAGAGACTAGAACGAATGAATTTGTTAAGAAAAAAATTGATATTATATCAAGAAAGATTGAAGCTTTATCAATGGAGATACAAAACGGAGAGAGAGAGAGAGAGAGAGAGAGAGAGAGAGAGTATCTTTGTTTGTATGAAAGCTTCATTCGATTCTGGAACTAATTACAACAATCTTTTTATATACTAATACAAAGAACCAGTAATCAACAACTAATAAACTAACTGATTATCTAAATAATCCCAACTTATACGCAACCAATGAACAAATAACAAGTGTCACTAACACTACCAGACTTCCTAATAAATCACTGACTAACTACAAGTAGTTAACATGTAAGATTACATGAAACGACCATAGTTTACTGCCTTCAGCTTGTATTCACTTCCAGCAACCTGTATCTCTCTAGCTTGCATTTGATCTCAGCAACCTCAGTAACATAGCTTCATATATTTCAACACTCCCCCTCAAGATGGAGCATAGAAGCAAATTGAAAACACAACAAATTAAGGAATTATTCTAATTTGTTGTGTTTTCAATTTGCTTCTATGATCAAGTCATGTTATACTAGAATACTAGAATGTTATAGTATTCTAGTATAACATGACTTGATCATGTGCAACAAACATTATCAATTGTGGCGCCACCTTATGGCCAAGTTGGTCCCGGGACCACCCTGACTTCTTGAAAAAAAAAAAAAATATATATATATATATAATAATTTAAAATTTTATATTTATTTAACTTTAAAAATTTTTTTGGGACCACTTTGAATTTTTTTTATGCCAATAAAATTAAATTTTGGTCCATAATTTGAGCAACTTAACAATATATTGGGGTCTTTCAAGCAAAAAGGAAAAACTAAAAAAAAAATAATTTTGAACTAAAATCTGAAAAAAAAAAAAAAAATATATATATATATATATATATATATATATATATATATATATATATATATATATATATATAAAATAAAACTACTACAGGCTAGACAGTGGCTTGATTCCTTCGACTAAGCACACTACTTAATACAACACAATTTTCAACCTTTTATTATTTTTTATTACTATATTATTTTTCCTCACTAGAGATATATTACTTACTTCTCATTTTTAATTATTTTTTCTTATTTATTCTTAACCACACACATCTTCTATTTTCTCAATTTTTACACTTCATACTTTTAAATTTTATCACATCTTCATCTACACTTTTACATCTACATTTTGCTTTCTTCCTTGTTCGTAACTTCTATATCTTCTACCAATACCAGTGCGGCAATGTCTCTTCTCAAGTTTTGAGTTTTAAATTTCTCAATACGATTTTTTTTTTAGCTGTATAGGTATCTTTGTTCATTTTTTTTCTTTTCATTTTTTTTTTCCTTTTGAGGTTTTTTGGTTTACATAATGCAAATTTGTTTTGGTTTTAAGAATTTTTTTTTTTTTTTTTTTTTTTTAAGGCACAAACTTCATGCCAGCCAAATCTTGAATTTCGGTCGGTATTTATCGAAACAACTGAAATAAACCGGAATGTCCCGAAATTTTTTCTGAAGTGAAATAGGGTGGGTTACTGTTCAAGTTTTTTTACCAGCATGGTATTTTCTAGCCGTTACTGCCGGAACGGAATGAAATTAATAACATTGAATCAAACCTAATTACCTAAAAGCTAAAAATAAATAAGATTGTGTAATTTATGCTTCCTAAGGAACACCCTGAACAATATTCCTGGAGCCGCCACTAAATGATAGAAACAGTAATAAGGAGTTGTATGAATAAGGTTAGTTCAAGATAATTGTGGTTTAAACAACAGTTTTCAGTATTTAAACAATATTATATGTATTTTCACATACTTTTTCACCCACACATATTTCCATAAAACAACAACGTTACAAGAAATCTCTTATCAAACAGGCGCTAGGGGGGTTCAAAATATTAGTTGAGTGGTAATAGTGCTCTATGTCAGTAGTTCAAACCCCAACTCCCCCTTCTCTATTATCTACTTCTCAATTGAACTTTTTCTATAAAATTTCATAAAAGGAAAAAACTATTTTGCAACAAAGTTATTGTAAGAAAAAGACATTGTAGTGGTGATAAACACACACATGCGCGCGCACACACGCGCGCGCGCGCACACACACACACACACACACACACACACACACATATATATTCATATTTACTTTTTGTTGCAGTAAGAATTTAAAAATTATTGTTGCGTGACGTATGGCAACAAAGCAATTTGTTGCAATAAGTTTGCTACAAAAATTACTATTGCGGTAACCTATTGCAACAAAGAGATTTGTTGTAATAAATTTTCAAAGGTAATTTATTGTAACAAATATTACTGTTGCAGTAACCTATCGCAACAAAATTTTTGTTGCAATTAATAAATTATAGCAACAATATTTTTTTTGCAATAAACTATTTTTAATAATAATAAAAATATTTTGTTGCAACAAATTTATTGCAACAAAATGCTATTGACATGAAATTTATATTGTAATAGCCTATTGCCACAAAATTTTTTCGTTGCAATAAGGGTTTATGCAACAATTTCTAGTTTATTGCAACAAAAAATTTCGTTGTAATAGAGATTTTTTTTTTTTTTTTTTTGTAGTGTGCCATAATTATCTACATGGCAGACTGTGAGTAGTGAAGAAAAAGTAGTGGATTTATGTGAAAGTGATAGGTAATCAATCACAATCTGACACATAAAATAGTTGTGGCAAAATTGTGGCATTTTGTGTGGTACTAGAATTACTCAAAATAATGCCACCCTTGCTAGAATGAGCAATGCTAGTACCACAACATTTTACCCAACTTTTTTTAAACTCACCATGTGGTAAGTTGTGAGTAATGGAATTGAGATATATGGTTCTGATGAGGTTTTAATGAATGGGCGGTGGAGTTGGTGGGGGCCTTTGCACATACATTGGAGTCCTTGAGTCCTCCTACAGCAGAGGCAACAAAGAGGGGATTTATGAAACACAAACAGACTTGGAAATCAAAAAGTAAAATTGTTAAATTTCTTGCACAGGGAGGGGGGGGGGGGAACAAAGAAATAAATTTCCCAAAATAAATTTATTAATAAGTTTCTTTTTTCATCCCATCTAGGGTATAATACACCAGCCCCAACACCAAATGTGGGTAGTACTAGTGCTGCAGCTAGTTCACAATCTAGGACAGAGACTGTGAATGAGGAAGCTATTGCTTCCACTAAGAAGTGAGAACAAGGAGGAAAAAATATGGAGAGGAAGAAAGCAAGGATGAATAAAAGTATAATTTTACAATATTATTTAGCTTTGAATTGCGTGGATTGAATTGTGTGTGTATTTTGCATGACCATGTATCAAGAGCATTGATTTGGATTATAAAAATAATTATGAAGAATTCCTATTGTATTGAGATATAGTGTAGTTGAGGCAAACACAAATCCTTCCCCCCTATGGTTGAATAGAGATTATGGCTAGCTTCAACACCCCCCCCCCCCCCCCCCCCCCCCACCGTTTTCTTTTTCTCATTTTCACTTCTAATTAACTAAAAATAGCATGCTAATGCATGAAAAGGAGGTTTCATCCATATATCATACATGCTTCCACAACCAATGCTACTAAAATCAAAAAATTGACTAAGAGAAAATTGGTAGGGTGGAAGACCAAATATTTGTCAATAGGTGGCAAATTGACAGAGCTTAAGAGCACTTTATCGAATCTTCCTACCTATTTTTTTATTTTATTTTATTGCTTTTCACCATTCCTACTCATGTGGCTAACAAGATTGAGAAGATACAAATGGACTTTTTTATAAGTAATAAAATTATATAAATCAGAAAAAAAGAGTCACCTAAGTATGTAGGAAATATAATCAAGTAAACAATCAATTACAAAAATTGCGTAAATCTAATAAATCAACAATAGAAAAAAAAGGAAAGGCTCCTCCTTCTTTGGGTAGGCATGGAGGGTGTGTCCAAGTCAAATTTGGTAGGTTGGGATAAAGTGTGTGCACCTATGGCTAATGGTGGTTTAGGAATAAGGAAAATGACTATCTTCAATATAACCTTCTTAGGGAAATGGGCTATGATGGGTATTTGATCTCAATCTAGCACTCTTTGATATAAAGGTCTTATTTCATTTAGTTTACCCCATAAGACCTCACTGAAATATGGTCCTAAAAAATGTTTTACTCCTAATAACATGCGCAAGTTTTTGTATCTAGTAAAATGTTAGGAGTGACAGAGGTAAGGCCATCCTATATTGGTGTATGCATATTATTATGTTCCATGTAGCATCTAGAAGAGTTTTATTTGATTTGTAAGCTTTTTATTGCCTTTGATATCTGGAATAATGGTAAGAATTTAATTTAGTATGCATCAAATTAATTTTGTATATGCGTGTGTGCATTCCTTAATCACACATGAACAATGCCCAGTAAAACTTGTAGAGGCCAAGCTACCTCAGATTAGTCACAAACAAGGCCTGGCTACCTTGAATTAGCCATAGATTTTTGGTTGCTACATTTTTTTTTTTACCTGTTGTTATTCGTTTCTTAGGGTAGCATTTTGCAGTTGCTTTTCACTTTACTAGTTGGTTGTTTTTGTGTTTATCCACTATGGGTGGTTCAACATTGTTATCCATTGAATCCAAAAATTTTGAGTTTTCAATCAAGGAAAAGGAGTCTTTTTTCATGCTACGGATTGTTGAGAGGGGCCAGAATTCACTGCGTTCTGTTTTAATGGGAAGAGAGAGCGCTCGTAGATTGTTATTTCATATGGAGGAATTGCTTTCTAAGCAATCTTCTGATCACTTTGCGAGAACTATAAGGGAGGGGGAGAAAGTCCTCATTCTACAGATGGGGTCCAATGCCCATGGCACGTTTCTATTATTTTCTGAACTTCTTCATGGCCAATGACAGGGCAATATTGTGATACCGGAGGGGAGGATGGGGAGTGTATGGACAACAGCATAGACAATTAAAGCCAATTGTGGTGGACGTAACAAGGTCGGCGGTGGTATTAAAGGAAAGGAGAAAGTTGCGGTTTTTCAAAATTCAAAAACCCATGCCTCCAGTTATCCTCACCGTGATCAATGCGATTTGTATTCAAAGAAGGAAAAGGAAAATATTGGGGTTGAATTTATATCTAATATTAATGGAAAAATCAAAACTGATACATTGACCTTAGACTCCTATATGTCAAATGTGGAAACGGTGGGAAGTGGAATATAGTATCATTAGAGGTTAGAGAAGTGGACTGTAAAGTTCTGAACAATAGGCCCAATTACAAGACCATGACAAAACCCAACTTAAATGAAATGAGTAACACTATTAAAGGAAATCGGAACAACTACTGGGCTCCCAAGTCCAATATGTTGGCTTTACTACATACAATGCTGAACCCAAACTGCAACCCAAGCCCATCAGTAACTCACAATCACAGCCCAAGCCGCAGAACCTCACTCAACCCAAACTGGGCACCCCAAAAACACTTCACCCCTTACCCACCCCACAAACTCATCCTCTCACACTCACTTAGTCACTCAACCACTCACAAAAGAAGCTCCAGGGACCATGATCACCTCAGACACGATGCCGATGGACCTCCCAGCTCAAGATAAAGATGCCTCTATCTATGGCAAGCTAGTGCATGTCTCGGTAGGTCCCGATTCTACGATCCCAGAGCATGAAGGATCCTGAAGTGCTGTCGCGGTGAACCATGAGCTCCTGATATCGGCCGAGGAGGAGGTTTCGAAAGCTGATTTGGGTTCGAGACCTTTGTCAGACAATTTATCTAAGGATTTGGCACTGGGTTAGCTTGACGGTGGCCACTGTGGGTCTCGCCCTTCAATAAAGGATCTTGTTGGTGATTTGGAGAGCACCCAGGCAATTCTAATAATTGGGTCCTAGAGGTACGTGATGGGAAGTGGATTGTAATTCCTTTCTCTCTTTACCACTCTCCTAGGAGCATCTTGGATTTCTCAGAGAATGAAGGCGATGTGGGTTAGGTTTACAACACCTTTAAGGAAGAAAAGCGCATTGTTAGTTAGGCAAACAAGTGTGATATTGTCTCTATAGACTCAGGTTCGAAGTGCGAGCTGTGGGACACTGAGGAGAATATAATTCAAGGGGTAGCAATGGAGAAACCCCTCTTTATACAACCTTTGGCCGTGGCCAACCCTATCATCTTAGGCTCTCAGCCGAATTAAAGCGTTTAGGAAATTTGTAGGGACTTCCTTGGAAGGTTTCGAAGCGGAAATTACTCAGCTGTTTTTAGCCTTAAAGGCCAAGAAGAAATCTGTTGTGCAAGGGGAGAGCTCTCAGAGGAAAGGTAACAAACTAGGTACCAAAGGCAGTAGGGAATTGAAGAGTTTACCAAGCTCTTGGAATTTTGAGAAGGACTCTGCTTCAAGCAATGTAGTTAGAGATCAGGATTTAGTGGTACCTCAATGAATGTAAAAATAATCTCTTGGAATGTTAGGGGGCTAAATAATAGAGACAAAAGACTTTGATTTCGGAATATGATCATAAGCTGGAGTGCTAATATTATTTGTCTTTAAGAAACAGAAAAGGAGTTCATATCCAGAAGAGAGATACAAAGTTTGTAGGGTTGCCAACATGTAGATTGGCTTTATTTGGGCTCTATTGGTGCTTCTGCGGGAGTCTTAGTAATATGGGATAGAAGGACTATGGAAAAAATTGATGAAGCAGTGGGTTGATTTTTTGTTTCATGTAAATTCAAAAATGTAAAGGATGAATTTGAATGGGCTTTTACTGGTATTTATGGTCCAAACTTTGCCCATGATCGATGATTGCTTTAGGAGAAGCTGGCTGGAATTCGTAGTTGGTGGAGTATGCCTTGGTGCTTGGGTGGTGATTTTAATATAGTGCGATTTCCATCAGAGTGTTCTGGTTAAGGTCCCTTCACATCTGCTATGATTGATTTTTCATATTTTATTTTGAAACAAGGTCTTATAGATTTGCCTTTGGAATGTGGTACATTTACTTGATCTAATTCTAAAGAGGTGGCTTCACGCTCTAGGTTTGACAGATTTTTACTATCTTCGGATTGGGAAGAACATTTTCTGAATGTTCGTCTAAGACGACTCCAAAGGTTGCTCTCAGATCACTTCCCAATCCTTGTAGAAGGGGGGGAATTTTTAGAGGGATAGTAGGCCATTCCGGTTTGAGAACATGTGGTTAAAGGCAGATGATTTTGTGGACCAAGTGAGATCCTAGTGGGAATCCTACACATTTCGAGGTTCTCCAAGCTTTCAGATTGCAAGCAAACTGAAAGCTTTGAAGCTGGATTTAAAGAAATGGAATGAGGAGGAATTTGGGGATGTGAAAAGTAGGATGCACAAGTTGTGGAAAGATCTAAACAAATTAGATTTAATTGCAGATTGCCGTCCTCTAACAAATGAGGAGATATTGGAGAAGGATCGGCTTCACACTAAGCTTGAAAAGGTAACCCTTATGGAAGAAATTTGTTGGAGACAGAAATCTAAGGTGCTCTAGATTCGAGAAGGAGATAGAAACTCTAAGTTCTTCCATAGAACTGCAAATTCTCATAGAAGATTTAACACCATCAACAATCTGGTGGTGAAGGGTGAATTGACATCGAATCCAAGTACCATAGTTGCTTGCATTTCCCTCTTTTACAAACAGTTATATTCTGAGAATGAACAGCAAAGACCACTCCTTGATGAAGTGGAATTTTATAGGATTTTTGGAGAGGATGTAGCCTGGTTGGACAGACCCTTTGAAGAAGAGGAAGTCTATGGTGTTATCAAAGATTACGATGGTGACAAATCTCTAGGGCCAAATGGTTTCTCAATGGCTTTCTTTCAGTCTTGTTGGGATTTTTTAAAGCAGGAAATGATGGAACTCTTTGGCAACTTCCACTCCCAGACTGTTTTTAAGAAAAGCCTATTAGCCTTGTAGGTGGCATTTATAAGATCCTATCCAAGGTGTTAGCCAATAGGCTAAAAAGGGTTATTTCGAGGATTATTTCTAAAACCCAAAATGCCTTTGTACTGGATAGGCAAATCTTGGACTCAGTTTTAATTGCTAATGAATGCTTGGATAGTAGACTGAAGGCAGTAGTTCCAAGTGTTTTATGTAAACTAGATGTGGAGAAAGCATTTGATCATGTAAGTTGGGACTTTCTCATGTATATGCTACAACAATGTGGGTTCTCTGAGCAGTGGAGGAAGCGGATTTTGTTTTGCATTTCCACGGTCAAATTTTCCATTCTGATCAATGGTAGCCCTAAAGATTTCTTTGGGAGTTCTAGGGGACTACGTCAAGGTGATCCATTATCTCCGCTTTTATTTGTTTTTGTGATGGAAGCTTTAAGTCGGCTATTAGATGGGACTGTTCTGGTCATATTTCTAGATTCACTGTGGGTCCCAGATCTTATACCCCCTTAATGGTGACTCATATCCTTTTTGCAGACGATACCCTAATTTTTTGTGATGCTTTACCTACTCAGATTGGCAAACTGAGGGACATTTTAGCGTCATTGAGGCTGGGTCAGGGTTGCATATTAATCTGGCTAAATCCGAATTGGTTTCGATTGGTGATGTGTTAAATATGGGAGAGCTGGTGGCCATTTTAGGGTGTAGGCAGTCCTCACCGCCAATAACTTATTTAGGACTTTTGTTGGGAGCTAAATTTAAGGATAGGGCAATTTGGAACCCTATTCTTGAAAAAATGAAGAGAAAATTAGCAAGTTGGAAGCGTTTGTATCTATCAAAAGGTGGTAAGGTTACTCTACTTAAAAGCTCTCTCTCAACTTTGCCTACTTATTACCTATCTCTCTTTCCTATTCCGGTGGATGTTGCAAATCACATTGAGAAACTCCAATGGGATTTTTTATGGGGCGGTATTGATGAGTTCCACAAATTCATTCTAGTTAATTGGGCCCAGGTGAGTAGCCCCTTGAAGTTTGGTGGGTTGGGTGTGCAAAATTTGAAAAAATTTAACCAAGCTCTGCTTGGTAAATGGTTGTGGAGGAACGACATAGAGACAAACCACCTTTGGCAGCGGGTTATCAAGATCAAGTATGGGAATATTTGGGGTGGTGGTTTACAAAAGAAATAACAGCTAGTTATGGTGTTAGTCTGTGGAGAGCGATAAGACAAGGCTGGCCAGCTTTCTCTAAATCCATCATCTTTAAAGTTGGCAATGGTAGTAGAATTAAACTTTGGCATCACTTGTGGTGTGGGGGTTGTACTCTTCGGGAGGAATTTTCAGAACTTTATAATTTTAGCTATAACAAGGATTCCTATCTTGCGGATGTCATGTCTTTTCCTAATCAACGACTACTTTGGGATCTTCGATTCTATAGAGAGCCCCAAGATTGGGAGATGGAACAATTTGATATTTTTTGGAATCTTATACACTCTATGACCTTTACTGGTGAGGGGCAAGACAAACTTTGCTGGAAGTTGACAAAGAATAAGGGTTTTAAGGTTAGTGAGTTTTATTTATCCCTCTTCTCAACCCCTAACAACCTCTTCCCGTGGAAACCTGTGTGGCGCTTAAACATCCCTCCTAGAGTTGCTTTCTTTTCTTGGATTGCCGCCTTAGGCAAGATTTTGACCCTTGATAGATTTTGGAATAAGGGTGTACCCATCATGGATTGGTGTTATATATGTAAAAGAAGTGGGGAGTCGGTAAACCATCTTCTTATTCATTGTCCCATTGCTTTTGAGCTATGGTCTATGGTTTGGAGCCTTTGGTGTGATTTGGGTGATGCCTCAAAGTGTTGCAAATTTATTTGCTTCTTGGCAGGGTCCATTTGGTAGATAGCGCAATATAGACCTATGGCGGGCTATCCCACATTGTGTGTTATGGTGTCTTTGGTAGGAAAGGAACAGTAGATGCTTTGAGGGGACGGAAAGGTTGATTCATGAGATTAAATCTCTCCTCCTCCACTCTTTAATTGCTTGGTGTTCTGTTTTCAATTCTTTTTCTTGCTTTATTTTTTTTGTTATGCTTGATCATTGTAATTTCCGTTCTTGATGTAATCCTCTTTATGTACACTCCCACTGTACTTGGAGCTTTTGATTTATGAAATATCGTTATTTATAATTAAAAAAAAAAAAGGATTGAGGAGACATGGCTTTGGAGGAGGGTGGTAGCTACAAGATTTGGGGAAGAAAGGGGGGATGGACTTCTAAGTTGGGTAGGGGTGTGCATGGTTGTTGTTTATGAAGAGATATTCAAATGGGTTAGGAGGCATTTAGCCAACATTATCTGTTTGAGATTGGGGTGGGGAATAGATTGAGATTCTGGCAAGATTGTTGCTTTGGGGATCAAGCTCTTCAAGTGACTTTCCCCTCTTTGTATTAGATTTTCCTTAATAGAGGGGCCTTTGTGAAGATTTCCTTGACAAGATAGGGAGTGGGGGGAGAGGAGTTGGGATGTTCGTTTGACTCAGGATCTGAATGATTGGGAATTGGCTTTAATGGTGGAATTCATCCATGTTTAGGAATCTAATATCCCTTCAACTAGAAGTGGGGATCGCATGAGATGGAAGTTGAAGAAGAACAAGAAATTTGACATCCATTCATTTTATAATGAGTTGCAAGGTTCCTCCTCTGTAGTCTTTCCTTGGAAAGGTACTTAGAGAGTTAAGACCCCTCAGCGAGTTTCTTTTTTTGTTTGGACCGTAGCTTGGGGTCAAATACTTACAAATGAAAATCTAAGTAGTAGGGGTTTTTCTTTTGTTGATTGGTGTGCCATGTGTCATTGTTGTGGAGAGACTCTGGATCATTTACTTCTCATTGTCTAAGGCTAATCAGTTGTGGTGTTTTTCCTTAAGATCTTTTGGAGTTTCATGGGTCTTACCAAGAATAGTATTGGATATTCTTTTTTGGTTGGTGGAATTGATTGGGGAAGCTTATTGGACATTTGGAATTTAGTTTTGTTGTGCTTGATGAGGTGTATATGGAGGGAGCATAATAGGTGAACTTTTAAGGATGTGGATAGTTCGAGAGTCCAGCTGCTTGCTTCTTTTAGTGATTTTTTGTTTAATTGGTCTCGGGTTTGGGGACTCACATCTAGTGACTCATTCCCTATGTTTTTTAGTATTCTTCTCTCTTGTATTTAATTTTCTCTTTTGTTCTTTTCTTTTTTATTCCTTGTACTTTTTGTGGTTTGGGGTGAAGATAAGATGAGGTGGTGTTTGGGGTCAAAGGAGGATTTTGATATAAAATCTTTTTATGGTTTATTGAGGGGATCTAACTCTATTACTTTTTCCTTGGAAGAGTATTTGGGGTGTGAAGGCTCCACATCATGTCTTTTTTTGCTTGGACAACTACATGGGGGAAGGTTCTCACAACAAATCATTTAAGGAAAAGAGGTTTCACTATTATGGATTGTTGATTTGTTGTTGCCTTTGTAGAAGTGATGGGGAGAGTGTGGATTATCTGCTCCTACATTATAGTGAGGTATGTCAGTTATGGAGCTTTGCCCTTAGATCTTTTGGTGTTTCTTGGGTTCTACCTAAGAGAGTTATTGACTTACTAATCATTTGGAGGAATTGGTTGGTGAAGCATTCTTCACAATGTTTGGAATTTGGTACCACATTGTGTGATGTGGATTATTTGGAGGGAGAGAAATAATCATATTTGTGTATTCGATGCTATCTGGGAATAAGTTCTTAGCTTTGTTTGTGACCATTTTGTTTGATTAGTCTTGAGCGTGGGAATTTCCCACTTCTATGAAATTCATTCTGCTGTTTTTAGATTCACTTTCTTCTTGTACATAAGTTGTTTTGTTTTCTTCTGTTGCTTGTACATATTTCCTAAGCTTACTTCATCTCTTTGATGAAGTAGTTTCTTTTTAATGAAAATTTTTCTTACCTATTAAAAAAAAAAAGTTCTGCCACTTTTCAAACTATAAATTTTGAATACTTGTCCTTTTTAACAAGTGAAAGGTTGAGGAGATACACCTCTTGGATCAACATTTTGAATACTTCTCTCTTTAGGAAGGCAATTGGCTGAACATCTTGAATACTTGAAAACTATATTAATGGTATAAATGCAAGATTTTAGTTCATCATACAGCTGACATGGTGTGTTGATGACAAAACAAAATACAGCAGGAGAATTAAACCCTCTTCCTCATATGGCATGAATGGCCAGCAACACGTTTGTTCCGAACTACTTCCATCTCCAAACCCGCACTTTTTCATCAAAATCAATGTCGTTGTACAATCAAAAGCAACAGAAATGGAAAAGCTGGCACATCACAGAGTAATGAAACATAATATAACATTTTGTGCGTAAGGACATTAATTCCAACTCTTTAGAGACTTGCTGGCTTGTGAGGCCAGAGCTGCTGCCTTGGCCCTTGTACTTGTCATCATCAACTCCCTCTCAGCACGGCGCTGATGTTGCCTTGCATTCTTTGCTCGCTTTGGGGCTAACCGAGTGTCTCTTTCAACAAAGGCGAGTCTAAATTTTTCAGCAACAGACAATTCGGTGGGGCTTGAAAGAGATGTAGAGACAGTCTTTGGGTTGAACCCACACACTGCCCATGTTTTGGGATCAATATCCTTGACAACATGATCGTCCAATGTAATACCTTGTAATGCTTCCCTGGGAACTACAGCTCCTCTGAAACCAAAGGGTGATGACTTGGGATTTACTGTAATGCGGGGACATTCGGTGGACATAATCTCCAAAGAATCTCTATCAATCTTTTCCTGCAGGAAAAAAAAAAGTATATGAATAGTTTTGGAAGGGAAAAAAACTGGTAAACAGTGGACAGAAAAGAATCATACAGGAGTAAGTCATACCCACACAAGCCAGCGTAATGACTCTGCACCATTTGAAATTTCCATGGTATCAAGTTCCTCCCATGAATCACCATTCACATCATTCAGCTTTGGTTTAAATATGCTCAAGCATCTCCGTGTAGTGTAGTCACTCCTTGGGGAACCTCTGCAATATTAACTTCAGTTCATAACCTGTTAGTAGGTTTGTACCCCTAGTCAAAATCCAATATCTTAGGCCAACTCAAGTCAGCCAGATGTAATAAATAGAAGATTTCAAATCAAAGTTTTATGATTACAAAATTAATCACAGGTCTTTATTTCATGAAGCTAATTCCATATTGTAGGAGTCATCAACCAAATCTTAAAAGTGTGAGTTCTCTCGCATCCTTAAGGAACTTAAAACAAGTGCTTTTGTTCTATTTTTTTGAAGTTTCATGATGCACCAACGTACTAACAAAGCATTTTTCATCCAATATAGTCCACATATAAAATAGCTTAGAGTTTTTTTCTTGAAAAAACTATAGAAGATCTTGTTATCAGATTTAAGCATCAATGCACCTTAGAACAGGTACCAAGATCAACTAAAATTAGTACCTTCTACTCTCAGTTGTTATGAAATGAAAAGAAAAAGAAGTGCAATTAATTTAGTTGCATCCTAAAACAACACAAATAATCAAAGGCTCTGCAACGAAGCTTAGACTTGAGAATTAGCCAAACTGAAACTTCTAAAAGCTTAAAAAGTTACAGAACAAGAGTGTACCCGCATCTTAGTGTCTCTAGTGAATGGCAATTCTGAACAAGTTCAGAAAAACCAGTGGTGGTAATTTTATCACACCGACTGCAAAAAAGAGAAACCGGGTCAATTTAACTAGAGCCTCCCAAACTGAATAGATATTTGATGGCATACCATGCACTGAGCCCATTATGAATCAAGAAGGTGAAATGAACACTAAACGTATATGAGAATGAAGAAAACAAAATCTAACAATTCATTAATTTGATCAAGTGGAAGTCATGAAGGAATACATAGATATTGGTGAGACCTACATTTTCTCATAGCCCATCTCTACTGATTAGCCACTGTGATTAATTTGTCAATCGTATAACTTATCACTGAGATTGTTAACAAAGAATATACAACTCATGATATTATTGATAACGAAAGATTTTTGAGAATAAAGTCATCTACTTCATACATAAAATACATTCCATTTGTAGTCTATTTGTCCACATCAGTTTGTCATATCTCTAATGGTCTAATGTAAAGTGAAAAAAATACTAAGTTAACAAGGATCAATTCTAAAGTACATAAATAAAGTCATTCCCTTTGCACATTTCAACCAATTTCAACCATTATTCATGCCATATATCTGACGATCCATGTAATGTGAAAGATATGAATTTATATCGAGAAAATTCAAATTTTTGTACCTTATATCCACAGCTCGGAGAGATTTGCATATTTCAACCACTTTTTCTAAGCCAAAATCAGAGACATCTGAACCAGAAATGTCAAGAATTTCCCAGGAAGTATCGGCCAAAGAGATGATAACATCATCATTTAGCAGCCTCCTCCTCCTGGCAATTGCTGCCATTGCCATCTGTTTTTAATGATATCAGAAGAAATTATAAATGAACAGTAAGATTTTAAGCATTAGATTTGGATGCCAAGCTTTTTTTTTTTTTTGGCTAGATGGATGTCAAACTTGTACATATGCAACATTGAAAAGCTTGAGGATGCAACGATTGTCAAAAACAAAAACCCAGCCTAGTTCAATATGTTTACTGAGTGAATTGGCCAATGAGCTATAGTTCAATTGGCACTTCCTCCTCCCATAATAATGGGATGGAAAGTGAGGTCAAGGGTTCAAGACCCATTGGGTGCGTGTGTAATGTACCAATAAAAAAAGAGGTTCACCAAGCGAATTCATCAAGGTGACAAGACTTGATGTAGCACACACAAATTAGGAAATCTTTAAACTTATTTTGATAGTTACAACAGTTGGGGAGGGGAGATTTGAAGCCCAAACGTCTCCATCAAAAATATCATGAGGTGCTAGTTGAGCTATAAGGATCTTAGCAAGAATCTTTAAACTTATCAATTATGACTTTCATTTAATGGAGTCAAGTGTGACTTACTCAGCCTCTTTCCTTTCAGAGCCAACAAATTCACAAATCTTGAAGTTTGTCTTGCTACAAATCTTACAATTTACAAACTTAAATCTTTAATGGTATATAGTTTAGGTCTTGGTTTTAACCTGAAGTGTAAAGTTTTCTATTGTAATAACATATACATGAGTCAGTTTCACATTACCATGTTCATTCTTCTCTCTCATAAAGTTTTCTATTGTAATAACATATACATGAGTCAGTTTCACATTACTATGTTCATTCTTCTCTCTCATTTCAAGTTTCCTTAATGTAATACAGTTCCAGGTATTAAGTCCTACATTGTGATTAATTTTATGTTATATAATAAGAAAACAAGCATAGAGAAACAAGGCCTCTACATATGAGTGCATGAATTTCTTCCGCTAGAGTTTCTAGTCTTAGAAACCTAAAAAGTAACCCACTTCAATCTACAATCCTATAATTTATTTGCCTTTCGAATTCTCTTTCACTAGAAATATGAAATCTTCACTTATGCACTTAAGGCACGTGCCCTACCAAGATAGGACTGGCTCATATGCTGTACAGGCAACGTTTTAAGGCATGCAAAAGCATGCAAAAGCATATAAACATAATAAATATTTATTCCATCTAACTAGAATTGTCCCCAATTATTGCCATCTTATCATCCTTCACATTCATCTCTCCACAACATACTTTGGATTCTTGTGGGACTAAATATTCATGGTTTTGCATAGACAACAATCTTATATTACAACTAATAGCATTTCAAGTCTAAAATTATTACACTGTTTAATCATATCTTTCACACACACTTAAAATATCTCCTAAGGTGTAGATAAATTCATAACAGTGAAGGGAAAGCACATATGATTGAGCAGTTTGAGAAACACGTCTTTGCTCAAAGATTGAAGGGAATATCAAAAGCACAAATGGACATTTAATTTTCCTACACTCCCACCCCGAAAACACAAATTCTCTGCATGCACTACTAGTACAATAGAAAGCCGAAAGCCAAAGACAGTAAAAATTATCTGTACATGAATGTAGGACTCACATGTAGACACTACATGTACTTGAAAGTGATGTTTGCATATATACCCATTACATAAAACATCCCTCCACAGACTGAAGCCCCATTGCTTACACAAACCTATGCATGCATACATACATACATACAGACATTCATTCATACATGTATAGAACATATATGCTAAACTCAATACAAACATATTAGAAATACAAAATTGAGAATAGTTCGTCACGCAACCTTAATATCCGCGGGAAAATTGATGGCAATCTCATCCAAGTCTTCAATTACATCCTCCAAATGCTTCCCTACAACTCCAAGGCACAAGCTAACCAAAGTCGGAGTCTTTTTCTTCTCGAGTAATCCTGTTATGAACAAACTCAATAAGGTCAAACAAATGCTAAAATTTTTTCAGTTTTAGCGTACTATAGAGAGTAACATGAATCATTAAATTTCAGTAAATTATTCAATTTAAATGTCCATGCCTTGACTTTCATTCTATTTGATCCTAAAACAATTTTTAAAATACAAAATAAATAAATAATAACTTTTCTATTTCAAACCAATGGACAGCTATCAAAATGCCGTTCTACTTTCCTTGATTTTCTCAGCAACCAAACAGAACATATAAATTGAAAGAAGCTATGATTATTAGTTTCAAATAAGAGAGAGAGAGAGAGAGAGAGAGAGAGAACATACTAGAGGATTGGAAATTGGTGGTGATTTTCCTCGAAGGATTGGAATTGGAATTCAAATCTAGGTTCTCCAAGGAATTTGTAACGGTCTTTATACCTTTTCCTTTTTCCATCAAAACCACAAAAATCCCCAATCAGAGAGACAGAGAAATATTACGAATTTGAAGAGAGAGGAGAAGAAGAAGCCGACTTTTTTAATTTGAAAATCCAATAATTGAAATTAATTAATTAAGGTGGTTTAAATTGAAAAAAATATAATTACATTTATGTCCTCTACGAAACAACCCTGACCAGTTATGTAAGGGGTTATTTTAGTAAATATATCTAAGGCTTTGAAAATTTTGAATCGTTATTGGTTGCAACACTATAGTAGTTATAGTTCCATTTTTACTGAGTCTTCTACTCTTTCTTGTTGTATCAAAGTGTGAAAGATACGACACCGTTTCTGGGATCTGAAACCGTCTTCTTCGTACACTACAATGGTGAAAGGAGGAGGAGGGCAAAACCTGCCGGCTGACGTGGCACAGGTGATCGATCAGCTGGAACGCCATTGCTTGGCTCCCGATGGTTCTCTCGTTCCCAAACCCGCCTTCTTCGACCTCCAACTCGTACTCTCTCTCTCCTCTCTCTTGTTTGGTTGCTCAGAAAATTGTACTCAAATTATGCTCACAAACCTGCATTTTGTTTCGTTTCCTTTCTTGAAAATTCATGTTTTTGAATTGATATTGAAACTTGAATGAATTGGTTAGGCGAGAGAGGAAATGTCGAGGGAAAGATTGCGATACTTGGAAGCAATGGTTAGGTTTTTAACTGCTTTTCTTTTTCAATGTTTTTTTTTTGTTTGTTTGTTTAAATGTGTTTGAAATAATTTTGGTTTGCTGGTGGATTTTTGAGTAGGCGATCTATTGCGAGGCGATGGCGATGGTGGAGGAGTATCAGCAGGCGGTTTCGGTGGGTAATCTGGGTGGAATTCGCGATATTCAGGGCTTATACCCGCAGCTCGGCTTGATAAACTCCCCTCAGGTTTTGATTTTACAGTTTAGAAAGTTCTTATTAGAGAGCAATGCGGATACTATATATATAATGTTCAATTCATTATGTTTTTGAAATTTGGTGTGTTATATTGTCAGTAGAGAGGAAATTGAAGTTGTATTGTGAAGTAGTGTTTTAGGATTGGATATGGATTCTGTGAATCTGATATGGATTATCTGTATTGGGAGATAAAAAATTGTGTTGTTTTGTTTGTGACATCAGTAAGTATGCTACTTTGTTTGTGTTAGAATTTATGGTTAAATGATTAAATTCATCATTTCCTAAAAGGCTAAGTTTGAACCCTATCTCTAGTTAAAGGGGAGTCTAGGCTCACATGTGAGGGAAAGTGTTAAATTTTTTACTAAAGCATAAAATTCACCATTTCCTAAAAACTCAAGCTTTTTGGAGAATCCATAATTTATTCCTATGTACTTGCATTGCATTTGAAGGACAATCAACAAATCAAGAAGAGAGAGGTTGTGGGTTTTGATTTTTCATGAATGATTTTCTTTCATGTCATTATTTGCATCATTTCTTTATGATGGTCCATTTAATTATGGTGGATGTGTCTAATATCAATGTGTACAGAAGACAACGGGGTTATTCTTCTTACATGGAATTTCCACATGTGTGGAACTGACATGAACATGATGTGTATCTGATTTTAGGTATACGAGACATTAGAGCATCGAATGGTCATTGCAGAAGCAGCTCAAAAGTTGAGGCTTCCTCTTATCTCCAAAGATGGTGAAATCCATGAGGATGACATTGAAAAACTCAGTATAATGTCACGAAGCTCCCTTGATAGTACAGCTACCAGTTTCACAATCAGCTCAAGCTCAAATTCAATGAATTACACAACTGCAAATAGCATTGCTAGTATGACAAATAATGCTCTTAGTGCTGGTGATGCAGTGGAACCTGGAGTTGGTGGTGTTCCTAATCGCTATCTTGGAATCACACCTGCTTATTTATGGCAAACTCAACTTCAAAGAACACCATTATCTGTGGTATGATACCCCATTTGGAGAAGCGTGTAAACAGTTGTGATGTTTTTCTTTTTTCTTTTCTCAGCTCTGAACATCGACTCTTTATGTTATTCTGTTATGTCAACCTTTTCATTGGAAATTGAAATTGAGAACTTCCTTTGACTTTGAAATTGTAGGATATGACAGAATATCAGATGTGTCTTTCTCGTGAGATTGAGGCTCGTTTAAAAGCTAAATGTGAAAAGTTAGCCGATGCCTTTGTAATGGATGACATTGGTAGGTTATATTAGTGCCTCTCTCTCTCTCTCTCTCTCTCTCTCTCTCCTCCACATAAGTCCAAAATAGCCCATGCATATCCTCATGACATGCATGTCTCTGATCTATTTCTTGGTGATAAGTAGCATTTATATATCCATGTGAAAAATCAGATGTGATCTGTTAATTAAACTGTTGACTGAGGACTTTCCATTATAGTCTATACAAGGACAATGGCTGTATTAACAGCTTGATGCACAGTGTCAATTGTGTGTAAATTTACATTTGTGATGATTACGTGCATCTCATTACCCTGCCTGTGTTGATGCAGACTCGTCATCTGGGCATCAAACTTCAAGTTCACGGCTTCCAGAAAGGTTTGTGCTACTCTCATACAATTCTTTACTGCATTCTCTTCTAACTAAAGAGATTTTTTCTGCTAACCATTTTTAGTGTATTGTTTTACATGTAATTTTAGCTCTATTGGTAAAAAAAAACTTCTGTTAGGGGATAGCTTCTACTCTTAGGAAAATGTAATGTGGCCTGAATATATGTGAGGTCCCCAACAGTTTACTTTCTTGAATTTTGGATTCTTTAATGAACAAGACAGTTACAGAAGCTTTGTAGCTAAAATTGGCTTTTAAAGATAATATTGGTTCACTTTTACCTCTCTCTGTGTTTTTTTTTGCCTTGGGGGGGGGGGGGGGGGTGGGTGGTGTTGGCTGGTTGGCTGCTCTCAAATTTGCTTGACAAGAAAGTAACTTTGACAAACAAAAAAAAAAGTCAGAGAGGCAAATGGTTTGGAACTTGAAAGACAGAGAATACCTAGCAAATATGGCCTTAGTTTACTGCACTATCTTACTTTCACTATTATCAGGGTAAAGTTGATAATTGAGGAGATTGAAAGGGAAGAAGCAGCTCTGCGAGAGGATCTCTATGCTGCAGATAGAAAATGCGCTGAATACTATAATGTATGTGAATGAGAGATATATATAATGTTGACTTTTTTCATGCACCTTTTTACTAGGAAAACTTGTCTATGATGATTTTGACCCTCTGGGCCCTAACTAGGTCTTGGAGCAGATTCTTGGAGTTCTTATTAAGCTTGTTAAAGATTTGAAGTTGCAACATCAACATAAATATGTAAGTATTTCAAATTTGTTAATATCTTCAATAGTTAGGTTTTGTTGGTATCTCTCACTATTAGTTTATTTTTTATTTATTTATTTATATAAGGTTCTCTTATCCTTCTTGGATTGACCTTGAACTTAACAGTATTTTCACTTTTTTTAAAGGATGATCTGCAAAAAACATGGCTTTGCAAAAGATGTGAGACCATGAGCGCAAAATTGAGGTCTGTGGTGCCAGTTGCTGTAATTTCAAATATGTTTTGTGCCATTAGTGTTGCTTTACAACCAAGATGATGTGGTTCTGATCCCTTGTACTGTCATTCTCAATGCAACTTTTTTGACGCTAAATGATATGTATGCTGACAGGCTTTTTGATGATCACTTATGAAACAAGAGATAAATTATTTTTTCCTACTTGTTTTTATATTTCATATAACATTGTGATTCATATGAACATACAATATGATTGCCTAGCAGAGCTTTTTGGATCGAAGTGTTGCTTGACAACTAAGATGGTGCAATTCAGATCCCCTGTACTGGCATTCTTAATGCAACTCTTTTAATGCTAGACAATACGCATGCTGACATGCTTTTGATGATCACTTATAACAAGAGATGGATATATTTTTCATACTAGTTTTATATTTCAAATAACACTGTGATTCATATGAACATACAATATGATTGCCTAGCAGAGCTTTTTGGAACAAACTGTATAGCTGTAGATTACATTGCAGCTTTCCTTCTATACAACTTTGCAGTATTTGACACTTGCCAAGGTCTGTGGACTGTTAGCCATTGAATCTATAGTCATTTTTTTTTGGTATTTATTGCTGACTTGCTTGTGATCCTTCAGCATACTTTGGTGGTTTGATTAATATACTGAACACAACCATCAGTCGCCAATATTTGTCATTATGGTATTCATTTGTTCTCCTGTATATATAATATATGTTACTCTTATGGATAAGCAGATTGCTTTATATGCACAAAAACTGCTTCAGAATTACAACAATTTTTGCCAGCCCAAGTCCCTGTTCTAATAGATGTTACTTTTTGCCATCACTTCTCAGGGTTTTGGAGAATGTTCTCCTGCTTGAAACTTATACTCAGGAGTCAATACCAGCGCTTCATAAAATAAGGTACTACATAAAAATACTTTCTTGATTGCAAGTGCCAAGTTTGGCTGAGGGAAAATTGTTAATAGTTTGAGTCCATTTTAGGAAGTATCTTCTTGAGGCTACAGAAGAAGCTTCAATTGCATATAATAAAGCAGTAAGTTCCTTCCATTCCTTTTCTTACTTCAAATCCAAGTATCATTCTGAAGATTTGCTAAGCCACTGTCTGATGATGGCATGCCTCCTATTTGATCCCCCTTATCATGATCTGTTTTAGGTCAAACTTAGGTGCAATTTATTAGGTGCTATACATCGAGTCCCCCAATTAAATTCAGCCATGTGGTTGAATTGACCTATGAATTACATAGTTGAATTTAATTGTTCTAGAAAAATATGGCATTGTTTTTGTTGCATTGATTAATGCAATCGTGTAGTTAAATTCAATTGGGGAACCTAAGATGCAAAACCGTACCTAAAGGGTTCGACCCTCTTTCCTGTCCCTCTCTTTATTGATTCAACTTTTTTTTCTAGGTTACACGTCTTCGTGAGTATCAAGGTGTAGATCCTCACTTTGATACAATTGCAAGGCAGTACCATGATATTGTAAAGGTAATATCAATATGTTGTATGCTGTGATTTACTTGGCTCCTGTGGCAATTCTAATTTGTCATGATTTCCTAACAGAAATTGGAAAATATGCAATGGACGATCCACCAAGTTGAGATGGACCTGAAACGCTTACCAGATCACCAAACTACATGAACTTTTACTGCCCTTAACACCCCCCCCCCCCCCTCCCCCTCTCTCCCACCCTCTTTAAATACTATCTTGATGTATAATGGCGCATATCCAATTCATTGTCCTTACCAGCCAGCTTTGTGTTGTGTCATGTAGTCAATGTTAATAAAAAAGAACTCATTTAGGGTTTCTTTAATGTATCATAGCTTATGATTTGGCCTTTCTACGTGTGCTTTGAACCTGGTGGATTGGTCATCAACAGCAGGTTGGGAGGGTTTTTGACTAAGAACCAATGTGCTCGTAGGAGGCACATGTAAATTTTCATCACATTTGCTCAGGTACTAGCGTACGGCTGACTTTTTGAATTAAGAAGTGATTTCCTGCCCAGAATTAGGGCCTGTTTGGTAACTAAGTTTGAGTAAGGTATTTTGGATGTTTTTGATTTACGTGTGAATGAAAAAGTGTATTGAAATGTGTGTAAATGTGTTTGAAATGTGAAAAATATGTGTTAAGTAGGGTTACCAAACGAGCCCAAATCTTCCCGTGAAAGTGGAAGCACATCTATGTTTTCTTGAGTAGCATGAATTTCAAATATTCATGCCAAAACACATGGATTCACATGTATGAATGGTTCAAACTTAGAACGCATCAGTGTAAGTGTGGAAAATTTTTTTATTAAATAGAAAAATAAAAAGGAATAGTCCAAACTTTTCTAGTAAAGTTTACTTTCTGAACCTCTATTTTTCAAAGTCCAATTAATAGATCCTCCCCATTACTTGATTGCAACCGGTGCATGTTCCACTTATAGAAGGTTAAGTGCAATTACATTAGTTTGTGTAAAAGATTCTGTCTATTTTACATTAAAAAACTTACTTTTTTTTATTTTACATTATCACTTTTACAAAATACTCATATCAGTTTATCTATTATACACACTTTTTTATTAAAATAATATTTTTCCTCAATTTTTTTATTATTTCTCACCCACCCTCACCTAACCCTTCTTTTTTCTCTGAATACACCTCTTTCTTCTTTGCACCATCCTTATCTCTATCTTCGCCTCTCTTTTTTCTCATTTTATTTATTTATTTATTTATTTAAGAATCTTTTTCTTTCCTCTTCTCTGTCAACCCATTACAAGCACTCCATCAAACCGATCTCCATTAACATAGATCTCCGTCAACCCATTATTGATCTCCATCAAAACCGATCTCCATCAACACCGATCCGCATCAACCTATCATCGATCTCCATCAACACCAATCCACATCATCAATCCAAATCACATCTCCAATCCATGATCACCGATCACCGATTCAACAAGTTTGTTCTAGTGGTTGATTTTTTTTGTTGATTTTGTGGTTGATTTTGGATTTTTGTAGTTGATTTTTGATTTTGTGTTTGTGGGAGTGTGTGTATCAAAGGAAGAAAGAACATGAGAGGGAGGGTTAGTTTTACAGACGAAGAAGAGAGAGAGAGAAAAAAAAAGAGTGAATCAAAAATTATTAAAATATTAAATGCATATACTGTAGTAACCGAGCATATATGCACAGTTACTGTAGCAATTATACATTTATGCACAATTTTACACCCATTGATGTGAGTGTGTTTTTCGCTCAAAATGTGTAAAATCAGTTAGTTTTTCATTTGCACAACTTTGCACAAATTGATGTAATTGCTCTAATAGAAAGATTGTTGAGGGCCATTTTAGAAGCCTAAGTAGGAAAAATAAACCCAACAACATGGACAAAAAAGAGTTTGGCAAATAAATAAAAAACTCATTAAGCTCAAGCGGTAAGAATAATGGATCACAGGCCCATGAGAAAAACAAATGGGCCTTGAGAAGGTAAATGGGCTTAAAGGAGCGCGGAAAGAGAAAAAAAGCAAACCATGGGCAGCATATGATGTGGAAAAGCGAGAATGGGTCACGGCAGGCCCAAAGTAATGAAAGTAAGAGGTTGATGGCGAGCCCATGAGTCTCAAGGATGAGGGATGATGTAATTGGGTCAGGGAAGTCTAAAGAATTTAGTAAAAACCCATGGGAATGTAAAGTTAAGAAAAGGGTCAGGGAAGCCCAAGGAAAGCAAATGGGCCCACGATGCCCAAGAGAAAACAAATGGGACATAGGAGCCCGCTAGTGATGTAATAAAAGAACCAATGGCTGTACTGGGCCATTGGGAGAAGAATAAACGACAAGCCCAAAGAGGCCTAGCAGGATTAAGGCAAACAACTTCACAGCAGGAATGATAGAGTAGTATGGTAGGAGGGAGTAGTAGGAGAAAGGATGGGCTGAAGAAAAGCAAAGTCCACCGTCAAGCAAGGCCCAATCCCTAAGTAGGACAAGCCATAAAGGAAAGAGGAACCAGAAAATAGTCAAAAATGAACGGCAAACTGTGCAGGCCAACCACGACAAACGCATGAGCAGCAGGTAGATCTTGGACATACGTGGAAGAAAGGCACACGTAAAGCCCAGACCTCACCAGCTTGTACCCAACCAATACAGGACACGATGAGGTCATGGGTCAAAGGTAAAAGGGCATGGTTTGGCAGTGGGGAGAGGGAAAAGACCTATTTTTAGGTTCCTACTCGGACTCTTTTGTGGGAAATGTCCTGCTAGGATGACATACCACCTAAAAGAAGCAAAACTGAGTTGGAATCACTAAGTGCATGTCATGAGGGATAGCGAGAGAGAAGGCACCCAGACCATAATAGGAAAGGGTGTCATGATAGACAAACAAACAAAATAGTTTTCCTTTGTCTGGCGATAGGGAGTGGCACACAAACAGACTAGTGGTAGTCGGCAAGTACACCCAAACCAGACAAAGATTGTTGAGGGCCAAAATAGTAAAATTCGGTCATGACTAATAACGCCTTACACTGTATACTTGTTATATATTTATGTAGGCGTTATCTCCTTATTACTATGCTTAATTTGTATAATTAAGTCATGATTTGCATTAGTCCCTATTATTTATTTTTACATAATTTCTTGAATAAGATGCTATTCATTGTGTGTAATTTTCTACTTTCAGGAAATCATGTGAGAAAGATGAGTTTACAGAAATTTATGGGACAATGGAGGCTGTAGGGGCCTTTTCTGGTAGGATTGGGCTGCCTCCTGCGGTAATGGGCTGGGCTGCCTCCTGCAATGATGGGCCCTAGTGTTTCTGAGTAAGGGAGCTGGGGCCGGTCCAATTGTAACTCAACTTGGGCCGGTTTGTGCACAAACTTATGCCACGCCTGCTAGGAGCAAGTTTACGGCAAACAGAATCGTAGCCGGCAAGCTATGACAGGCTGGACTGTTGCAGACAAGTTATGGCAGGCAGATATAATAATGACTAAAACAGAGTATTCGGTCTACTTAAACAGATTGCTATGTATTTCCTACTAATAAAACATGATTACAGTCATAATGGTATCAATCACTAAGGAAAATAAAGAGAATAATACTGATTAATTTGAATGGGCACAAAAATTAAGTTATAAGCTTTGTCTGCCGCGGCAAGGCCAAAGAGGGAAGAACGCCTCTTCTCAATGCAAATAACCCCCCAGGAAGAATCCTGTCATGGGAATTAATGGCTTTGAAGGAATCGGCCCTGAATGGTTATTATCTCAATGGGAAAGCTCTTGTTTGCGTTTTTTGGAGAAATGTAAGATTTTGAAGGGGGAGAGAGGGAAGCCGATCTATTGGTGCATGCTCTTTGAACTAACTCTCTTCTTTCTTTCTTAGTTTTCTTTCTTTTCCTCTCTGTTTTCGTTCTTATCTTTTTTCTTTTCCTCTTGCTCTGTTTTTCTTTTAATGTTATGAGATGTGCTCTCTATTTTTCGACCCCTTCTACAGGGCACGGCAAGGGCCTCTTTATAGTGCCTGCCGTGACTAGTGTTTTACTGTCTTGCCCCTTAACCGCCTTTGTCTGGTCTGGGTGTACCTGCCGACCATATTGTGCAACACAAAACCCCTGCCAGACAGAGGCGGACTCATTTTGTCCCTCTGTGCGTCGCGGCCTTTCCTGCCACGATGTTAATCTCTTCTCTCCTCACACTCAGAGCATGCACTCAACGGTTCCCTCTCAAATTACCTCTTTTGGGTGGTCTATCATCCCAGCAGGACGTACCTCCCAAAAGAGACTTGAGCAGGGGCCGTGAATAGATCTTTTCCCCTCTCCTCACCACCAAACCACACCCCCCTTTACCTCTTACCTCTGGCCCATGGCCCCACCATGTCCTATATTGGCTGGGTACAGGCTGGTGACGCCTGGGCCTTGCGCGTGCTTCCCTTTCAAATTTGTCCAAAAGTCTGCCTGCTGCTCATGTGTCTGCTGTAACCTGGAGACTCTCCATCTGCGTTTCTTAGCCTTTCATGCGGGCTTTCTTTTGGTCTTTCGCTCCAATCAGAAGCTGGGCCTCGCATGATGATGGGCTTTATATTTCTTTGGCCCACCTTTGGTTTTCTTTGCTGCCTGCCGCGTTGGCTTGTAATTCCTGCCGTAATGACTTAATCCTACTAGACCCCTTTTTGGGCCGGCCGTTTTATTCCTTTTCTCAGTGGCTTATCACAGGCACTGTTTTGTTCTTTTTCACTCATGGGCTCCTATGTCCCTTTGGTTTTTTTCCTTTTGGGCATCCACGGCCCGTTTGCTAATTCTTTTGGGCTTCCTCAGCCTGTTTGCTAATTCTACACTCCCATGGGCTTTGTTACTAACTTCATTGGGCTTCCCCGGCCCAATAACCTTATTCTTATCTTTGGGTTTTATGAGCCTGCCATAAACCCCTTACTCTCTTAGTTTACACTATCTTGGGCCTGCAGCGACCCTTTCTCACTTTTCTAACTCATACTCTGCCCATGGGATGCTATTTCTTTCTTTCCTGACTTCTTTGAGCCCGCTTGCCTTTTCAAGGCCCATGTATACATTTGTTAGGCTAGTGACCCATTATTCCTGCCGCTTGGGCCTAATGGTCTTTTTTGCTATTTATACAGTCAATTCCTTGTGGCCCTCATCATTGGGCTTTTCTATCCACTGGGCTTCCACAAATGGCCCTCAACATTTAGCCCCCTGAACATATGAAACATTTCTGCGATTCATATGTGAATGAAAGGACCCTTCTGCCCCTTTCTCATCTTCTCTCTTCTTCTCCTTTTTTGCGGTTTTTTTTCTTTTTAAGCTGTGGATCCCTTTTTATTCATACATATATCCTTCTTCCTGCTGCGAACAGGGTTGTCTCTTCGAATTTCCCAGTTTGGCAGTTATTTTCAAAACAGAGCCGCCGCTTCATTAACTCCATTCCCTTCTGATAGCTGACCCTTCACCTCTTTTCGTGTTGACATTAATGTGGGTATTTAAAAGGAAATCCTTCTGCATTTTAATCACAAACCCCTTTCTCTCCCAAAACGCACGCTTTTCATCTCTCCTTCTTCCTTCTAGTTAACCATATCCATTCTCTCCGGTTAAACTTCCTCATCATGTCTCCGGCAAAAAGTCTGAGTTCTTCCCGTCGCAAGGGGAAGGCAGTAGCCTTCGACCCCCCTATCGTTTCTGAGGAGGTGGATCGTTCTGATTCAGAGCGGTCCACTGAGGAGGAGGCGGAGCGCGACCCTGACGGCGAGTGCGCTCCCTTAATCGACCCGTGGTATGAAATCAGCCCTCACTTCCCAAAAGTTCCCGGCGAATATGTACCACCGCCGCCAGGCCGTGTACTGACTACCCTTATCCGGCGAGACCCCGACGTTTCTTGGGCTCCGTTGGCCTCTTCAATCCCCGATTTGTCCATTCACCAAGGTGTTTCACTTCCTGTACCCCTTCACTTTGAATTTGGGTCCGGCGCATCCCTGGGTTGGAAGGAGTGGGTTGATAGCGAGCTTTCCGACACAGGCTTTATGGGTTTATTGCAACGGGCCGGCATTCTGAAGGCCGTGGTCTCATCTCGCTGTTTGTCAAATTTTCGTGACCTCTATAACTTCCGCCACTTGATTCGCCGGTGGTGCACTACCACTCACACCTTTTTCTTCTCGTGCGGCGAACTCACCATAACTCTTGAAGATGTGGCCGACCAGTTGCTCTTGCCCGTTCTCGGCGATACCGATCCTGCCGCTTTAGAGCTTTCTCCTGAGGAGGAGGCCGTTGAAGTTGAACTGAGGAAAAGGATGGCCAGAAACGCCAAGTTATCCTACTGGGTGAGTTCCTCTTCCAAGTTTTCTGCTACCGCCCGCCGCGCGGCTTTTATTGCTTTTTGGCTTTGTAAGTTTGTTTTTGGGTCCCACCCTCATTATGCCATAAAACCTTTGTATTTTCGTTTGGCTATTAAAATATCTGCGGGGTGAGCCTGCCGCTAGCCCCCATGTTTCTGGGGCATTTATACGTTCAGTTGGACATTCTTCATAACGATGAGCAGTAGGCTGGGTCCTGCCACATTGTCACCTCTTCCGTTCATTCCACCATACTTCAGCAGTGGATGTTTGAGCGTTGTGCTCAATACTTGGCGAAATGTAAACCTGCTCGGTTTGCCAGGGAGAAGTACCAGAGTTGTTCGAGGGAGATCACCGACTTCTGTGGCAGGTTTGAATCTGACTTTCCACTTGCTTTTCGTTGGTCTGGTTTGAAGCCGATAGGCTATTCCGTGGTTAAATCTTTCGATGAAGGCGTGGGTTTCTCTTGGCAAGCATATAGAAATTTGGGCGCCGGTTATACTTGTGCGGACTCTGTCATGGGTCCGTTTGTTGATGCTGTTGGGACTACTACTCCATTGGTCGGCTTTGATGAGACTGGGATCACTTATCTCGCCGCTACCAATGCCGGATGGCTGCCTTACTTAGCGGATGAAGGTATTAGATTTGTCCACTATCCTGCCAACCGGGTGAGAAGGCAATTTGGACTGGATCAAGACATCCCTGATGACCTTTCTTCCCTGATGAGAGCTCCTACTTCGGTCCATCCTTTCCTGCGACATACTGCCTTTGATTTTTGGAGGAAGCGTTTCGATGCCGTCACAGTTCCTGGTTCATTGAGGGAGGGTGTTTGTACTTTTTCCATGCACGGCTACTAGCATGCAGTGATGGATTCATTTGTTGCTGAGTTAGCTGGGAGTCGTGGCTTTTCCCTTATTCCTCCTGAAGGGTTAAGTACGGTTGCATCGGCTAACCCTCGCCTGCTGCTTCCTTCTAGGTCTATTCTGGCGTATGCTAGGAAACAGAGCCGGTCATCCATTTTTGAGTGGGACGCAGAGAAGAGAGGGTTTTCTGCCCCCCTTTTCTTCACACTTTTTTTTTTTACTTAACAAAAAAAATTTCTTCTTTAGGAGGAACCTGAGCCTTTGTCCGTATATCACCCTACTGCCGAGGAGATTTTTGCCTCCATGGGTGTGCCTATGGAAGGCTTCTTTGATGGGCCGAGGCGGTATTATCGACGCCTACCCCTCCTGCTGCACACAAGGCTCCTGCCAAAACTCTCACCCCTTCTGCCGAGCCGGTACCTAGAGAGGGTACTCATGTTGAAGGGGTTGGTGAGACTACACCCTTACCTGCTGAGAGATTTGCCACTTCAGAGGGCGCCATTCCTTCCGTCGTTGTTCAGACCAAGATTACTCCTCCCATTCTGTCGCTAGTGATTTCGTCCAGCGACCCTTTTGCAGATATTTCCCAGGCTGCGAAGGGTAGTGCTTCACTTATTGTTACTCCTTCCTCCATCCCTGGTTCTGCCACCCGTGGCTCTGATCTGGACCTATCTTCAGAAGGGTCTGCTGACATTTTTGAGGATCTTGATGATGTACCCGAGTTGAAAAAGACTATTTCTGACTCTGATGAAGAGGGTAGTGCTTCGTCCGAGCCTGACTTGATGGGTATGTATCTCCCTTCCTCTTCATCCCCCCTTTTGGTATTTGCGCTTCGTTTGCATACTCATCTCCCCACTTGCAGAAACTTCTAAAGGACCAGAGATTGCAGCAGGCGAGGGAATGACTGCTCCTGCCTCCCCTGTAGCGCCCGCTCCTGCAGCACCTTCAATACCTGTTTCAGCCGTACCTACTGCCCCTGTTCCTTCTGTGCCTGTAATACCCCTTCCTGCTATACCCGTAGCCCCCACTCCTGGTAATTTTGACACTCTTTCCTTTTCTTTTTACTTCATCCCTTTTTTCTTCTTTTTTTTTTTTTTTTTTTATCTTTCCTTGTGTTCCACTCCCCCTTTATTGCAGGTCCGCTTCCTACTATTCCTTCTCAGTTTGAGGCGGGTAGTAGTAGTTATGTCGCCATTCCAGATGATGCTGCATCTTTCTTTGTTCGTTTTGATCAGCCGGAAGTTAACGACCTTGGTCCGGCAGAGTTTTGGGCTTCCGGTCCTCCCTATGTGGACTTTTATGGCTTTCGAGTCCCTGAGGACTGTGTTTCTCACTTAGTGATGATCTATAGCAGTCACGGCAACTTTATGCAGGGCTTTCGTCTGGGCCGTTCTACCAGGGAGCATTTCTTGAAAATGTTGGGATGTATGCTGAACGATATTGAGCATAATTTCATCGACACTGTTTCTGCAGAGAGAATTCTGTAGTGGAGGGCTGCGGTGCAGGAGCTCATCAGCGTAGGTTTTGCTGTGGAGTTTATTCTTGAGCATCTACGTGAGATTGCCCGAGCCTTTTTTATGAGGAAAGTCCGTCCAGCCATTGAGGCCATAGATGTCCGCATTGAGCTTTTGAAGAAGGAGGTGGCTGACTTGGAGGGTCGCCGCGAGCATCTTCTTTCCGGCATTAGTGGACCCAGTCGCTTTGGGGATCAAAGTCTCATTTCTGGACTTCACTAATGATAGCACCGTTTCCTTTCCTTTTCTTTGTTTCTCTGTTTATGCCATACAGAACACTTTTATATTTCTAGCCGTAGTTGCTTGGCTTGTGTTTGCCACAATTTGAGTTTGTAATGATGCTACACTTTGCTATTTCCTCCTTTCTTTTTTTTACTACTGCTATAATATGATGCTAATATTTCGTACCTTTTCATTGCACACTCATGAAAGCACGTTACAACTTTTCTTGTGACATAATCACTTGGAGGAATAAAAGGAAAAAATCAAAAAAGGAAGACATAAACAGACAGCTGAGGAAGGGTGGTCAACCACATAATTTCCCTTTCTAAGCAAAATAACGCTTCAGCCATTTTCCATTGATGGGGTCCATCAAGTCCCTGCCATCTATTTGAGTCAAGCGATAATATCCACTTTGATGCGCTTCTCTTATCACAAGGGGTCCTTCCCATTTTGGTGCAAACTTAGATGGTCCTGCCAGACCTCGCCTGACATAATCTGCCACTTTTAGCACTAGTTGTCCTTCCGCAAACACTCGCTCCTTGGTCATCCTGCCGTAGGCTTCAGTCATCTTCTGCCTGTATCTGCGGCTGCGCTCCTGGGCTTCTTCCCTCTTTTCATCAAGTTTTTCCAGGTTCTCAAGCCTTTCTGCTGCGAAGACTTCTTCCTCTTTTTCCTTTTCTTGCATCTGTATAACCCTTAGGGACGGTGTCATTATTTCTGCTGGACTCACTACTTCAGTTCCGTAGACTAAGGAGAAGGGTGAAAAGCCCGTGGCTGACTTTGGTGATTTTCGGTATGCCCAGAGAGCATCTGGCAGGTGCATTGCCCATCCTCCCGCATACTCTTGGCTCATTTTGCTGATGATCTTTATGAGAATTTTGTTTGTCGCCTCTGCCTACCCGTTCCCTTGAGGATAGTAGGGTGATGATCTGTGGTGCTTGACTTGATAGAACTCAAGCATTCTTCTTACATCGCTGTTGACAAACGGTGTGCCGTTGTCGTTGATGATCCTGTGGGGCACTCCAAACCTCACAATTATATTTTCTTTGATGAAGTTTGCCACTGCTCCGCCTGTGGCCTTGCGGAGTGGTACCGCCTCCGCCCACTTGGTAAAATATTCTGTAGCTACTAATATCCATATGTACCCACGTGATGGCGGGTTGACTGGCCCTACCAAATCTAGCCCCCATGTGTGAAAGGGCCATGGGGTGACCATGCTGTGCAAGCCTTGTGGATGGGTATGTATTAAATTGGCTTGTACCTGACAACTGTGACACTTCTTTACAAATTCTGCCGCGTCTTTCTTTATGGTTGGCCAGTAGTAGCCCATCTGCAGTAGGCATCTGTAAAGCTTTTTCTTCCCCTAGTGTTCACCACATTCCCCAGAATGTACTTCTTTTATCATTTCTTTAGCCTCTTCAGGACCCAAACACCTCAAAGGGTCTCCATCATATCCTCTTTTAAAAAGGACTGTGTTGTGCAAGAAGTAACGTGTTGCCAACCTCTTAAGTTTGTACCTCTTGCTGTGTCTTTGTGGCAGGACACCTTCCACCAGGTACTGCATAAATGGGGTCCTCCAATCCTCACTGACGAACACAGCATAACTCTTCTTCCTGTCTGCCGCAAGCTGGCAGGTCCCACACTGGGTTTGTACTTGATCTGCGTCCTTGCCCATGCTTGGCCAATAGAAGCCTACTCTCTGGAGTCTACGGTAAAGACTGACTTCCTCACAGGACCCACAGGTCTTGTCATGTATTTCCTTTAATTTTCTCTGGGCTTCCTCCAGGCCCACACATCGGGATAAAATCCCACCTGGCATCCTGCGGTACAGCTCTTCTTTTACCAAAGCATAGTCTTTTAACACCTTCAGTTCTGCTGCGTCGTCTCCCTTCACTAAGGTCTCCTTTATAGGGATTCGCCAATCCCCTTCGCCCTGTTCTTCCTGAAATTTTTCTTTCAACACTTCGATGATCGATTCCTTCCTTTTGCTGACTTCTACGTTGGTGCTACTCCCTTCAAAGATTATCTGTGAACCCAGGGCTACTAACGCGTCCGCAAACCGATTTTCATTTCTCGGAGCATGTTCTATCTCAAAGGTTGAGAATTTCTCTTCCATTTTCTGGGCCATTGCTCTGTACGGGGCTAAGCTGGGTTCTTTTAAGGAAAAACTTCATTTGGCCTGGCAGACGACCAAGTTCGAATCTCCCAACACTTTCAAGTGTTTGACTCCCATTTCGAGCGCTGTGGCAAGCCCAGTTAGGTAAGCCTCATACTCCGCCGTGTTGTTTGAACAGGGGAATTCTAACTTAAACGATAGCGCCACTGCCTTGTCTTCTTCATGATACAGAACTACTCCTACCCCTCCGGAATGGGCAGTAGAAGACCCATCGAATTTCATTACCCACTATTCCCTGACCTCCTCTGCCATAGCTACTTCCCCTGGAACTTCATCGTCTAGTGGGAATTCTTCCTCTCCTGGAAACTGCGCTAATAAATCCGCTATAGCCTGACTTTTCACTGCCTTAGGTGTCCCCATTCTCAAGTCGTATTGTGATAATTGCAGCAACCACTGGGATATCCTGCCGAAGAGAATCGGCTGTTGTAACAGAGCTTTAATGGCATGTGACTTAGTCATCAGCCATACTTCGTATGCCAAGAAATAGTGACGCAACCTCTGCGAGGCGTAAACAATGGCCAGGCACGCTCTCTCTGCCCTCGGGTAACGAGTTTCGGCGTCTTTTAAGGCGCGGCTGATGTAGTATATTGGCTGCTCAGTACCACCTCCGTCTTCCTGAGCGATTAGCGCGCCAATGGCGTATGAGTTGGTGACCAGATAGAGTAACAGCGGTTTTTTGTGAATAGGCGCCTGCACCGTGGGGAGGTTCATCATCATAACCTGGATGTCCCTTTCTGTCGTAACTGCCTCATCCTTCCCTTCTTCTTTTTCCAAACTTCTTTCAACAACGCAACATGCCAAACTCTTGTGTTGCCCCTTTTGGGCGGGACCCACTTGCATTTCACCCGTGGGTCCCACGCACCTTCATAATTTGTAGATAATCTTGCCATCAAGGCCTCGGATCCTGACGCACCGAGGTACTTCATCCAGCTCTGCGGCAGGCGCTTCTTTCCTTTTCTTCTTTCGTGCCAGCAGCTCTCCAAGTCAGGTTCTGGGTCATCTTGAACATCTTTCCACCTAGGCACAAAGGTGCCTTGTGGTTTTGCAACCACATTTTCTCCAGATGGAGCCCATTGATCATAAAACATGGTTTCTACCAAGTGGGCTTCTGCCTGCTCGAACGGTGAAGGGTTTGCCGCTACGCGTATCATCTTGCCATCCAGTCTTCCCTTCACACATTGGTGGTAGGTGGACGAGACTAGTCGATGTTTGTGTAACCAAGGCCTCCCCAAAAGTATATGGTAAGATACTTCCGTTCTGACTACGTGGAAGCGAGCTAGAGAGGCTATAGGACCTACTTTCAACCATAACTGAATGTGGCCTGCGGTGTATTCACCTCTCCCACCGAATCCTGTTACTTCCATCGGGCATCCTTGGATCTTTCTTTTTGAAATTCCTGTGGCTTGTAAGGTGCTTAATGGGATGAGATTTACGGAAGCACCTGTATCCACCAGGACCCTCTTGATGGGGATTTGATTTATAGATGCTACTAAATAGAGAGGCCTTCGATGATCTGGGTGCCCTACTTCCATATCTTCACTGCTAAATGTGATTTCCGTTGATTCCTGTAGGAGGGCCCTGTCTTTTGATATCTCCGCTGACAGGCATTCCACCCCTGCGCCGGAGGCGATGCTTACCAAGGCCTCCGTGGCTATTTTTCTTTCTTTTGCCGTAAGTCCCAACTGGTCGAATAGATTTTTGAACTTGGCACTCTGCTGAAGGGTAGTAATCGCCGCGGCAGGCAGGGCTAAGTTCTCTTCCTTGTCTTCTCCTGGGTCTGCAAATATTACTACTGCTGCCACACCCTTTCCCTTGTGGTTTGGGAGTGGGTTTCTTTGGACTTCCTGCTGGGTCAGTTCTAATGTGCCTTCTTTGATCCTGCGGTGCACTAGCCTGCGAAGCGCCCAACATTCTGCGGTGGGGTGCTGCACATAATTGTGCAAGCGGCAGAAGCGAGGATCTCTCCTTTCTTCCTCCGTTGGCTCTCTAGAAACCTGGTTGGGTTTAAAGATCCCATCTGCTATTCACTTGTCAAGTAGCACCTCCAGCTCCTTAGGAGTGCATGGCAGGGGTGGAGGTGTATCATACTCCCTCCCCTCTGTTCTCCTTCTCTGGTTTCCAGTGGACATGGCCATAGCCTGCGGTGCGTTCCGCTTGTCTGAACTGGGTTTCACGGACTGAGCCGTCTTTCTTGCTTTCTGTAATAGCTGCGCAAACTGGGAAATCTCCAGATTTTCCAAGACAGCTCTGAATTCCCGAATCATATTGGTCATGCACATTTCTACCAACGTCCTCTCCTCGCAGTGATCATAGCAATCAAGTGCTATGTCCCTGAACCGTTTGATGTACTCCATTAGATCTTCTCCGTTCCTTTGCTTTGTTGCCTGCAGAGTTGCAAGCGTCACCGTTTCTTCTCCGTGAAAGTATTTAGTGCAAAATACGTCCACCATGTCATCCCAAGTTGGGATTGATCCTGGCTTTAAACCGATGTACTAGGTGTATGCTCGGTCGCATAGTGACTTTGAAAACTCCCGAAGGCATAAGTCTTCGTCTGCCGCATAAGGGCCAAGGGTGTCAATGAATTTGCTCACGTGCTCTACTGCGCTTCCCTTCCTGCCATCGTACTGGGCAAAGGCCCTTGGTTCATACCTCTCGGGGTACGGCTTGCTGAGCACTTTTAGAGGATAGGGAGGTCTCCTTGAGTAAAATCTCTCCTTTGGTGTTCTGGCTCTCTCTTGCTCCAAGAGAGCCGCTACCTCAGCCATGGTAATGAAACGCTGTCCCGCGCTCCGAGGGGCACCTCCTGCCAGTGTTTCTACTCCGTCTGCCGCATGATCTGGGTCATGCTGGCTGCCTTTTTCTTTTGTTTTGTTCGCCTTCAGTTGGCGGATCTCTTCCATCATTTGCTGCTGCGAGTGCTACAATGATTGCAACACTTCGACGAAGGTGTTGACATTGTCTATGGGGACTCTTGCTTGAGGCTGAGGATCAGCCCCCGTTCTGTTGGCACCTTCTGTCTGGTTAAGTTGTTCTTGATGAGGCGTCGTTGGCCTAGATTCTGCTTGTGAGGGTACGGCACTCATATTTCGTGTCGTCCTAGACTTGGTGGCATTGTTTGCGAGGGGTGTTGTTTTCTTTTCCTTCGCCCCTGTCTGCTTCCCAACTCCCCAGTGAAGTCGCCAATTTAATGTAGGGGCCTTTTCTGGTAGGATTGGGCTGCCTCCTGCGGTAATGGGCTGGGCTGCCTCCTGCAATGATGGGCCCTAGTGTTTCTGAGTAAGGGAGCTGGGGCCGGTCCAATTGTAACTCAACTTGGGCCGGTTTGTGCACAAACTTATGCCACGCCTGCTAGGAGCAAGTTTACGGCAAACAGAATCGTAGCCGGCAAGCTATGACAGGCTGGACTGTTGCAGACAAGTTATGGCAGGCAGATATAATAATGACTAAAACAGAGTATTCGGTCTACTTAAACAGATTGCTATGTATTTCCTACTAGTAAAACATGATTACAGTCATAATGGTATCAATCACTAAGGAAAATAAAGAGAATAATACTGATTAATTTGAATGGGCACAAAAATTAAGTTATAAGCTTTGTCTGCCGCGGCAAGGCCAAAGAGGGAAGAACGCTTCTTCTCAATGCAAATAACCCCCCAGGAAGAATCCTGTCATGGGAATTAATGGCTTTGAGGGAGTCGGCCCTGAATGGTTATTGTCTCAATGGGAAAGCTCTTGTTTGCGTTTTTTGGAGAAATGTAAGATTTTGAAGGGGGAGAGAGGGAAGCCGATCTATTGGTGCATGCTCTTTGAACTAACTCTCTTCTTTCTTTCTTAGTTTTCTTTCTTTTCCTCTCTGTTTTCGTTCTTATCTTTTTTCTTTTCCTTTTGCTCTGTTTTTCTTTTAATGTTATGAGATGTGCTCTCTGTTTTTCGACCCCTTCTACAGGGCACGGCAAGGGCCTCTTTATAGTGCCTGCCGTGACTAGTGTTTTACTGTCTTGCCCCTTAACCGCCTTTGTCTGGTTTGGGTGTACCTGCCGACCATACTGTGCGACACAAAACCCCTGCCAGACAGAGGCAGACTCATTTTGTCCCTCTGTGCGTCGCGGCCTTTCCTGCCACGATGTTAATCTCTTCTCTCCTCACACTCAGAGCATGCACTCAACGGTTCCCTCTCAAATTGCCTCTTTTGGGTGGTCTATCATCCCAGCAGGACGTACCTCCCAAAAGAGACTTGAGCAGGGGCCGTGAATAGATCTTTTCCCCTCTCCCCACCACCAAACCACACCCCCCTTTACCTCTTACCTCTAGCCCATGGCCCCACCATGTCCTATATTGGCTGGGTACAGGCTGGTGGCACCTGGGCCTTGCGCGTGCTTCCCTTTCAAATTTGTCCAAGAGTCTGCCTGCTGCTCATGTGTCTGCCGTAACCTGGAGACTCTCCGTCTGCGTTTCCTGGCCTTTCATGCGGGCTTTCTTTTGGTCTTTCGCTCCAATCAGAAGCTGGGCCTCGCATGATGATGGGCTTTATATTTCTTTGGCTCACCTTTGGTTTTCTTTGCTGCCTGCCGCGTTGGCTTGTAATTCCTGCCGTAATGACTTAATCCTGCTGGACCCCTTTTTGGGCCGGCCGTTTTATTCCTTTTTTCAGTGGCCTATCACAGGCACTGTTTTGTTCTTTTTCACTCATGGGCTCCTATGTCCCTTTGGTTTTTTTCCTTTTGGGCATCCACGGCCCGTTTGCTAATTCTTTTGGGCTTCCTCGGCCTATTTGCTAATTCTACACTCCCATGGGCTTTGTTACTAACTTCATTGGACTTCCCCGGCCCAATAACTTTATTCTTATCTTTGGGTTTTATGAGCCTGCCATAAACCCCTTACTCTCTTAGTTTACACTACCTTGGGCCTGCAACAACCCTTTCTCACTTTTCTAACTCATACTCTACCCATGGGATGCTATTTCTTTCTTTCCTGGCTTCTTTGAGCCCGCTTGCCTTTTCAAGGCCCATGTATACATTTGTTGGGCTAGTGACCCATTATTCCTGCCGCTTGGGCCTAATGGTCTTTTTTGCTATTTATACAGTCAATTCCTTGTGGCCCTCGTCATTGGGCTTTTCTATCCACTGGGCTTCCACAAATGGCCCTCAACAGAGGCCAAACTAGAATTAAAGTGGAGATAAAGGACAATACTTAAATGTCTAAGGAGATGCAGCTGGAGTGCTTGGATCGTCTACAATGATTGGAAGCTTCAAATAAGGAAAGAAATCAAAGAGGCAGAATCTGAAAAGGAAAAATCTGATTTGAGCACTGATCAGTATTTTGGACGTATCTCTCTCCTCAAAAATCCAATTGAAACAAGGCTAGATGGGTTGGAACCGTGACTTAAATATCTACAACTTTCCAGTTTTTAATTTTTCGAAATTCTCAATTTTTGAAGGCCGAAATTAACTCACAAGTTACTGCTGTAAACTTGGACGGAAATGAAAATAGAAAAGTTTTATTTTCTTTGGACACTTAGACATTAGGGTTTTGGAAGTGAGGTTAGGCAAAACAAATTTTGGTAGAGAAAACCTTGTATTTTTCTTTCTCTAATGGTAGCCTAAACTCTTTGCTAGGGTTAGGAGTTATGTTTCTTCTATACGGTATGAATATTTAATGTGATTCTTTCTAGAATTTTATCAATAACATATTTTATTGTTCAATTAGATTTCTTTTGATGTATTAGTTATTCCATGCTTTCAATAATTTCAATCATGTTTTTCTTATTGTTTAGATGAATTTCTAATACTTTCAAATAGAAATCAGGTTTTAAAGTGAATGGGTTTTTCTGAAAACTTTTCTAACTGCATTATTAATCGAGGTTATCATGCGTTCTTGAATTGTAATTCAACCGAATCATAAGTTTATAATTGTATAAAAACAATCAATTATGAAATAGATATTTTCCTAAATCACAAAGAATCTCATATCGATATAAGGAAACACCCTAACGCCCTAGTATTTACATTATTGCTTTAAATCAGTTTTTATTATTATTCTTGTTAACAATCACTAAGCAAAAGTATTTTTCTTCTTCACCCAAATTGTTTTTTTTTTACTACATTGTCTGGTTCAACTTCGGTGCTCCGAGAATTATATTACTACAATTGCCTGCACTTGGAAGTGAGCAAGCAATGACAGGCATTATAAAGGGGAGCCCTTTGCCATGTACAGGGGGAGACAAGCATCAGGGGATTAGGAATTTCAAAGCCAGGAAATAGAAAACAAGTATTAAGAAAAAGAAACAGTGAGAAAAAAGATAAGAAAGGGAAATTTTAGAAGAGGAGAAAAAGAAAAACATAGAGTGTGAGAGCGGCAGGCATGCACCAATAGGTTGATTCTTTCTCTCCCTCTCAAAGTCCTGCTCTCTGCTAGAAACAAAGGGTTCTCCTGTGCACCAACCATTTAGGTCTGTTTTTCTCAAAGTGATTAATTTCCACCGCAGGATCACCTTGAGAGATTATTCACTTTGAGAAGAGGCGTTCTTCCCTCTCTAGCTTTGGTCCTGCGGATCAAATTTAATCTGATTTCTTTTCCTCTTTCAATCAACTCATATATTACCCACTTGTTTCCCTTATATTTCTTATAAAATAATTTTTGTTAATTTATGATTATCTTTCCCTAAGTAAGGATTATTTGCTTACCTTAATAAAGATATTAAAGTACTTCATTTTATTTTATTATTATCATATCTACCTGCCGTAAGCATGCTCCTGGTAGACGATGCATAGTTTGCACACAAGCCGGACCAAATTAAGTTGTAATTAAACCGGTCTCAACTCCCTTACTCAGAATATTTGGGCCCAATACCACAGGAGGTTGCCCAACCCGACTCAATCAAAAAAGGCCCACTACATTAAATTGGTGACTCCACTAGGGATTTGAGAAGTAGATAGGGACAGAAGCCTTCACAAAAAAATACCTTTAAAGTCTAGAACAACGCGAAATATGAGCACCATGCCCTCACAAGCAAAGTCCAGGCCAACGACGCCCCACCAACAGCAGCCTAACCAAGTAGAAGGTGCCAATGGAGTGTGGGCTGGACCCTAGCCACAGCTAAGAATTCCTACTGACAATGCCAACATCTTCATTGAAGTTTTGCAATCCCTGCAACACTTACAGCAACAAATGATGGAAGAAATCCGTCAATTGAAAACAGACAAAACAAAGGAAAAAGGAAGCCAGCATGACCCAAAACATGCGGCAGACAAAGAAAAGACACCAGCAGGAGGCGTCCCACAGAATGTGGAACAACGTTTCATCACTATGGCCAAAGTAGCGGCTCTCTTGGAACAAGAGAGAGCTAGAGCACCTAAGGAGAGATTCTATGCACGAAGGCCTCCTTACCCACTAAGGGTACTTAGCAAACTGTACCCCGAAAGGTATGAGTCGCGGGCCTTTGCACAATATGATGGCAGGAAGGGAAGTGCAGTTAAGCATGTAAGCAAGTTCATTGATACTCCTAGCCCTTACGCCGCAGATGAAGACTTATTGTCTTTGAGAATTTTCCAAATCACTATGCGACCGAGCATACACCTAGTACATTGGCCTAAAGCCAGGATCAATCCCGACTTAGGATGACATGTGGACGTATTTTGCACTAAGTACTTCCACGGAGAAGAAATAGTAACACTTGCAACCCTGCAAGCAACCAAGCAAAGGAATGGCGAAAATTTGATGGAATACATCAAAAGATTCAGGGACATAGCACTAGATTTACTATGATCATTGTGAAGAAAGAACGTTGGTGGAAATGTGTATGACAAACATGATCAGGGAGTACAGAGCAGTCTTGGAAAATTTAGAAATCTCCCAGTTTGCACAGTTGTTACAAAAGGCCAGAAAGACTGTCCAGTCTGTGAAGCCAAGTTTGGACAAAAGAAACGCCTCATAAGTTATGGCAATATCTACTAGCGAGTGGAGGAGGAAGACTGATGGGAGGGAATACAATACTCCCCCACCAATACCATGTACGCGAAAAGAATTAGATGTGCTGCTAGACAAGTGGATAGCAGATAGAGTTTTCAAGCCTAATCAAGTTTCTAGAGAACCCATAGAAGAGGAGCGAAGGGATCTACGCTTTTGCCGTTTGCACAACTACGTACAACATCCTACCGCAGAGTGTTTGGCGCTCCGCAGATTGGTGCACCGTAGGATCAAAGAAGGGACTCTAGAACTATCCCAGCAAGAGATTTAAAGAAACCCACTCCCAAACCACAAAGGGAAGGGTGTAGCAGCGATAGTGATTTGCGCAGATCCAAGGGAAGACGAAGAAGAAAATCCAGCCTTGCTTGCCGCAGCAATTACCACTTTACAGCGAAGCTCCAAATTCAAAAAAATGTTTGACTAGCTGTGGCTCACAGCAAAGGAAAGAAAGATAGCTACGGAGGCTCTGGTGAGCATCGCCTCTGAGGCAGGAGTAGAATGCTTAACAGCAAAAATCCCAAATGATAGAGACCTCTTACAGGAATCGACCGAGATCACTTTTAGTAATGAGGATATGGAGGTGGGATACTCAAATCATCGAAGGCCCCTTTACTGGGCGGCATCTACAAATCAAATTCTCATCAAAAGAGCCTTGGTAGATACATGTGCTTTTGTAAATCTCATTCTATTGAGCACTTTACAAGCAGCACGAATTTCGGAAAGGAAGATTCAGGGACGCCTAATGGAAGTAACAAGGTTTGGCAGAATGGGCGAGTACACCACAAGCCACATTCAATTGTGGTTGAAAGTAGGCCCCATAGCTTCTTTAGCTTGGTTCCATGTGGTGAAAATAGTGGTCTCTTATCATGTGCTTTTGGGGAGGCTGTGGTTGCATAAACACCGATTGGTCTCATCCACCTATCACCAGTGTGTGAAAAGAAGATTGAATGGTAGGATGATATGCATAGCAGCAAACCCCTCGACATTTGAACAAGCGGAGGCTCATTTAGTAGAAACTATGTTCTACGACCAATGGGCTCCGTCTGGGAAAAACTCAGTATCAAAGCCATGAGGTACCTTCGTGCCTAAGTGGGAAGACGTTCAAGGTGACCTAGAGCCTGACTTAAGGGAGTTGCTAGTACGAAAAAAGAAAAGAAAAGAAAAGAAGCACACGCCGCAGAACTAGATGACACACCCCAATGTGTCAAGGTCTGAGGCCCTGATGGTAGAATTATATACAAATTATGAAGGTGCACGGGGCCCATGAGTGAAATACAAGCGGACCCCACTCAAGAGTGGTAGCACAAGAGTTTGGCGTGTTGTGTGGCACAAGAAGGTTCAGGGGAAGAGAGTAATGAACAAAAAGATGAAAAAATCATGGCAGAAAATGAGGTGCAAGTTATGGCAGAAGAAAAGTTGGAGGAGGTTGACCTAGGGTTTGGTTCACAAGGACCAAGACCTATCTCGATTAGTGCAAGTTTGATAGAAAGGGAAAAATTAGAGCTGATACTGCTGTTGAAAGAATTCAAAGACATTTTCGCATGGGATTACAGTGAAATGCCAGGGTTAGACCCTGGGCTAGTGGTGCATATGTTGAATGTGGACCTAGAAGCCAAACCAGTAGCCCAGCCTGCTAGGATATTCCACACTAAAATGGAAGGGCAAATAGTCAAAGAAGTACAGAAATTGTTGGCCGTAGGATTCATCAAGCCTATTCAACACCTGCACTGGCTATCCAACATAGTACCAGCAAAGAAGAAGAACAGATAGATAAGATGTTGTGTGGGTTTCAGAAATCTTAATCGAGCCTGTCCAAAGGACGAGTTCCCGCTGCCAAACATGGATTTACTAATAGATTCTGCGGTAGGAAGCGCCTTGTTTTCATTCATGGATGGTTTCAGTGGCTACAATCAAATCAGAATGGCACCAAAGGATGCGGAGAAAACTGCTTTTAGAACACCCATAGGCAACTTCTACCATACAGTGATGCCCTTCAGGTTAAAAAACGCAGTTGCAACTTATCAATGAGCAATGACGGCCATATTTCATGACATGATGCATTAGGAACTAGAAGACTACGTGGATGACATAGTGGTTTAATCAAGGAGGAGAAAAGAGCACTTCCACGTGTTGAACAGGGTATTTGAAAGGTGTAGGGCCTTCAAACTAAGAATGAACCCCCTCAAGTGTGCATTTGGAGTATCCTCTAGGAAATTCTTGGGCTTTCTGGTTTACAGCAGGGGAATAGATTTGGACTTGACCAAAGCCACAGCTATAGCCACTATGAGACCATCGGCCACTGTAAAAGAGTTGAAAAGCTTCTTAGGGAAGGTTTTGTATATCCGGAGATTCATCTTTGGGTTGGCATCAATCACCTTTGCTTTCACCAAATTGCTCAAGAAATGGCAAAGCTTTGAATTGGGAGAAACGCAATAGACGGCCTTCAAGAGGCTACAGCAGATCATGATGAACCTCCTATCGGTACAAGCCCCAGTCCATAGAAAGCTATTGCTACTATACTTGGCCACCAACTCTTATGCCATTAGTACATTAATTGCCCAAGAGGTTGGAGGTGGTGTTGAGCAACCAGTGTACTACAAACAAACACTTAAAATTATCCATGATGGCAGTGATCAAAGATCAACTCTAGGTATAAAAACCTAAAAACAAGAGCTAACCCGCTTTGATACTAATTGTATGTTCGTTTAGACCCCTTAAAGCAGACTGTTTAACCTAATTTATTAACTAAGTGATTACTTAGATTAATTTTCAGATCTAGGTTAAACACAAATATATCATATCATGCAAAGATGCGGAAAAGTAAATAATACGACGATATGGTGACCCAAGAAAATCAATAAAACTAATCGTTTCAAGGTAAAAACCTAGGAACGATTTAACTTAGCTATCCTCAAGGTAAACCAAATCCACTGTAAGAGAATTGAAGTTTTTACAAAAGATTTAACCCTAAATCTAACGCTACCTCCAATAGTAACTTATTGACATGACCACGTGCAAGCTCCGAATCTACGGAATCCTTCTCTTCTTGGATTTTTAGTAACGCAAGCTGCCTTGCTTGTGATTTTAGGATCCCACTCAAAGGTTTCAGATCACCATCACTTGTAGATCTTGATGCAGTAACTAGTTCTACCAATTCTTGATTATAGTTTTGGCTCTGGTAGATTCTTGTGTAGTTAGAAGGTACAAAACCTCTCAAATCTCACAAAGAGTAACATATAAGTCTTCTTCAGCACCTTCAAAACATGGCTAGGGTTTTTCTTTTATATGTAGAAAAGTTTAAGTGAAACCCTAAACGTTTTCGCGGGCTTTGGTCCTGTTTAAAAATTCTGGAGAAACTGTGCCTACTATTTTTGATCGGTCGAGAAAGGCAAAACTTCACTTTTCTTTTCTGCAATTAGCTGGACTTGAAAACTTGAAACACCCTTATTTAAGCATTGCCTAAACACCTAGTCTAGACATGTTTTGTTCTTGGTTTGCCAATACAATACAATAATGATTCTAAATGTTTAATTCTAAATCTTTAGAACCTAACAAAATATATAAAATTTTTAAAAATGATTTAAATAAGCTTTTAGATCTTATATTTTTTTTAAAAAAATACTAAAATATAACCCCAAGACTTATTTAGCATATGAATTAATTAATTATATGTAATATATTAATATTTAGTTAATATATAATTATTTGGTTATTTAATTCATAACTATATATATTTATGCTCATTTTCGTGTTTTTATATTAATGAATTTATATAAATGAAATGAGATGATACTGTTTTCTTTTTTTAAGAAAAAGAAATGTCATGATCACTTATGACTTCATGAGTCATGACTAACGGAAATTTTTTTTTACTACCTTGCATGCCAACAACGTGGCACCACATGGAACACACACATTGAATGGAATATATTTTTTTTCTTCAAAAAGCCAATAACCAATAGAAAAGTGAAACGTGACACACCATTAAATATCTCAAATGCCATGCCCTTTTTCATAAATAATTAACACTCTATAAAAGTATAATAATAGCGTACTTCTTTCCCACACATAATAATGAGTTTTATTATGTAAATTAATGGTGAAATTTACTATTAAATTGAGATGAGAGATCCCACTAATATGTTTTTCCATTTTACAAGTCAAGCACCTTGTAACGTATTTCACACCTTCTATTTATTTTATTTTTTTCAATGGAGACATCCATGATTTAAATCTTCATTCTCCCAAGTAATAATAATAATAATAATAATAATAAAATTTCTTATCTAAATTTATGTTGAAATTCACTATTCATGTATAGGAGAGAGAGGTCTTACCAAAGTGTTTTTTCGGTTCTACTAGCCAAGAACCCTGTAACGTAACTAATACCTCATGTTGTTTTCAGTGGAGATATCCAAGATTCAAATTACTCATCTCCAGTAAAAAAAATAATAAAAAAAAGAAAAAAGTCCCTCTTCTTTTAATTTGAGACCTTACTTCCCAGCAAGCCTTTTTTTTTGCTAAATCCCAGCAAACCTTCTTTACTAAACATACTTTACAAAGATACTATATGCTTTTTTGTGGGTGTGTGTATGCGCGAATTCGTAATGAAGCACACCTGTCGGCATACGTATCTGCCATCATAGTCTATATGAGGTTGTTAAGCTAAGTATTCAACCAATCAGTGCCGCTAATGTCTTCATTCTGCGTAATATTAGATGATCACTAACCATGTAATCAAGATAAAAAAAGGGACATAGTAAATATAAATTAAGCACAAGCATATAAGACAACAGTCATGACTTTAATTAAGATGCGACCAACAGTCCAGATCGTATTAGACCTTGAGATACCTGAAAAGTCTCCAAATGCCATTACGTTACACTAACTAATGATCAACATAATCTTCATATTGGTCACCCGTCTTCAATGTCTCTACTGATTCTATTAATTCAATGGTCATTCACTTTTTGTGTAGCACTTTGATTTTCATTTACTATCCAAGCTACCAAATCCCAATCAGTGCCGGCTCAAGGCCCAGGCAACTTAGGCCTAGGCCTAAGGCCCCACAACAAATAAAAAATTTTCCTACTAAAAAAAAGCTCCATCTCCCTTAGCAAAAGAACCAAAATTTTATAAAAATATAATATTTTTAAAATAATTGGTACTTTTTTTTAAGAATAATGCTAAAAATATCACAAATTTTACTATAGATTTAACTGACATATCATCAATTACATAAAAAAATAATTCAAACAAAAATAAATTAAGTTGTTGAAATTCATCAATTACAATCATAATCACATTTATTGTGAACATTTTGTAGTATTTTTAGTATTTTTCTTTTTCATTTCTAACAAAGCTTTTAAAATAGGAGACCAATAAAAATTTAACCCAATTGAAACCCTAAGATAATTCAAATAAAATGCTGCAAATGTGATAAATCATCAATAATGACTAATCTCCTACTAAGCCACACACCAAATAATATCTATCTATCTATTTTTCTGAAAAAGAATATATAAAATTAAAATTTTGATTACAACTGTACTTAACTATGCATAATCATATATCCAAGTTAAAGTAAGTTCCTTTTTATTCAACTATAATATTCAATCTTCTATATGAAATTAACCTCAGTTTAGCTAGTATTATTCATCAATTTCTTGGTATTTACATCAAATTAGTCTTAATTTAATTAGTATTATATAATTTTATTTAATTAATATTTACATATAAAAATGCCTCATATAAAATTTTTGCATCCCCAAATTTTGTTGGACCGGCCCTGATCCCAACTAAGCTCAGAAACAACTGAAATAAAAAGGCTACATTATACATCCCAAGGCATTGATGTCTGGATATTCTGTGCACATTTTACTGCCAGTTTTGGTCTTTACAATAGTGTAGCATCACTTGAACTCCATGTTGTGGGCGAATGGTAACAAGCTGAAATGGTGAGTGGACATAGGCTGGGGAAAGGGTGAAAGCATAGCTTGTAGAATCATGGAAAGAGCAATCTTTGCTTCAGTTGTCGCAAAGTTCAACCCCACACAAGTTCGAGGCCCTATTCCAAAGGGAAAAAAAGCAGCTATGTTGTTGTTAGTAGCCTTGGCAATACCTTCTGAGAATCTCTCTGGTTTGAAAAGATGCACGTCTTCTCCCCATATTTTGGGGTCGTGGTGAGGTGCAAGAGTTGGGATGTACAATAATAAATTAGCCGGAAGAGTGAGCTTCCCCAGTCTAACTTCCCTTTCAACTTTTCTTCTAATTGCAATTACGGGTGGGTATAACCTTAGAGACTCATTGATGATCATACCCATCTGCATGGGAAACAATGTCAGAAAAATTAAGAATTTAAGAATTGTAATTGAGTTAAATGGTCTGTCATTTACACTAATAATTGATTTGAGTTTGAGACATTCTTACAGTCTTGAGTTTTGTGATTCCATCCGGGTTTGGATTTTGTTGGCCAAATAAATTAAGCACCTCCTTTCTTGCTTTTTCTTGCCAATCTGTGTGGATTGCAAGAAGAAATATAGTCCACGCAAGCAAAGTACTAGTGGTTTCTTGACCAGCAAAGTAAAATGTTTTGCACTCGTCCACCAAATCTTCTATTGAAATCTTTAGGCTAGCATTGGTATCATGATGAGCCTCTACTAGTAGTTGAAGAAAATCACCCCCAATGCTGTTACCCTCTCCAGTCATTACCTTCTCTTCTCTCTTCTTTATTATCTCTAATATAGCGTTGTGTATTCCTTTTACAAGCTCCTCCGATTCAATTTCATCATTAGTTTTATAAATTTTACTGTAAAAATGGACAAATGATATTAGGACAACATCGACCAATGGTACAATAACAACAATAAGCATTAGTTACAAAATTTCGAGGTTAGTTATGATCGTCAACATACTAGTTAGAGCCGGTCACATTTTGGAATGCTATTAGGACATAAGGATGCTAAGAATATTAAATGGAGAGTAGTCCTATGTTCCCCAATTGTTGGTTTAACAAAAAGGACTTTACCTGCTGCCAGGAAACCTGAGTTTAAAAGCATTTCTGGATGATATCAAGGCCAATTTCATCAACATCTGAAAAATGTTCTTCCCTTCTAAGTAACTGCTCCCAAAAGCTGTCCTTGAAATCACTTCTGAAGTCAATAGCCTAAATTCTTCAGATACCTCAATCTCTTTACCTTCATGATGTTTCCATCTTTCTAGCATCACCTCAACGCTACTGATCATTGATGGAATCATATTCTGCAAAAGTGAATTCCTTCTAACAATATAAACTAATTTCCAAGAATTGTTTTCCTTGATACACAGATTTGCTGGGGCAGGAGTTTGAATCATTGATATCTCCGTTGAAAATATTAAAAAATACTAATTGAACTTTAACTACACAAGGCTCTTGACAATTTCCAAGATTGTATATCTATGCTTTTTGGATAGAATTTTATTAATAATTTAATATGCTAATGTTATTGGGTTTGGTTCATTTAAAATAGAATAGTGATACTAAAGATATTACAAATTTTACTATTAGCTTTACAAATAGATATGCCAATTTTAACAACATCAAACAAAAGTAATAAGAAATTTATTTGTTACACATATATTGTTGACGTGACATGACTTATATTAATAGACTCTCTGGTTTGTAAAATTTTTATGACAAAATTGATAGTATATTCTAAATGGTAAGACTAAGAGTAAGAGATTACTTTAAGGCTCTCTGCATGAAAGGCAAAATTAGCAAGTTTCCGCATCTTTGCCCATTTTTCACCTTCAGAAGTCACAAGCCCATCTCCTAAGAGTTTCTTCGCATAGTTTCCGGTCTTAGGCTTTAAGTAAGCGTTGTCTCTATTGTTCATTATCTCTTTGATTAGCTCTGGTTCAGTAACGACCAGTTGAGCTTTAGGGCCAAACCATTGAAGATAATTATTACCTGTACCAAAGAATAAAAGGCAACAAAATTAAAAATGGCTAAATTTACTAAAATTGACTAAATCACTTTGAAAGATTTATTTACCATATTTATCAGCCCACGAGTGAACATGAGGCAGAATTGTGGAAAATATGTCATGTGATAAATTCATTGGCCTGCTCATGGTTTCTTTTTTCATGTTGAAAATTTCTTTGGTGCTTCCATGGAAGAATCTGTAGGAAGGACCTTTGATTCCCTGTGAACTCAATTGATTCTTCATGTGAATTGGAGTCCACCATAGTTTGTGAAGGCCCCGGATAAGAGTCAAGAGAAAGTACAGGCACAGGGAGCTTGTAAGACTGATTACAAGGATTTCGACAGCAACCATTTTCTCTTTCTGAAGGAAACTTTTGGGAAGTTTAGAATTAGATGGTTATCCTCAATGTTTCAACTTTTAATTAGTGATGAATGTGGACTTGTTGAATTAAGTGTTGTGGGCTTCAAGAACACCAAGTCCAATATGAATCAAAGTACTGAATTATTGCTAGAATGGTGGGATCACACCATGATGATATTATAAACAATTTAGTAATTAATTAACATATTAAGGATGAGGATAATATAGATGACTTTATTACTAATTGGGGACTTTCTCTTTACAAGTAATATGTCATTGTCAGATTATGTCTAAATCATTGTATAATTTTCAGATACGTTGACTAGTGTATGGGAGAGAGTCAATGGAAAGAACTCCTTCCATCCTTTCCATTTGGCAGTACTTGCATTTGGCCTCCACTAGGTAAAACTGAAAACTCTTATTTGTAATATTAAAAAAATTGACATTGGGGACTTTCTCTTTACAAGTAATATGTCATTGTCAGATTATGTCTAAATCATTGTATAATTTTCAAATATGTTGACTAGTGTATGGGAGAGAGTCAATGGAAAGAACTCCTTCCATCCTTTCCATTTGGCAGTACTTGCATTTGGCCTCCACTAGGTAAAACTGAAAACTCTTATTTGTAATATTAAAAAAATTGACATTGGGGACTTTCTCTTTACAAGTAATATGTCATTGTCAGATTATGTCTAAATCATTGTATAATTTTCAGATACGTTGACTAGTGTATGGGAGAGAGTCAATGGAAAGAACTCCTTCCATCCTCTCCATTTGGCAGTTCTTGCGTTTGGCCTCCACCAGGTAAAACTAAAAACTCTTATTTGTAATATTAAAAAAATTGACATTGTTGTGATTTATGTTTGCTTTGTGTGCCTGTCAGTTATTGCCGTGAGATTGCATAGTCAAGCTTGTTAAAGATTTCTAATACAATTTGTTTAAAGCTAAATGTGTAATCATATGCAGAATGTTGACAAGCTTGCTCAACTTATTATAGCATGGTTTCTTAAATATTGTTGCTATGTGGAGTCCAAGGACTGAAGAGTTCTAGGCTGGGGATTAACAAGCCTAATCCAAGACCTAGAAGGGTAAGCGAGCCCCGAGGACACCCACCCAAGGAGATTAAGAGAATCAAGACAATCAATATCCTGTGAAGACCTGAGGGGAGGAGAAAAGATAACAACAGGGGTAGGGATGGTGGGAGGAAGTTTCCTGAAGGACATACCTCCCACCTCCGTATTCAATGTCCTACAACAACCTTATCAGCTGCATTAATGTGGAAATGACCCCTGAACAGTAACTTCACAGCTAGTAGCCCTTTCTACCACCTTCAGCAGAGTCTTGATGGGACAAATATCTTGTGAAGTGCCCTGAGACATACATGTGGATGGCTGGGATGCATGGAAAATGGATATAAAAGGAAGGGAATCCCCCAGAAAAAAGGGATGAATTTTAAGAACCATTAGAATAGGAAACAGAACTGTGAACAACCTTGTGTAAAACTTGAACTGAATTTATATACAAGGAGTTGATCCTCAAACTTGCCCGAGGAGGACTTTATCCTCAATTGTTGATTAAATCACCACAATTTGTTAATCTGGGCTCTTCAGCCTTTAGCTTAGTCTTAGTGTAGTATTGCACTTGGACTTGTTTCTCACTCTTTCAACAAATTCTATTGTTTGGGCTTGTTTTGAAGGACAAGGTACCACTGATCTAAGTGGGCTTGGACCTATATTTTTTCAGCACTTACAATTGTTGCCGTTTGTCTGAAACATCTGCAATTCACTTCTCCCAAGATATGGCTAAGTCCAGACAAAGTAGAGAGGAATTCGTTGCCTCACAGCGTGTGGACCACTTTGTTAGTCTAGAACAAAGGAGAGATCAAAAGCATGATTGAACTCCAAGCGTTAGGGTAAAAACGGAACACACAGGGCATACTAGTAGGAGCCACTCAAGGGCTGGGAGTCATGTTTCCCATGAACAAGAGACACAAAATCTTAGGTTGGAGATTGATTATTTATGCAAAAAATTGCGTTGTAGGGTGCACGATAGGGGAAACCAGATACCCCCATCAAGTTCAAGATTTGAAGATAGTATTTATAGATCGAGGTCCAAGACTCCCCCTAGTGAATCTTTCTCTGCATCTTCACGCTTGGATAGGGTGGGGAAACATAGTAAAAGGCACGAAGATAGCTCATTCCCTAAGAGTATGGGAAATGATGCAATGAGCAAAGCTCTATGCCAAATTGCTAAGTCACCCTTCACGCGAAGAATTGATAGGGCCAAGCTCCCTCATTGTTTAACCCAACCCATTTTTATTATTTACAATGGGAGGACTAATCTCATGGAGCATGTGAGTCAATTTAATCAAAGGATGGCCATTCATTCAAGGAATGAGGCCCTCATGTGTAAGGTCTTTCCTCCTAGCCTAGGGCCTCTTGCCATGAGATGGTTCGACGGGCTAAAAGAGGGTTCTATAGGTTCCTATGAAGAGTTGACAAGGGCCTTCGGAGCTAGGTTTGTGACGTGCAGCAAGGTCCCTAAGCCTTTAGACTCTTTGTTATCCATGGTAATTAGAGAAGGGGAGACACTCAAAACCAACTTTGACAAATCCTAGGAAACATTTAATGAAATTGATGGGGATTTTGAGGATATGGCCATCAGGACCTTTAAGGTTGGGCTCCCAACAAAACATAACTTGAGAAAATCCTTGACTATGAAACCCGCCTAAATATGCGTTAGCTCATGGATCGCATTGATGAGCATAAGCGGGTCGAGGAGGATCAAACCCAAGGAAAGGGAAAAACCAAAGTCTTCCCCCCTAAAAGAAGAGATACTCGGCCAAAGAGGTACAATCATAGCTGATCCAGGAGAGAGTTTGCTAATCAATCCTCAAGGGCTAACACATAAGTAGTAAGTTCGGTGTTTAAGGAGTCGGTATATCAGATCCTCGAGAAGATCAAGAATGAGCCTTATTTCAAATGGTCCAATAAGATGGGAGGAGATCCATCCAAGCATAATCAAAGTCTTTACTGCTAGTATCATCAAGATAGAGGACACATAACTGAGGATTGCAAAACTTTGCGTGATCATCTGGATTAGTTGGTGAAAGCTAAGAAGCTGAAGCAGTTTATGCACCAGCCTTTAGGGCAAGCAATTCACACCGAAGCAGGGTATCAAAGGGAAGTTGCTCCTCAGCCACCTCTCCAAACAATCAATGTGATTTTTGCACTCCTAGCCATGGTGTGGGTTCACTTTCAAGCGTCATGTCAATGGCATCTAAGCCAGAGCTCAATGAGCAAATCTGAGAATCTAAGAAGGTTAGTCTTGAAGCATTAACAACTTTGGGCTTCTTTGAGGAAGATACGGTTAGGACTCTCTAACCCCATGACGATGCCTTAGTTGTGACCCTGTGGATTGGGGGATATGATGTGAAGAGAGTCCTAATAGATTAAGGAAGTGGAGCTGAGATAATGTACCCAAAATTGTATAAGGGACTGAACCTCAAGCCCGAGGATCTAAATAGGTATGACTCCCCTTTGGTCAGATTTGATGGAGAACTGTGATTCCCTGAGGAATGGTCAAGCTACCCGTGTAAGCAGGGAATAAAGTTGTGCAAGTAAAATTTATTGTGGTTGAAGCTTATTCCCCTTATACAGCTATTTTAGCAAGGCCCTAGTTATATTTCATAGGAGCGGTGTCGTCTACCTTGCACCTAAAAGTCAAATACCCTACCGAGGGCCGAGTTAAGGAACTTGTTGGAAGTCATACAATGGCTGGACAGTACCTAGTGGCTGCTATTAGACAACAATCATTAGATAAGGCTTCTTCTACATCAAAAGAGGCCCCGGAGCAATTAACGGACCCCGAGGGAGACCTCAGGACTGAGTAGCAGGGTTTGCTCTGTGAAGAGTTAGACAAAGTGATGATCGGATCAGATGGAGATAGGTATTTTCAGGTGGGGGCTCAACTATCCCCTGTTGAAAAATAGGAGTTTATAGGCTTTTTGAATGATAACGTGGATGTTTTGGCCTGAAGTGCTTATGAGACACCAAGAGTCAACCCGAACTTTATATGCTATCATTTAAATGTGAATCCTAGAGCTGTACCAAAAAGGCAACCACTTGGAGCTCTTCAAAGGAGCACGCCTAGGCAATCAAGGAAGAGGTGATCAAACTCAAGCAAGCAAAGGCAATTAAGAAAGGTTTTTACTCTGAATGGCTAGCTAATACTGTGATGGTTGAAAAAGAAGAATGGGAAGTGGCGAGTGTGTGTTGATTTCACGAATCTAAATAAAGCATGTCCAAAAGATCCTTTCCCCGTACCTCAGATTGATTAACTAGTGGATGCGACTGTTGGGCATCCTTGGATGAGTTTTCTAGATGCCTTTTAAGGGTATCACCAAATACCTTTAGCCCTCCCTGACCAAGAGAAGATAGCTTTTCGAACCCCTACTAGGAATTACCATTACCATGTAATGCCTTTTGGCTTAAAAAATGCTGGATCCACATATCAGAGGATGATGACCCGAATGTTTGAGTTTCAGATCAGGAAGAGTGTGGAGGCATATATTGACGACATGGTTGTAAAAAGTAAGCAAACTTCAGAGCATTTGAATGACTTGGAAAATGTGTTTTCGGTGCTTAGGGAGCACAAGTTGCGTTTTAATGCTTCTAAATGCTCTTTTGGTTTCAATTCGGGCAAGTTTTGGGTTATATGAGGTTAATCCAATCAGATAAAAGCCATAAATAACCTGCATCCACCTTGGAATCCCAAAGAAGTACAGAAGTTAACAGGAATGACGGCTGCCTAGAATAAGTTCATCTCTCGGTCAGCAGAGCGTTGTCGGCCATTCTTTCAACTCCTCCACAAGTGGAAGAATTTTGAGTGGACAAAGGAATGTATTGATGCTTTTGAGGAATTAAAGTGGTACTTATCACATTCTCATGTTCTCTCCCGACTTGAGAATGAGGAGGTTTTATATGCTTATATAGTAGTTACTAATCACACAGTAAGTCTAGTCTTGGTTAGAACAAATGATGGGGTGCAAAGGCCTATTTACTAGGTTAGCAAACCCTTACAAGAAGCAGGCTTATGCGTTGCTAAAAGAAAAATATATTGGCCCCAGTTGCATTTAATTTCAATCTATTAGGCTCATTAAAAAAAATCATATACTTATATTTTTGCATAAAAACATATTTTATCTATTTTACATAATTATTTTTAAAAATACTAATATTAAATTATTTATTTTAAAATATATTTCATTAAAATGTTTTTTTTACTGTCTTAAATAATCTTTCTCTTTGTTCATATGAATAAAGAAGTATTAAAAAATAGATTTGCATGTAAATAGTAAGAGTATTTCGTATTAACCTGTCTAAATTTTTCTATTTATTTTAGCATAATAACATTTTTTTTTTCTATTTTACATAATCAATTTAAAGAACACTTGCATTAGATTATCTATTATACACACTATTTTATATAAATAATCATTTTTATTTTTATTTTTTTTCCATTTATTGGTTTCTCTCTCTCTCTCTCTCTCTCTCTCTCTCTCTCTCTCTCTCTCTCCTTTGCTTCTTCTTGTCTTCTTCTTCGCTTCTTTTTGTCTTCTCTGCAATATGACTTTGATGATTTCTTATGGATTGATGAGTTTCGGATCTTGATTTAGGACGAGTTTGACAAAGGAATAGTCAAGGAAGAGGGTAGGAGAAGAGAGAGAATCAGAAGTGAAATGTGATGAGGTAATCGAATGGAAGAAGTGAGACAAAAAATTATTACCAAAATAATATACAAAGCTACAGTAACCTTATAAATATAGGAACTAACCTAATAAAATTGGAATTTCTATCCTTTAAAAAAAGGATAAAAGGACTACATTAGGTAAAAAAAAAAAAAAAAAGGATTAAAATCAATCAATCATAAGTTACAAAAAATGAAATTGAATTTAGGATAAAATTAGAGGTTGTAATATGTATTATGTCTAAATATTTAATTCCTTCCTAAAAAAAAAAAGCTAAAATATTTAATTAATTAATTTGTTTTTAAATATAATAATACACCATTTAATGAGATTTAAAATAAAATAAAAAACCATAAAACCCTAGAAGGAGCAGAACAAAACCTCAAACCAACATCTTTCTCTCATCTCATAGTCTCCTCTTCCATCTTCCAAAGATGAGACCTTTGGACGAGGACGAGGACAAGGACGAGACCAAAGCAGTGTTCGAAAAGCTCTTCAAGTTCACAGGCAACAACCTCAAAAATATCGTTGAAAACCCTTCCTACAAAGGCCTTGACTCCAACTCAAGTCGTTACTATTTCCGCATCAACAAGAACAAGGTCTACTATGTGAATATACACACTTTGCTCTAACCATGTAAATATACACAGTTATTATAGCAATAATGTAAATATACACATTAACAAATTGATCGACATGGGTAGTTTTTAGGTTTATACGTATAAATTTGAAAATTTTTAATTATACAAACTTTGACGTGAGTGCTTTGAGAATATTTGCATCCGCTAGCAAATTTTTTTGTATATTTTAAAATAATAACCCACTTTTTCTATTTTACATTTTTACATACTCACTTAAAAAAAATAAAAAAAATAAAAAAAAAAAATAAAAAAACTCACATCAAACTATTTATTTTACACGACATTTCATTAAAATATCAATTTTCTTGATTTTTTATTTATTTATCTTTGGTCACACACAATAATCACCATTCATTCTATTCCTTCGTCATATGAATATGTAAAAAAATAATAAAAAAATAAATTCAAAATGACTTGTGTCAATGTAAATTTATATTATTACTGTATCAACAATATATTTTTACGAAGCTTTGAATGATATGATTGGGTGAATTTTGGATCTGATTGGCTAAAATGTGATACTTAGCTCAATCAAAAACACAACTACTTATTTTTTTATATATATAAATTTATTTATTTATTGTGATATTCATTTCATTTCATAATTGTGAAATAATTATGAAAAACATAATATATTTATATATATATATATATATATATATATATATATATATATATATATATATATTCTTTATTTTTTTAATTGAAAAAGTTCAAAAAAGAAGAAAAAGAAGTAAGTAATACTATGTAGTTTTTGGATAGCTATAGGAACTAACCTAATAAAATTGGAATTTCTATCCTTTAAAAAAAGGATAAAAGGACTACATTAGGTTAAAAAAAAAAGGATTAAAATCAATAATTCATAAGTTACAAAAAATGAAATTGAATTTAGGAAAAAATTAGAGGTTGTAATGTGTATTATGTCTAAATATTTAATTCCTTCTTAAAAAAAAAAAAAAAAAAAAAAGCTAAAATATTTAATTAATTAATTTGTTTTAAAATATAATAATACACCACCTAATGAGATTTAAAATAAAATAAAAAAACGTAAAACTCTAGAAGGAGCAGAACAAAACCTCAAACCAACATCTTTCTCTCATCTCATAGCCCCCTCTTCCATCTTCCAAAGATAAGACCTTTGGATGAGGACGAGACCAAAGCGGTGTTCGAAAAGCTCTTCAAGTTCACAGGCAACAACCTCAAAAGCATCGTTGAAAACCCTTCCTACGAAGGCCCTGACTCCAACTCAAGTCGTTATTGTTTCCGCATCAACAAGAACAAGGCCTACTATGTGAATATACACACTTTGCTCTAACCATGTAAATATACACAGTTATTATAGCAATAATGTAAATATACACATTAACAGATTGATCGACGTGGGTAGTTTCTAGGTTTATATGTATAAATTTGAAAATTTTTAATTATACACACTTTGATGTCAGTGCTTTGAGAATATTTGCAGCCGCTTGCAAATTTTGTTGTATATTTTAACATAATAACCCACTTTTTCTATTTTACATTTTTACATACTCACTTAAAAAAAAAAAAAAAAAAAAAAAAAAAAAAAAAAACTCACACCAAACTATTTATTTTACACGACATTTCATTAAAATATCAATTTTCTTGATTTTTTATTTATTTATCTTTGGTCACACACAATAATCACCATTCATTCTATTCCTTCATCATATGAATACGTAAAAAAAGAATAAAAAATTAAATCCAAAATGACTTGTGTCAATGTAAATTTGTACTATTACTGTATCAACAATATATTTTTACGAAACTTTGAATGATATGATTGGGTGAATTTTGGATCTAATTGGCTAAAATGTGATACTTAGCTCAATAAAAAACACAACAACTTCTTTTATATATATGTTTATTTATTTATTGTGATAGTCATGTCATTTCATAATTGTGAAATAATTATGAAAAACATAATATATATATATATATATATATATATTTATATTCTTTATTTTTTTAATTGAAAAAGTTCAAAAAAGAAGAAAAAGAAGTAAGTAAAACTATGTAGTTTTTGGATAGCTATAGGAACTAACCTAATAAAATTGGAATTTCTATCCTTTAAAAAAAGGATAAAAGGACTACATTAGGTATAAAAAAAAGGATTAAAATCAATAAATCATAATTTACAAAAAATGAAATTGAATTTAGGAAAAAATTAGAGGTTGTAATATGTATTATGTCTAAATATTTAATTCCTTCTTTAAAAAAAAAAAAGCTAAAATATTTAATTAATTAATTTGTTTTTAAATATAATAATACATCACCTAATGAGATTTAAAATAAAATAAAAAAACATAAAACCCTAGAAGGAGCAAAACTAAACCTCAAACCAACATCTTTCTCTCATCTTATAGCCCCCTCTTCCATCTTCCAAAGATGAGACCTTCGGACGAGGACAATACCAAAGCGGTGTTCGAAAAGCTCTTCAAGTTCACAGGCAACAACCTTAAAAACATTATTGAAAACCCTTCCTACGAAGGCCCTGACTCCAACTCAAGTTGCTACTGTTTCCGCATCAACAAAAACAAGGTCTACTACGTGAGCAAGTCCTTGGTCAAGCGCGCCACCAACGTCACTCGAAACAACCTCATCTCTCTCGGCACGTGTATCGACAAGTACACCCATGGCAGCAGCTTCCACCTTACGGTCTAGTCGCTGAGTTTACTGGCTGCCAGTGCAAAACACAAGGTATGGCTCAAACCTACCTCGGGGATGGCGTTTTTGTATGGGAACCTTGTTTTGAAAGGTGGGTTGGGGAGGATTACAGAGAATATTGCGCCTAGTGATGGGGTTGTGGTTTTTTCAATGTCGGATGTGTCTATTAGGTTTGGTATTTCGTCTAAGAGGACTCAGGATTTTAGGAAGTTGGATCCCAATGGGATTATGGTGCTTCACCAGGCTAATATTGGGGAGTATTTGAGGATGGAGGATGAGCTTTTAGGTTTTTTAGGAGGTTTTGGAAAATGAGTCTGTGTTGTTTTGGTGATATCTTTTCTAATTTTGGGTAATATTAGGTTGTGTTTTATGTGGGATTTTGATTATTTTGTTGAAACTTGCTTAAAAGTAGTAAATTTACTAATCAAGATGAATTAAAATTTTGTTGTCTTTTTTGTGCTGCAATGATGATGATCAAAAGTATTTCTTGCTATATGGTTATGTCTGTGTTATTTTCTCATTAATGAGTTTAAATGTGCTTGTGATATTGTTGGGATTGGGGTTTTGAAGGGGGGTTTTGGCAAATCGATTGGTGCTGTTGTGGTGATATCTCTGGGTTTGTGTAAAATGTGTCTTATTTGATTTTGGTTAATATGGGGCTGTGTTTTGTGCGAGATTTTGATGATTTTGTTGAATCTTAGTTAAAATCAGTAAATTTACTAATCAAGAAGAAATTTTGTTAGGTTTTGTGGACATTATGTTTTGGTCTTTTTTTTATAACCATGTGTTTTTGTTAGAATTATATGGTTGAGACATCTTTAATTTCAAATATGCTTAGAATGGAATTTGCATTTTCCTTTGCAAATACATGAAATGTTAAACTACTACCATAAAGGCAGTGTCTTTGAGCCTTAGGTAAGTGGGTGATACTTTCCAATCCTGGAATCGAAACTGCTTATTATTGGCCATCTCCTTAAGAGTATTTGTTTATTTTTCTCCTTTGTGTGCACCATCTATATTGATTCTTACAGCATAATTAGTCATCCGGACATAGTCAAGTCTCTATCACTGCCATTATGATAGGTACTGTTACATGTCTAGGAAAGAAAGATGGAGAGAAAATATTTGATGGATGGGTTTCCCATATATCTGATTAATATTTCTGGAAGGTGTCCATCGTTACCCTGATTCTATACTCTAGTTATTATTCGAGCTACACCTGGACTCCACATCCCAACTAATGTTGTCTAAAGACCGAGACAATTTCCATACTCATTAAAAGCCGTGTCTTTGAGTCTTAGGTAAGTGAGAAATGCATGAAGGGCTTTCCAATGCAGAAATTGAAATTCCTTATTAAAGGGCATCTCCCTAAGAATATTTTTTTCTTTTTCTCCTTTGTGCACTTTATATTATTGGTTCTTATTGCATAATTAGTCATCCAGACATAGTCAAGTCTCTATCACAGTCATCATGATAGGGACTATTACATGTCTGGGAAAGAAAGATGGAGAGAAAAGATCTGATGGATGGGTTTCCCATTTGTCTTATTAATATCTTTGGAAGGAATCCATCGTTGCCCGATTTTATGCTCTAGTTATTATTCGAGCTACATCTGGACTCCACGTCCCAGTTAATTTTACCTAGAAACTAAGACAATTTCCATGCTCATTAAAGGCTGTGTCTTTGAGCCATAAGTAATTGAGTAATATACAGAGGACTATCCAATGCAGGAATTGAAACTTCATATTAAAGGCCATCTCCCTAGGAATATTTGTTTCTTTTTCTTCTTTGTGCACTATCTATTATTGATTCTTATTGCAAAATTAGTCATCCAGAAAAGTTAAGCCACTATCACAGCCATTATGATAGGGACTCTTACATGTCTGGAAAAGAAAGATGGAGAGAAAATATTTGACGGATGGGTTTCCCATTTATCCAATTAATGCCTCTGGAGGGTGTCCATCATTGCCCGATTCTATGCTCTAGTTATTATTCGAGTTACATCTAGACTCCACATCCTAACTAATGTTACCTAAAGATCGAGAAAATTTCCTTACTCATTAAAGGCAGTGTCTTTGAGCCTTAGGTAAGTGAGAAATACATGAAGGGCTTTCCAATGCAGGAATTGAAACTGCTTATTAATGGTCATCTCCCTAAGAATATTTTTTTCTTTTTCTCCTTTGTGCACTATATATTATTGGTTCTATTGCATAATTAGTCATCCAAACATAGTCAAGTCTCTATCACATCCATTATGATAGGGGTTGTTACATGTCTGGGAAAGAAAGATGGAGAGAAATATTTGACGGATGGGTTTCCCATTTATTTGATCAATATCTCTGGAAGGAGTCCATTGATGCTTGGTTCTATGATCTAGTTATTATTCACGCTACATTTGGACTCCATATCCCAACTAATGTTGCCTAAAGACTGAGACAATTTCCATACTCATTAAAGGTTGTGTCTTTGAGCCTTAGGTAAGTGTGAAACGCAAGGAGGGCTTACCAATGCAGGAATTGAAAATGCTTAATAATGGCCATCTCCCTAAGAATCTTTGTTCCTTTTTTTTCCTTTGTGCACTTCATATTATTGATTCTTACTGCATAATTTGTCATCCAAACATAGTCAAGTCTCTATCATAGCCATTATGATAATGTTTGTTACATGTCTGGGAAAGAAAGATGAAGAGAAAAGATCAGATGGATGGGTTTCCCATTTATCTGATTAACATCTTTGGAAGGAGTCCATCATTGCTCGATTTTATGCTCTAGTTATTATTCGAGTTACATCTGAACTCCACATTTTATAGTTATTTTCAACAACTAGATTAATAGAAGTTTAAAATAAGATATCATAAATGGCTTGCCACAATCTAGATTACCATGTATGGTTCAAGGCCCCTTAGGACCTAGCTTATTCTTTAAATTGATTTAATGACACTTAATTAACATGCTTTGCACGTATATGAGGTCATGTAGGACAAAGTTTTCATCTTTGTTAAATCTGGTGTCACATGATCTACAGTTCAATACTTATGTTGATCAGATATGATTTATGATTTCTCCTCTTTGTATCACTTGCTGGTTCAGTGACTGTTGGTGTTTAGTTCAATCTCATCATTTCTGACTTATATACAAGTATAATTAGTCTATACTCATTAGTTTGATTTGCCTTTTATACACGGGAAATGTTGATTCCTACTTTCAAAAGCTTTCTCCAGATTTTCTTCCGATTAGTTCAGTCTCTATATTTGCATTTCAAGTTCATTTGGCATAAAGGCTTTCCACTTTTTGTTATTGTAGCCACAATCATGACACAAATGAAGTTTTTTATGACTGCTGATATTTGGCACATCCCATTTGGATATTGGTTTTCACCATTGAGTGATAATAATTGGAGTTATTGTGCTTTAAAAGATAATAGAAATTGGGGATAATATACCACGGACTACACCATTGGCTCTATCTAATCATATAATGTATAAACTATTATAAACCATATATCGAAGGATGAGGTAGTTTAAACTTTAAACATGTGATTGAACTTAAATATTGGGCTTTTGTAGCTTTAGTGCTCATTTTGGATGGGAATACCTTGCACATCAAGGCTTCATTCCTAGATTGCACAACCATTCTCTGGTTGAAACAGCTCACATGTTCCACAGGGTCTGTTCAACCATTGTACATGGTGAATGTTGGTTGTGTGAACTACCGAGGAAGTTTCCCCCCTTCAATTCTGCGTGTGAAGGGTGATCTAGAAATCTAGTTTAATGCTCTGCTCATCACATCATTTCCCAGGCCTTTGCAAAAAGAACTTCTATTTCTGCGCTCATGATGATAGTCCTCATCACACGTGAAAGACTCACTGGGAGGAATCCTTGACCTGGGCCTATAACTACCATATTCATCATTAGAAGAAGAAGGATCAGAATTGGAGGGAGTCCATCTTTGTCGCTCGTGTCGCAACTTCCTTCTCAAATGATCAATCTCCAGCTGCATGGCTCTGGTATTCTCCTCATGAGAAACGTGGCTGCCACCTTGAGACTGGCTCCTACTAGTATAAGTGGTATGCACACTAACCCCCCGGTCCCTCCTTCGCTTAACATAACTAACCACTAGACGCACTAAAGCACCAAAATTCCCACAAACGGTGCCAATTGTAAGGACACAAATGAAATCCTAAGCCCAAAGGATCAAAGGATATAGGCCGAAAGAGCCCAATACAACGAATTTGTAGAGAGTGGACTGGAAAACTAGGCTCTAATGAGTTGAGTCACAATTATAATGGATTCAGAAGACAATAAAGTAAAGATAGGCTAGTTTTATCTAAAGAAAATCGTCCTCGACTCAATTCGAGGAGATCAACTCTTGTATATATTTCTTCAATTTGGATACAAATACAGTTCTTGTTGGTACAATGTTTTTCTCTCTCTCCTTTTCGATCCCCCTTCTTCAGGGTATCCTTTCCCTTTTATACTCTCTTCTTCTTCCATCTCCATCTTCCACGTGTAGACTAATTCTTTGGTGTTGATCCCTGTCTCATCGTCACTTCCTGAAATCTTTGGAAGTAGTTGTAAGGCTGGAAAATCACTATTCAGGTATCACCTCTACATTAATGCGGCCAGAGAGTTAGTTGCAGAGCATTCAATGCGGTGGTAGCAGCTTTTTCCTAGATATTTCCTAGCTTCCCTTTGTCCCGTTCCTTCCGGATACTTATACTTATCAACGAAAGTGCCCAGAATGTTGCTCTCGATGGCAGACCGCACCTTTTGACCTTTGCCTTGCCTTGCCAAGGAAGCGTTCCTCCTCAGACCATCTTCTTGGACCCTTATAGCCAGTCTCCTTTCTTCGCTCACCAATGCCAATTTCTATAGTAGTGTTTACCTGTCCTTGGACTACTAAGCGTCCTCAGACCAGGCCTCCAACCCAATAGGTAATACTAGGTCTATCATCCCCACAGATATCATATACTATATAGCAAATGTTGGGCTTAGAAGCCGTGGTTGCACCAAGTAGCTGCACTAAATTGTAGAAATTTTCTCAGAATTTTTAAAAAATTAATAGATTTTTTTTGTACTAATCTTCTTCTCCTATAATTTCTAAATTGATAAAAACCTTAATTTGATTACAATTCAAACTCTTCATCTAATCCTTTTATTATTATAATTTATAACTCAAAGTGATGGAGAAATGTTTACTAATAATAGATAAGCTAAGAAATGTTTACTAATAATAGTTTTATTTGTAACTTTTTATTAACATGATTTAAAAAAAAAAATTTGAATAGAGAGATAATTTATTAACATGATTTAAACTCAACTAAAACTTTTTTAAGGGATTGGTTTAAAAAATTTTCAAAGTAATTTTTTAATTATTAACTACTATGCACTAACTCCTAACTCCCAAAACCCACAATTGAAGTACCACTTCTAAAGATTAATATCTTAACTATTATATATTAATGGTGACCTTTTTATATTTATTATTATTTATAAAAGAAGAGTTTTCTCCCTCCCTGCAAAACAAAGGGATTATAACAAGAATTAGATAGGCATGGGTAAGACTACACCGCCTCTTTTCTATAATAAATGTTAATATTTATTATGGCTAAATATTTATTAGGATAAAATTAGAGGTTTTAATGTGTATTATGGCTAAATATTTAATTCCTTCATTAAAAAAAATAAAATAAAATAAAAAGCTAAAATATTTAATTAATTAATTTGTTTTTAAATATAATAATACACCATTTAATTTGATTTAAAATAAAATAAAAAACGTAAAACCCTAGAAGGAGCAGAATAAAACCTCAAACCAACATCTTTCTCTCATCTCATAGCCCCCTCTTCCATCTTCCAAAGATGAGACCTTTGGACGAGGACGAGACCAAAGCAGCGTTTGAAAAGCTCTTCAAGTTCACAAGCAACAACCTCAAAAACATCATTGAAAACCCTTCCTACAAAGGCCCTGACTCCAACCCAAGTTTTACTGTTTCCGCATCAACAAGAACAAGGTCTACTACGTGAGCGAGTCCTTGGTCAAGCGCGCCACCAACGTCGCTCGAAACAACCTCGTCTCTCTCGACATGTGTATCGACAAGTACACCCATGGCGACAGCTTCCACCTCACAGTCTAGTCGCTGAGTTTGCTAGGTGCCAATGCAAAACACAATCTATGGCTCAAACCCACCTCAGAGATGGCGTTTTTTTTTTATAGGAACCATGTTTTGAAGGTGGGTTGGGGAGGATTACTGAGAATATTGCACCTGGTGATGGGGTTATGGTTTTTCAATGTCGGATGTGCCTTTTGGGTTTGGTATTTCATCTAAGAGTACTCAGGATTGTAGGAAGTTGGATCTCAATGGAATTGTGGCGCTTCACCATGTTGATATTGGGGAGTATTTGAGGATGGAGGATGAGCTTTGAAGTTTTTGAGGAGGTTTTGGCAAATGGGTATGTGTTGTTTTGATGATTTCTTTTCTGATTTTGGGTAATATTAGGTTGTGTTTTAATTGGGATTTTGATTATTTTGTTGAAACTTACTTAAAAGTAGTAAATTTACTAATCAAGATGAATTACAATTTTGTTGTCTTTTATGTGCTGCAATGATGATGATCTAAAGTATTTCTTGCTATATGGTTATGTTTGTGTTATTTTCTCATTGATGAGTTTAAATGTGCTTGTGATATTGTTGGAATTGGGGTTTTGATGGGGGCTTTTGGCAAATCGATTGGTGTTATTGTGGTGATATCTTTGGGTTTGTGTAAAATGTGTCTTATTTGATTTTGGTTAATATGGGGCTGTGTTTTGTGCGAGATTTTGATGATTTTGTTTAATCTTAGTTGGAATCAGTAAATTTACTAATCAAGAAGACATTTTGTTGGGTTCTATGGGCATTGTGTGTGTGTGTTTTTAATCGTGTGTTTTTGTTAGAATTATATGGTCCATCACAAGCTAGAAAACTGTGTACCCTTGGTCCACAACCCAGTAGGACCATAGCTATTCTTCAACTTGACTAAATCTTTTTCAAAATAATGTGTTCTGGCACACCTTAGCAACATGCTTTGCATGTATATTAGGGTCTTATAGGACAGTTTTTCATAATTGTCAAACTTTCTCATGTGATCTCCACTACAACAGTTTTTCTGCCCATATGTGATTTATGATATATCTTGTTTCTGTCACTCTAATCAAACTTGGTCTCATTTGATTCAATCTCATTAGTTCTAATTTGTGTACAAGAATAATTAGGCTATACTCATCTGTTTGATTTTCCTTTTCTTCACTTTTTTCACATTTTGAATTGTGAAATATGGTATTTTGTAGAATTGATTGTTATCTAGATTTTTGAATTATGAAAATTATTTTATGAATACACATTGGTTTTCAGACCATATTGTCTTTAAGTCTAGCTGGGCGTTAAGGTTTCTCTTAATATAGGAGGGAGATTTTGATCTCATTTTTAGTTGGTTTAGGGGATGGAGAATCATTTGTTTAAACCTGAAATGAAGAATTAGAACTTTGCGCATTCTAAGTAGATTATAGCTAAATTTCTTCATAGCAAGTCATTTTTCTATTTTGCTAGCGCGAAATGCGTGAATGTTTATTTTGCTTTACATGTGTGTGTCAATCTCTGATAATGCTATTTGAGAATCCATACCAAATTGTAATTTTCTAACTAGATGAATTACATATTACCATGTATTGCATGGTTGCAACAGCAAGAATGTAAGTTGAGCGGTTGATTGTCACATGCATGTGGCATTAACATTTAGAAAAGAGAGTCACATTCAGTGTTGTACAAAAATTTGAATCAAAGTGTTTTATCCTTGTCCAGTAACTAACACAATTGATGCAGAGGATCTTATTAAGTATTGTTTTATTTTATTGGCTCTAATCACATAGTAACATGTCTAATGATGTTTCACTCAGATGAATTATTGATATGGGTATATACCTTGTTATGTGATGCAATAAGAAATCTACAAAATTTAATGTTTGATCACTGCTGCACTAGATTTTCAAACATATATAATAGTGTTTGTAAATGTTCTCTTTTTCTTTTTGGATAAGTTAGATTTTTTATTTTTCAAAGACATCAAACAATGCACAAAATCAAGTAAAAATGCAATCCTTGTGAGTTTCACTCGTTATGTGCAAATGGAAAATGCTTCAATTCTATAGAATTTGCCCACCATCTTTCATATTAAGTAATAACTCCTTTTTTGGTTGAAATAAAAAGATATGAAATGGAATTTTAACATTAATTTGTAACATTATTGGTCAATGCAAATGAATAGACTTGTATATACTAATCCACGCAATGCAAGATCAAATTGCTTACCAATTTGCATTTAAAATCACTATACAAATAGTAACTAAAATACCCTCCATCCTCCTCAAGAAAAAGGAAAATTAAGGGCATGTTTGGTTTCTGTTTTCAATTTTTTGTTTCCAAAACGTATTCTTTTTAGTGTTTTGAGAAATTGTTTTCAAAAAACAGTCTTTAAAAAGAGAAAAATTGAAAGAAAAAAAAATCCACTTTGATTTATAGCAAAAATGCCACTAAAAATTGGAAAACTGTAAAATGAAAACAGCTTAGGATTGTTTTGACAAAACTGTTATGTACAGTGAAAGATGTGAGATAGTTTTTGAAAAACAGTTTTTAGAGAAACATGGGTTTGGTGGGTCTCACAGTTTCTATTATTAAAACCATAAAATTTGCCAAAAGAGGCTCTAAAGTTTTGTAAATTGGAATTTGTGTGAGTTAAATGGCAAATTACACCGACCACTTTAGAGATTTTACAAAATGACACTCTCCTAATTTTCCAAGAATAATTAGGCTATACTCACTTGTTTGATTTTCCTTTTCATTAATTTTTTCACGTTTTGAATTTTTTGGGACATGAATTGAGGAACCGAGAAATCATTAACCTGTTTCAACCACATCATGCCTTAACTACTTGCTGAAGCTGAAGACATATGGTGGCTGTGCCAATAAACCTTTATAGTGCAATTTTTGCAGGTAAAATAATAAGAAATGCATATATTGCAGAGCCAAAAAACAATGAGATATCCAAATCCATCCTTCAGCCATAATATGTATAAGAAACCAAATTGTGGTGTCAATGATTTAAGGCCCGTTTGATACGTGTGTTTAAACAACAGTTTTTAGTTTTTTTGGAAATACATGTAATGCTGTTTAAAACTGAAAACATGTGTTTGAACATGTGTACCAAATAGGTTATAGTTTCTAAAGCCATACAAGTATATTATAATCTCACCTAAAGGAGCCATACATCCAATGTGCTAGCACTTTGTTAGAAAGAAAAAGTACTTAGGACCTCAAATTTTCATTAGCCAATCCAAAAAAATAGGTTCTGAGGATGGAAAATTCATGGAAGTATGATTAACAATGAATTAGCTATAGTCTCGTTGAGATGGAAGAGATGTGCTGAAGAAACAATCCAAAACAAAGAATGGCGTTGCAATATGTACAGTTGAATTAGAAAAAGAAAAAATAAATAAATTTGAGCTGCTTCGAATAATCATAAAGTTAACCATCTCTGGAGTCATGCTTGGCAGGTTGGGGTATGCTGTAAATTACAAGACCTGATACAAGAATCAAACTGCCTAAGAGGAAAAAGGGGCTCAAGCTAGTGGCCTCTGGAAGATATGGCAATTGAAGGGATAGAATATAAATTGAAATTGGCACTGCAAATATAACAAAGCACCCATTAGCAAAAAGATTGTAGAAAACTATTGATTTGGTCACACGTCCATATATATGTGTGTGCAAGCGCGCATGTAGATGTACACAGCATACAATGAGAGAGAGAGAGATAGAATACCTGACAACATTACAGTAAGAGAAGAAACAACTGCCGAAGAAATTTTTACTACATTGAGCACGGATATGTCGAAAGCCAAATTGATCATTATATAAAGCAGTGGAAGCATCGGAGCCCCATCACAACCTGAAAATTTTGACAAAAGTAAAAGTGAAAGGATAACTTAAGAAAGGACTAACTTTAACAAAGAATCAAAATTTCCAAAGGGAAAAGGAGAATTAACCCAGCAATGAAAAATATTATACCAATACCCACACTTTCTAAATTAAACTACACAAAAGTTACTCATTAGTTCCAACTTGTAAATCTAGCATGTTTCTTCATTGTCTAACCTTTAGTTGTATGGCAGTACTCCAACATCAGTTGTGTGGCAGTACTCCAACTTGACTAATTTCATGGTAACTTGTAGCTGTGATTTTGGAATCAGATTTGTTTAAATTTGGGTTGTATAACAAAGAGCTGAATACTGATATTAATTTTGAGAATTTCCATAAGTAAGCTTAAGTGTAAAAAAATAAAAATAAAAATAAATACTAACCTAATCTATATTGATGGGAGGTCTACTGCTTTCAAGCAATCCTCATACAGTATGCTAATTACACAGCATATTGATTGTGTGCATGCAAAGAAAACCCCAAATGCAAGAGCAGTAAAAAATTACATATCAAAATAGCTAGATATCAATTAAAGTACCTGGCACATTGGCTCCAAAATTAAGAAAGCAACCAGCACCACTTTTTAGATAAGAAGGCAGCTGGCCAAGCGGTATGCCCTTCACTCTTGACAGGAAAGGTAAAAAGAAAAGCACAAAAAAAGCCTACAAGTCAAAGGAAGAATTCAACAACAAAGAAAAATATTTGATTCAGTATTGATGATCCTGAACATCAAATGGATACACATTGTCTTAGCTAAACTTAATGAACTAAAACTAAAAATGTTATTCTCTACGCTTGCTTTTACTATGTCAATTAAAGTTTATCCATTATAAAATAATCTGCAGATTTTATCACAAATCTCAAATCAAAACAAACTTGGTATATGGAGCTGAGTCATATAATATGTCACACAGCAGCTTTCTGGACTTGTTACAGTCCCAGATGCAGCCATCAAGAGTTCAAGGTAAAGTGTGTGATTTTCCCTAAGGCCTACGGGAAGTTGGATCTTATTAACTGTACATCAGATTGACACTTAAGAACTAACCCAAAGAATGGACAATTACCTGGAATCCAGATCCCAAAGAATTGACCATAAATATGTCAAGTGATCTTCCCTGCAGGAATAGAATTTGATGACTTTAAGAACTTCTAGTAACAAAATGCACTCACATCAACTACAAATGTTAAACGGCCAGCTATGATATTAAAAAAAAAAAAAAGGATTAAAAAAAGAAGAACAAATTCGCATACCTCAAGGCAGGTTGCAGCATCAGTGAAAACAAATTCCTGTACACAGTTAAAAATTCAAGTTTAATTAATATGTTTAAGCAGATTCTAATTGAAAGTATGATATTAGTTCATTTCTGTGACCTTGATAATAGATGCACCAGCTTGAAAAGCACTGGAAGCTATCATTAGCAACGGCCACATAAAATCAACTCCAGATAGCATCTGATCAGCATTAGAACCACTGCAAGTGTGGAAAATATAAATAATAATCAGGGATCCACAAGTGGAACTACATATGTAGAGAGCAAGTCCACAATAATAATGAAAGTTTGCTAGTTCAAATTATGAAATCAGTTTAAACAGTGCAGATTTTTCCATGTGCCTCTATAACAGACCAGAAATGATATCAAGTGTCTTCCAGCAAAGGACACAACCAAGCAAGACACAAAATGACGTGACACCAGAAACTGAAGGTCCCTTTTCACTGCTAAGGATTTTCACTGCTCAGCAACATTTGAAACACTTTCGGTGCTGTCAGCACCAATAACTTCATGCCTCAAATTAAAATTTAAGAACACATCCTATGTGGGTAACTTTTTATTTGCTGGTTATCATCTCTCTTTCTGGGGATAGTTGTAGGTTACCAAGCAACAAAATTAATACAAACCAGAAAATGATTGGTGGAAGTCCAATGCAGGGAGGTAAGAAAACAGAAAAGGTAATAGATATTCACTAGGAATTGAAATCAAAGAATTTCTGGCTGAAATAAGAGATTGCAAAATTGATTCTTTTGGTGGGTAAGATATAAAACCGTCTTTATTATTTTGATTACCCCATGATAAAATGCAGATGCTATACACTTCTTCCTTTTTCACACGTTCTTCAAAACTAGAAAATGTTATAGTACCAGAGATTCTCTAGAAAATAGCTATAGTACAATGTCTAAAAAGTGATCACCCATATGCTTAAATTCATCCAATTTCTGATCTTCCATTATACTATCAATCACCATGCACACCATTAAAGATTTATAGATAGTCAAACCAATCATTTCAAAATACCTCCTGGTGATGCCTCTAATAGTGCCTTCAACATACCTGGCAACAGCCACCACCACACCAGTAGCTACAAGTAAGCAGCCAGCAATTTGATTGAATGAGTAACTTCTCCCGATGATGGTAGAAAAAGCCAGCTGCCACACCAAAAATGTCTGCAAAATGAAGGGCGCAAAAATCAATATGAAAGAGACATCAGCCACTCAGATGCTTGACAGGAATGGGGCTAAACACTAGCATCCAACTCGTGTAGCATTGCAGAAAACAAAACTAGTCTTACCCACAACCTTTACCAAAAATACTTGCATAGTTGGTATAATCAAGTTTATTTATAAATCATAATTACTCCCATGCTCTGTATAATCAAGTTTATTCTCAAGTGTGACAAAAAATACCTGACTCAGTATTGGTATAGCCGGTCCAGGAAGCATGGCTGTAGAATATACATAACATTCAGAATAAAGCCCTTTTTTTTAACCAAACCATACTACTCAAAAATTTTCCTATTCATTTTTTGTCGAAACCACCTACAACCCACTATTCCTTTTTCACAGTTCATATCCAACCTAAAACCAAACAAGAATTCTAGGGACAGAACATTTTTCACAACCTTTCTCACAACATACTAAAATGACAATTTGTGATTGGAGCAACATGATTTTTACATAACCCAAAATTACACTACTATTATTACACACCAATCACAACAGGCTACATCAGCAATTGTGAAAAATATTGTGCACCTAGACTTATCGACCACTCACCCCACCCTTTGCTATATAATAAATTGAAAAAATACAACCCCAAGTACCAAATGAATTTAACAACACACTTGTACAAGCAGCATTACTCAAACAATTATACTACTGAAGAAAACCCAACTTTGAAAATTGGCATCTAATTACAGAATCCAAATAAAACCAAAATTCCAGTACCTCCAGCAGTCATTCAATTAAAAATTTAAAACTTATAAATAAATACATACGTATCAGAATTGAATATAGTAGGGTTTTTCTTCCTTTTTTTCCTATTCCTTTCAAACCTCTCAAACTTTCAGGTCCTATTTTGCAACAATGTTTGCTATTTTCTTTAAATGTCGTAGAGCGGCCCATCCAGTGAGATAGTGCAGTTTGAGTGGGCTTTCTCAGTATCCCATGACACACAATACTGGGTTTATGCATAAGTTTCAGGTCCTATTTTGCAACAATGATTGTTTTTTTCTTTTAATGTCGTGGAGCGGCCCATCCAGAGAGATAGTGCAGTCTTCAGTGTTGAGTGGACTTTCTCAGTATCTCATGACTAACACAATACTGGGCTTATGCGTTGCTAAAAGAAAATTCTATAGGCCCCGGTTGGATTTACTTTCAATCTGTTGGGCTTATTAAAAAAAATCATATACTTTTATTTTTGGATAAAAACCTATTTTATCTATTTTACATAATTATTTTTAAAAACACTAACATTAAATTATTTATTTTACAATATATTTCATATAAATGTTTTTTTTTACTCTCTTAAATCATCTCTCTTTTTGTTCATATGAATAAAGAAGTGTTAAAAAATAGATTTGCGTGTAAATAGTAAGAGCATTCTCATTAACCAGTCTAAAATTTTTTGTTTATTGTAGCATAATAAACTATTTTTTTTCTATTTTACATAATCAATTTTAAAGAACACATGCATTAGATTATCTATTATACACACTATTTTATATAAATAATCATTTTTATTCTTTTTTTTTCCATTTATTGGTTTCTCTCTCTCTCTCTCTCTCTCCTTTGCTTCTTCTTGTCTTCTTCTTCGCTTCTTTTTGTCTTCTCTACAATATGACTTTGATGATTTCTTATGGATTGATGAGTTTGGGATCTTGATTTAGGATGAGTTTGACAAAGGAATAGTCAAGGAAGAGGGTAGGAGAAGAGAGAGATCAGATGTGAGATGTGAGGAGATAATCAAATGGAAGAGGTGAGACAAAAAATTATTACAAAAATAAGATACAAAGCTACAGTAACCTTATAAATATACACAATTACTATAGCAAAAATGTATGTGAACAATGATGTAAAGAGATTGATGTGGATAGTTTTTGAACAAAAATGTGTAAAACACCTTTTCTATTTTGCAATCATTAGTACGATTGCTCTAACCATGTAAATATACACAGTTATTATAGTAATAATGAAAATATACACATTAACAGATTGATCGAAGCGGGTAGTTTTTGGGTTTATATGTATAAATTTTAAAATTTTAAATTATACAAACATTGATGTGAGTGCTATTAGAATATTTGCATCCGCTTGCAAATTTTGTTGTTTATTTTAACATAATAACCCACTTTTTCTATTTTACATTTTTACATACTCACTTAAAAAAATAAAATAAAATAACCTCACATCAAACTATTTATTTTACACAACGTTTCATTAAAATATCAATTTTCTTGATTTTTTGTTTATTTATCTTTGTTCACACACAACAATCACCATTCATTCTATTCCTTCGTCATATGAATACGTAAAAAAAGAATAAAATAAATAAATTCAAAATGACTTGTGTCAATGTAAATTTATACAATTACTATATCAACAATATATTTTTACGAAACTTTGAATGATATGATTGGGTGAATTTTGGATCTGATTGGCTAAAATGTGATACTTAGCTCAATCAAAAACACAACAAATTCTTTTATATATATATATTCTTTATTTTTTTTAATTGAAAAAGTTCAAAAAAGAAGAAAAAGAAGTAAGTAAAATTATGTAGTTTTTGGATAGCTATAGGAACTAACCTAATAAAATTGGAATTTCTATCCTTTAAAAATAGGATAAATGGACTACATTAGGTTTAAAAAAAAAGGATTAAAATCAATAAATCATAAGTTACAAAAAATGAAATTGAATTTAGGATAAAATTAGAGGTTGTAATATGTATTATGGCTAAATATTTAATTCCTTCTTAAAAAATAAAAAATAAAAATAAAAAAGCTAAAATATTTAATTAATTAATTTGTTTTTAAATATAACAATACACCATTTAATGAGATTTAAAATAAAATAAAAAACCGTAAAACCTAAGAAGGAGCAGAACAAAACCTCAAACCAACATCTTTCTCTCATCTCATAGCCCCCTTTCCATCTTCCAAAGATGAGACCTTTGGACGAGGACGAGACCAAAGCAGTGTTCGAAAAGCTCTTCAAGTTCACAGGCAACAACCTCAAAACATTGTTGAAAACCCTTCCTACGAAGGCCCTAACTCCAACCCAAGTCGCTACTGTTTCCGCATCAACAAGAACAAGGTCTACTGCGTAAGCGAGTCCTTGGTCAAGTGCGCCACCAACGTCGCTCCAAACAACCTCGTCTCTCTCGGCACGTGTATTGGCAAGTACACCCAAGGCAACAGCTTCCACCTCACGGTCCAGTCGCTGAGTTCGTTGGCTACCAATGCAAAACACAAGGTATGGCTCAAACCCACCGTGGAGATGGCATTTTTGTATGGGAACCTTGTTTGGAAAGGTAGGTTGGGGAGGATTACTGAGAATATTGCGCCTGGTGATGGGGTTGTGGTTTTTTCAATGTCGGATGTGCCTCTTGGGTTTGGTATTTCGGCTAAGTGTACTTAAGATTGTAGGAAGTTGGATCCCAATGGGATTGTGGTGCTTCACCAGACTGATATTGGGGAATATTTGAGGATGGAGGATGAGCTTTGAGGTTTTTTAGGAGGTTTTGGCAAATGGGTCTGCGTTGTTTTGGTGATATCTTTTTTTATTTTGGGTAATATTAGGCTGTGTTTTATGTTAGATTTTGATTATTTTGTTGAAACTTACTTAAAAGTAGAAAATTTACTAATCAAGATGAATTACAATTTTGTTGTCTTTTATGTGCTGCAATGATGATGATCTAAAGTATTTCTTGCTATATGGTTATGTTTGTGTTTTTTTCTCATTAATGTGCTTGTGATATTGTTAGAATTGGGGTTTTGATGGGGAGTTTTGGCAAATCAATTGGTGTTGTTGCGGTGATATCTCTGGGTTTGTGTAAAATGTGTCTCATTCGATTTTGGTTAATATGTGGCTGTGTTTTGTGCGAGATTTTGATGATTTTGTTTAATCTTAGTTGAAATTAGTAAATTTACTAATCAAGAAGAAATTTTGTTGGGTTCTGTGGACATTGTGTTTTGGTTTTTTTTTATAACCATGTGTTTTTATTAGAATTATATGGCCCATCACAAGCTAGAAAACTGTTTACCCCGGGTCCACAACCCAGTAGGACCATAGCTATTCTTCAGCTTGACTAAATCTTTCTCCAAATAATGTGTTCTGGCACACCTTAGCAACATGCTTTGCATGTATATTCGAGTCTTATAGGTCAGTTTTTCATCGTTGTCAAATTGTCTCGTATGATATCCACTACAACATTTTTTCTGCCCATATGTGATTTATGATATATCATGTTTCTGTCACTCTAATCAAACTTGGTCTTATTTGATTCAATCTCATTAGTTCTGATTTGTGTACAAGAATAATTAAACTATACTCACTTGTTTGATTTTCCTTTTCATTACTTTTTTCACATTTTGAATTGTGAAATATGGTATTTTGTAGAATTGATTGTTATCCAGATTTTTGAATCATGAAAATTATTTTAGGAATGCACATTGGTATTCAAACCATATTGTCTTTAAGTCCAGCAAGGCGTTAAGGCTTCTCTTAATATAGGAGGGAGATTTTGATCTCATTTTTTAGTTGGTTTAGGGGATGGAAAATCATTTGTTTAAACCTGAAATGAAGAATTAGAACTTTGCACATTCTGAGTAGATTATAGCTAAATTTCTTCCTAGCAAGTCATTTATCTATTTTGCTGGCGTGAAATGCGTGAATATTTATTTTGTTTTACATGTGTGTGTCAATCTTTGATAATGCTATTTGGGAATCCAAACCAAATTGTAATTTTCTGACTAAATGAATTATATATTACCATGTATTGCAAGGTTGCAACAGTAAGAATGCAAGTTGAGCTGTTGATTGTCACATGCATGTGGCATTAACATTCAGAAAAGAGAGTCAAATTCTGTGTTGTACAAAAATTTGAATCAAAGTGTTTTATCCTTCTCCAGTAATTAACACAAATGATGCAGAGGATCTTATTAAGTATTGTTTTATATTATTGGCTCCAATTGCATAGTAACATGTCTAATGATGTTTCACTCAGATGAATTGTTGATATGGGTATACACCTTGTTATGTGATACAATAAGAAATCTACAAAATTTTATGTTTAATCACTGTTGCACTAGATTTTCATTTATCTATTTAGCTAGCATGAAATGCGTGAATATTTATTTTGCTTTACATGTGTGTGTCAATCTTTGATAATGCTATTTGCGAATCCATACCAAATTGTAATTTTCTAACTAGATGAATTACATATTACCATGTATTGCAAGGTTGCACCAGCAAGAATGCAAGTTGAGCAGTTGATTGTCACATGCATGTGTCATTAACATTCAAAAAAGAGAGTCACATTCAGTGTTGTACAAAAATTTGAATCAAAGTGTTTTATCCTTGTCCAGTAATTAACACAATTGATGCAGAGGATCTTATTAAGTATTGTTTTATATTATTGGCTCCAATCACATAGTAACATGTCTAATGATGTTTCACTCAGATGAATTGTTGATATGGGTATCACCTTGTTATGTGATGCAATAAGAAATCTACAAAATTTAATGTTTGATCATTGTTGCACTAGATTTTCAAACCTATATAATAGTGTTTGTAAATGTTCTCTTTTTCTTTTTGGATAAGTTAGACTTTTTCTTTTTCAAAGACATCAAACGATGCACAAAATCAAGTAAAAATGCAATCCTTGTGAGTTTCACTCGTTATGTGCAAATGGAAAATGCTTCAGTTCTATAGAATTTTCCCACCATCTTTGATATTAAGTAATAACTCCTTTTTTGGTTGAAATAAAAAGATATGAAATGAAATTTTGACATTAATTTGTAACATTATTGGTCAATGCAAATGAATAGACTTGTATATACTAATCCACGCAATGCAAGATCAAATCGCTTGCCAATTTGCAATTAAAATCACTGTACAGACAGTAACTGAAATACCCTCCATCCTCCTCAAGAAAAAGGAAAATTAAGAGCATGTTTGGTTCCTGTTTTCAATTTTTTGTTTCCAAAACTTATTCTTTTTAGTGTTTTCAGATATTGTTTTCAAAAAACAGTCTTTAAAAAGAGAAAAATTGAACAAAGAAAAAATCCACATTGATTTATTGCAAAAATGTCACTAAAAACTGGAAAACTATAAAATGAAAACAACTTAAGATTGTTTTCACAAAACTATTATGTACAGTGAAAGATGTGAGATAGTTTTTGAAAAACAGTTTTTAGAGAAACATGGGTTTGGTGGGTCTCACAGTTTCTGTTATTAAAACCAAAAAATTTACCAAAAGAGGCTCTAAAGTTTTGTAAATTAGAATTTGTGTGAGTTAAATGGCAAATGAAGGAGTCCATTGTTGCCTGATTTTATGCTCTAGTTATTATTCGAGGTACATCTAAACTCCACATTCTATAGTTATTTTCAACAACTAGATTAAAACAAGTTTAAAATATAATATCATAAATGACCTGCTACAATCTAGATTACTAGGTATGGTTGAAGGCCCATTAGGACCCAGCTTATTCTTTAAATTAACATAATGACACTTAATTAACTGGCTTTGCATGTATATGAGGTCATGTAGGACAAAGTTTTCGTCTTCGTCAAATCTGGTGTCACGTGATCTCCAATTCTATACTTATGTTGATTAGATATGATTTATGATTTCTCCTCTTTGTATCACTTGTTGGTTCGGTGACTGCTGGTGTTTAGTTCAATCTCATCATTTCTAACTTGTATACAAGTATAATTAGTCTATACTCATTAGTTTGATTTGCCTTTTATACACAGGAAATGTTGATTCCTACTTTCAAAAGCTTTCTCCAGATTTTCTTCCGATTAGTTCGGCCTTTGTATTTGCATTTCAAGTTCATTTGGCATAAAGGTTTTCCACTTTTTTGTTATTGTAGCCACAATCATGACACAAATAGAGTTTTTTGTGACTGCAGATATTTGGCACATCCCAATTGGATATTGATTTTCACCATTGAGTGATAATAATTGGAGTGATTGTGCTTTAGAAGATAACAAAAATTGAGGATAATATACCACAGACTGCACCATTGGCTCTATCTAATCATACAATGTATAAACTGTTACAAACCATATATTGAAGGATGAGATAGTTTAAACTTTAAACATGAGATTGAACATAAATATTGGGCTTCTGTAGCTTTAGTGCTCATTCTGGATGGGAATACCTTGCACATCAAGGCTTCATTCCTAGATTGCACAGCCATTCTCTGGTTGAAATGGCTCACTTGTTCCATAGGGTCTGTTCGACCGTTGTAAATGATGAATGTTTGTTGTGTGAACCACCGAGGAAGTTTCCCCCCATCAATTCTGTGTGTGAAGGGTGATCTGGAAATATGGTCTAATGCTCTGCTCATCACATCATTTCCCAGGCCTTTGCAAGACGAACTTCTATTTCTACGCTCATGATGATAGTCTACATCACACAAGAAAGACTCACTGGGAGGAGTCCTTGACCTAGGCCTATAACTACCATCTTCATCATCGTCAGAAGAAGGATCAGAATTGGAAGGAGTCCGTCTTCGTCACTCATATAGTAACTTCCTTCTCAAACGATCAATCTCCAACTGCATGGCTCTGGTATTCTCCTCATGAGAAACGTGGTTGCTACCTTGAGACTGGCTCCTACTAGTATGAGTGATATGCACACTAACCTCTCGGTCCCTCCTTCGCTTAACATTGAGAAAATGATCATGATGTTGGGACCCCATAGATTCCTCCCTATCTAGACCTAAACCTACCATAACTAACCACCAGGCGCACTAAAGCACCAGAATTCCCACAGACAGCGCCAAATTGTGAGGACACAAATGAAATCCTAAGCCCAAAGGATCAAAGGATCTAGGCCCAAAAAGCCCAATACAACGAATTTGTAGAGAGTAGATCGAAAAACTAGGCTCTAATAAGTTGGGTCACAATTATAATGGATTCAAATGACAATAAAGTAAAGATAAAATCGTTTTATCTAAGGAAAATCGTCATCGGCACAATCCGAGGAGATCAATTCTTGTATATATTTCTTCAATTTGGATACAATTACAGTTCTTGTTGGTACAGTGTTTTTCTCTCTCCTTTTCAATCCCTCTTCTTCAGGGTATCCTTTCCCTTTTATACTCTCTTCTTCTTCCATCTCCACCCTCCACGTGTAGACAAATTCTTCGGTGTTGATCCCTGTCCCATCCGCCACTTCTTGAAGTCTTTGGAAGTAGTTACAAGACTGGAAAATCATTGTTCAGGTATCACCTCCACATTAATGCGGCCAGAGAGTTAGCTGCAGAGCATTCAATGCGGTGGTAGCAGCTTTTTCCTAGATATTTCCTAGCTTCCCTTTGCCCTGTTCCTTTCGGATACATATCTTTATCAACGAAATTGCCCGAAATGTTGCTCTCAATGGCAAACCGCACCTTCTAACATCTGCCTTGCCTTGCCGAGGAAGCGTTCCTCCTCGGACCATCTTCTTGGACCCTTATAGCCAGGCTCCGTTCTTTGCTCACCAACGCCAATTCCCATAGTAGTGTTTACCTGTCCTTAGACTACTAGGCGTCCTCGGACTGGGCCCAATAGGTAATACTGGGCCCATCATCCCTACAGATATCATATACTATATAGTAAAAGTTAGGCTTAGAAGCTGTGGTTGCACCAAATAGCTGCACTAAATTGCAAAAAATTTCTCAAAATTTTTAAAAATTTAATAAATATTTTTGTACTTATCTTCTTCTCCTATAATTTCTAAATTGATAAAAACCATAATTTGATTGCAATTCAAACTCTTCATCTAATCCTTTTATTATTATAATTTATAAGTTGATAAAAATTTTTAATTTGATTACAATTCAAACTCTTCATCTAATCCTCTTTTTATTTAAATTATATTACTCCGTGTAAAAAAACACGTAAAAAATGAAAAACAACAACAATCTTCATCTATTCCTTTTTTTTAAGTTTAAATTATATTAATTCATGTAAAAAAAAAAAAAACAACAACAACAACATAATACCCATAAAAAAAAAAATAGCAACATATTCAATAGCAAAATCTTCATTTTCACACAAGACCATTTTCTTTTAGATAATTATTTTTCATACCGATTTAACAAAAATGTTTTTAGATAAAGTTAAAAAAAAAAAAAAAAAAACAAATAAAGTAATAAATACTTGAGTTTAAAGTAAACACCTTCTCTTTCTTCTAAAAAAAAATTATTTATATATAATAAACATTTGTTCTTCTTAAAAAAACGTTTGTTTGGTTTTTATTTTGGTTATAAAAGAAAATTTCCTTTTTTCAATAAAAAAATGTTTTCGTTTTTCTTTCTATTCATATGACCTTTTTCTTAATCCACTTTTTTTGGGATTTATGAGATATCAACAAACAAAATTGATTAGAAATCTTAATTCTTATAGGATTTAAATTCTATATCAAATGAAACTCTACCTATATATTAATATATATATATCCTTTTTGAAGTGAAGTTTATTCCAATATGTGAATGCCTAAATCCCATGACAGGTATGCATTCTTTCTTCATTATTATTTTTTCATTTTGTTTAAGCTATTTTTCCTTAACTTCAAAAAAATTAAAAAAAACTTCTCACATACTTTTTAACTCAATTCATAATATTAAATTTTTTTACTCATTTATTCTCTTCTACAAAATTGGTTCAGGTTTTAGTTTCATACTCACACTTTCATCTCTCAAAGTGATAGAGAAAACAAACAGGTTTGTTCTTTGTTCTTTTTATAAATTTATATCTTAAGTTATAATTTGTCTTAATTTCTTAATTTTAAATTATGAATAATTTTGATTATATTCTTTATATTGAATGTAAATTGTTGTTTATAGGTTTTTGGTTGTGTTATATTCTTCGGAAAAAAAAGAAATAAAATAAAATAAGAGTTTATATAAATTTGGCAACAAAGCTAAATAGATAAGCTAAGAAATGTTTACTAATAATAGTTTTATTTGTAACTTTTTATTCACATGATTTAAAAAAAAAAATAGGGGGATAATTTATTAACATGATTTAAACTCAACTAAGACTTTTTTAGAAGGTTTTGGGAAATGGGTCCGTGTTGTTTTGGTTTTGGTGATATTTTTTCTGATTTTGGGTAATATTAGGTTGTGTTTTATGTAAGATTTTGATTATTTTGTTGAAACTTACTTAAAAGTAGTAAATTTATTAATCAAGATGAATTACAATTTTGTTGTCTTTTATGTGCTACAATGATAATGATCTAAAGTATTTCATGCTATATGGTTATGTTTGTGTTATTTTCTCATTAATGAGTTTAAATGTGCTTGTGATATTGTTGAAATTGGGGTTTTGATGGGGGGTTTTGGCAAATCGATCGGTGTTATTGTGGTGATATCTCTAGATTTGTGTAAAATGTGTCTTATTCGATTTTGGTTAATATGAGGCTGTGTTTTGTGCGAGATTTTGATAATTTTGTTGAATCTTAGTTAAAATTAGTAAATTTACAAATCAAGAAGAGATTTTGTTGGGTTCTGTGGACATTGTGTTTTGGTCTTTTTTTATAACCATGTGTTTTTGTTAGAATTATATGATTGAGACATATCTTTAATTTCAAATATGCTTAGAATGGTATTTGCGTTTTCCTTTGCAAATACATGAAATGTTAAACTGCTACCATAAAGGCAGTGTCTTTGAGCCTTAGGTAAGTGAGTGATACTTTTCAATCCTGGAATCAAAACTGCTTATTATTGGCCATCTCCTTAAGAGTATTTGTTTCTTTTTCTCCTTTGTGTGCACTATCTATATTGATTCTTATGGTCATCCGGACATAGTCAAGTCTCTATCATTGCCATTATGATAGGAACTGTTACATGTCTAGGAAAGATAGATGGAGAGAAAATATTTGATGGATGGGTTTCCCATATATCTGATTAATATCTCTGGAAGGTGTCCATCATTGCCCGATTCTATGCTCTAGTTATTATTTGAGCTACACCTAGACTCCACATCCCAACTAATGTTGTCTAAAGACTGAGACAATTTCCATACTCATTAAAAGTTGTGTCTTTGAGTCTTAGGTAAGTGAGAAATGCATGAAGGGCTTTCCAATGCAGGAATTGAAACTGCTTATTAATGGGCATCTCCCTAAGAATATTTGTTTCTTTTTCTTCTTTTTGCACTTTATAGTATTGGTTCTTATTGCATAATTAGTCATCTAGACATAATCAAGTCTCTATCACAGTCATCATGATAGAGACTATTACATGTCTGGGAAAGAAAGATGGAGAGAAAAGATCTGATGGATGGGTTTCCCATTTGTCTTATTAATATCTTTGGAAGGAGTCCACTGTTGCCCGATTTTATGCTCTAGTTATTATTCGAGCTACATCTGGACTCCACATCCCAATTAATTTTACCTAGAGATTGAGACAATTTCCATGCTCATTAAAGGCTGTGTCTTTGAGCTTTAGGTAATGAGTAATATATGGAAGACTATGCAATGCAAGAATTGAAACTGCATATTAAAGGCCACCTCCCTAGGAATATTTGTTTCTTTTTCTCCTTTGTGCACTATCTATTATTGGTTCTTACTGCAAAATTAGTCATCCAGACAAGTCAAGTCACTATCAAAGCCATTATGATAAGGACTATTACATGTCTGGGAAAGAAAGATGGAGAGAAAATATTTGGCGGATGGGTTTCCCATTTATCCGATTAATGCCTCTAAAGGGTGTTTATCGTTGCCCGATTCTATGCTCTAGTTATTATTCGAGCTACATCTGGACTCCACATCCTAACTAATGTTACCTAAAGATCGAGAAAATTTCCTTACTCATTAAAGGCAGAGTCTTTGAGCCTTAGGTAAGTGAGAAATACATGAAGGGCTTTCCAATGCAGGAATTGAAACTGCTTATTAATGGCCATCTCCCTAAGAATATTTTTTTTCTTTTTCTCCTTTGTGCACTATCTATTATTGGTTCTACTGCATAATTAGTCATCCAGACATAGTCAAGTCTTTATCACATCTATTACGATAGGGGCTGTTACATGTCTGGGAAAGAAAGATGGAGAGAAAATATTTGACGGATGGGTTTCCCATTTATCTGATCAATATCTCTGGAAGGAGTCCATCGATGCCGGATTCTATGATCTAGTTATTATTCACGCTACATCTGGACTCCACATCCCAACTAATATTACCTAAAGACTGAGACAATTTTCATACTCATTAAATTTGAATTAAATTTGAACTCCACATTCTATAGTTATTTTCAAAAACTAGATTAATACAAGTTTAAAATACCATATCATAAACGGCTTGCCACAATCTAGATTACTAGGTATGGTTTAAGGCCCCTTAGGACCCAACTTATTCTTCAAATTGACTTAATGACACTTAACTAACATGCTTTGCATGTATATGAGGTCATGTAGGACAAAGTTTTCATCTTTGTCAAATCTGGTGTCACGTGATCTCCAGTTCTATACTTATGTTGATCAGATATGATTTATGATTTCTTCTCTTTGTATCACTTGTTGGTTCAGTGTCTGCTGGTGTTTAGTTCAATCTCATCATTTCAGACTTGTATACACGTATAATTAGTCTATACTCATTAGTTTGGTTTGCCTTTTATACACAGGAAATGTTGATTCTTACTTTCAAAAGCTTTCTCCAGATTTTCTTCTGATTAGTTCGGTCTCTGTATTTGCATTTCAAGTTCATTTGGCATAAAGGCTTTCCATTTTTTGTTATTGTAGCCACAATCATGACACAAATGAAGTTTTTTATGACTGTCGATATTTGGCACATCCCATTAGGATATTTATTTTCACCATTGAGTGATAACAATTGGAGTGATTGTGCTTTAGAAGATAACATAAATTGAGGATAATATACCACGGACTGCACCATTGGCTCTATTTGATCATATAATGTATAAACTGTTACAAATCATATATTGAAGGATGAGGTAGTTTAAACTTTAAACATGATATTGAACTTAAATATTGGGCTTCTGTAGCTTTAGTGCTCATTCTGGATGGGAATATCTTGTAAATCAAGGCTTCATTCCTGGAGTGCACAGCCATTCTTTGGTTGAAATGGCTCACATGTTCCACAAGGTCTGTTCAACCATTGTACATGGTGAATGTTGGTTGTGTGAACTGCTGAGGAAGTTTCCCCCCTTCAATTCTGCGTGTGAAGGGTGATCTAGAAATCTGGTGTAATGCTCTGCTCATCACGTCATTTCCTAGGCCTTTGCAAGACGAACTTCTATTTCTGCACTTATGATGATAGTCCTCATCACACGAGAAAGACTCACTAGGAGGAGTCCTTGACCTGGGCCTATAACTACCATCTTCATCATCGTTTGAAGAAGGATCAAAATTGGAAGGAGTCTGTCTTCGTTGCTCGCGTCGCAACTTCCTTCTCAAACGATCAATCTCCAGCTGCATGGCTCTGGTATTCTCCTCATGAGAAACGTGGCTGCCACCTTGAGACTGGCTCCTTCTAGTATGAGTGACATGCATACTAACCTCCCGATCCCTCCTTCGGTCAACATTGAGAAAATGATCTTGACATTGGGACCCCATAGATTCCTTTCTATTTAGACCTGAACTACCATAACTAACCACCGGATGCACTAAAGCACCAGGATTCCCATAGACAACGCCAATTGTAAGGACACAAATGAAATCCTAGGCCTAAAGGATCAAAGGATCTAGGCTCAAAGAGCCCAATACAATGAATTTGTAAAGTGTGTATTGGAAAACTAGACTTTAATGAGTTGGATCACAATTATAATGGATTCAGATGACAATAAAGTAAAGATAGACTAGTTTTATCTAAGGAAAATCTTCATTGGCTCAATTCGAGGAGATCAATTCTTATATGTATTTCTTCAATTTGGATACAAAGACAGTTCTTGTTGGTACAATGTTTTTCTCTCTCCTTTTCGATCTCCCTTCTTCAGGGTATCCTTTCCCTTTTATACTCTCTTCTTCTTCCATTTCCACCCTCCACGTGTAGACTAATTCTTTGGTGTTGATCCTTGTCCTATTCACCACTTCTTGAAGTCTCTGGAAGTAGTTGCAAGGTTGGAAAATCACTGTTCAGATATCACCTCCACATTAATGCGGCCAGAGAGTTAGCTGCAGAGCATTCAATGCGGTGGTAACAGCTTTTTCCTAGATATGGATACTTATCCTTATCAACAAAATTGCCCGGAATGTGGGTCTCGATGGCAGACCACATCTTCTGACCTCTACCTTGCCTTGCCGAGGAAGTGTTCCTCCTTGTACCATCTTCTTGAACCCTTATAGCCAGGCTCCTTTCTTTGCTCACCAATGCCGATTTCCATAGTAGTGTTTACCTATTCTCTGACTACTAGGCATTCTTGGACTAGGCCTCTGGCCCAATAGGTAATACTGGGCCTATCATCTCTACAAATATCATATACTGCATAGTAAAAGTTGGGCTTAGAAGCCGTGGTTGCACCAAGTAGCTGCGCTAAATTACAAAAAAAATTTTAGAATTTTTAAAAAATTAATAGATTTTTTTTGTACTTATCTTCTTCTCCTTTAATTTCTAAATTGATAAAAACCTTAATTTGATTACAATTCAAAATCTTCATCAAATCCTTTTATTATTATAATTTATAAGTTGATAAATTTTTTTAATTTGATTACAATTCAAACTCTTCATCTAATCAATTTTTTATTTAAATTATATCACTACGTGTAAAAAAAACACGTAAAAAACAAAAAACAACAACAATCTTCATCTATTCCAATTTTTAAATTTAAATTATATTACTTTGTGTAAAAAAAAAAAAACATAATACCCGTAAAAAAAAATAGCAACATATTCAACCGCAAAATCTTAATTTTCACACAAGACTATTTTTTTTTAGATAATTATTTTTCATACCGATTTAACAAAAATGTTTTTAGATAAAGTTAAAAAAAATTGTAGATAAGGTAATAAATACTTGAGTTTAAAGTAAACACCTTCTCTTTCTTCTAAAAAAAAAGTATTTATATATAATAAACGTTTGTTCTTCTTGAAAAAACGTTTGTTTGTTTTTTATTTTGGTTATAAAAGAAAAGTTTCCTTTTTTCAATAAAAAAAATGTTTTCTTTTTTCTTTCTATTCATATGACATTTTTCTTAATCCACTTGTTATGGGATTTATGAGATATCAACAAACAAAATTGATTAGATATCTTAATTCTAATAGGATTTAAATTCTATATCAAATGAGACTCTACCTATATATTAAGATATATATATATATCTTTTTTGAAGTGAAGTTTATTCCAATATGTGAATGCCTAAATCCCATGACATGTATGCATTTTTTCTTCATTATTATTTTTTCATTTTGTTTAAGCTATTTTTCCTTAACTTCAAAAAATTTAATAAAAACTTCTCACATACTTTTTAACTCAATTCATAGTATTTAACTTTTGTACTCATTTATTCTCTTCTACAATAATTGGTTCAGGTTTTAGTTTCATACTCACACTTTCGTCTCTCAAAGTGATAGAGAAAACAAACAGGTCTATTCTTTGTTCTTTTTCTAAATTTATATCTTAATTTAGAATTTGTCTTAATTTCTTAATTTTAAATTATGAATAATTTTGATTATATTCTTTATATTGAATGTAAATTGTTGTTTATAGGTTTTTGGTTGTGTTATATTCTTCGGAAATAAATAAATAAAATAAAATAAGAGTTTATATAAATTTGGGAACAAAGCTTAATAGATAAGCTAAGACATGTTTACTAATAATAGTTTTATTTGTAACTTTTTATTAACATGATTTAAAAAAAAAAAAAAAATTTGAATAGAGAGATAATTTATTAACATGATTTAAACTCAACTAAAATTTTTTTAAGGGATTGGTTTAAAACTTTTTCAAAGTAATTTTTTAATTATTAACTACTACGCACTAACTCCTAACTACCAAAACCTACCATTGAAATACTAATCTATATGAAATACCACTTTTGAAGATTAATATCTTAACTATTATATATTAACGGTGACTTTTATTTGTTTGTTATTATTTATAAAAGAAGGACTTTCTCCCTCCCTGCAAAACAAAGGGATTATAACAAGAATTAGCTAGGCATGAGTAAGACTACACCGCCTCTTTTCTATACTAAATGTTAAATTCAGATAATTTTTCATGCATGTACACATGCTATACGGAAGAATTATAACAAGAATTAGCTACACAAGGATAAGACAACACCACCTCTTTTCTACAATTAATATTAAATTCAAATCATTTTTCATGCATATACACACACATGTAGCATGCAATGCATAGAACTTAAATTTTGAGTTTAAACTTAAACTTAGTAGGGTGAAACTCACTCAAGTTTCAGTGCCTTCTTCTACCCTTTCAAGGACAAAAATTAAATTCTCATGTGAGTCTCTCTCTACTTCAAATTTTTAATTGTATAATAATTTATATCGTTCTTAATTATTGAATTGAGGTTTCACTTAAACATGATCTCAATTATTGTTTTGGATGGTTCTTAACCATTAAATTCAAGGGTTTTTCATTTAAATGTATGTGATTAATTGAGCCTTAAAGTTCAATGTATTATTCAAAATCATTTTATATATATGTGTGTGTGTGCGTGCATGCGTGTGCATTTTATGATACCTTAATTTCACACAGCATGCATTCACTATACAACTTAAAAGTAAAATATTCATTGATTTTTATTATTTATTTTAGATAAATTAATACTAAAAATTATTTACATATAAATTTTGATTAAGCCGTGCATCGTACGGGCGAAATGCTAGTATTATACTATTACTATTCAAAAAGTTTCTTTCTGTTGGTCATCATTCGATTAAAAATTTAAAACTTATAAATAAATACATACGTATCAGAGTTGAATATAGTAGGGTTTTTCTTCTTCCTTTTTTTCCTATTGCTTTCAAACCTCTCAAAGTTTCAGGTCCTATTTTGCAACAATGTTTGCTATTTTCTTTAAATGTCGTGGAGCGGCCCATTCAGGGAGAAAGTAAAGTCTTCAGTATTGAATGGGCTTTCTCAGTATCTCATGACAAACACAATACTGGACTCTATCTTCTATCAGCCCAAGTCTAAGCCTCCTCAACCATCAACTCTCCTCAGTGAAAATCACTCTCTTCCCTCTTCGATCTCACCGATCTAAACGGAGTAGAGCCTCCATGGTGAACCTCAGCCAACACCACCACAAAACCCCAAACCCCAAACCCACTCACTGAAAACCACTCTCTTCCCTATCTGATTCTCATTCCCTCAAAACCCCAAACCCACTCTTCGATCTATAAGCCAGAGGGCCCTAGACGACGTGTGGATTTTGGTGTGGATCGGCGTTGGAGTCTTTCCCTTCTCTCTCTCTCTCTCTCGTGGTCCTTGCGGCGGCGCCGTGGTGTGGGGAAGTGGAGAGGCTGATTTTTTGTCACAGTTCTTGATTCTTGATTGCATGTTCTGTGGTTTGGGTTTAAATTTGTTGTGTTTTCCTCCTCATTCAAAGAAAGTGAGTTTTGATTGTTGGTTTCATTCAAGCATTTTTTTTTTGTTGTTTGTTTACTGAGAAACAGAAGAGAGAGAGGGAGATGGTGTAGTTAGCGAGTTAGAGAAAGGGATGAGAATAGTGTTAACGGGAAGGACAAAATTGTCTTTTTAGGTTTTAAAATGTTCTGAACTTAGTTGGATATTAAACCCTAGAAGGAGCGGAACAAAATCCCAAACTAACGTCTTTCTTTTTTTTCTTTTTCTTTTTTTCTCATAGCCCCTCTTCCATATTCCAAAGATGAGACCTTTGGACGAGGACGAGACCAAAGCAGTGTTCGAAAAGCTCTTCAAGTTCACAGGCAACAACCTCAAAAACATTGTTGAAAACCCTTCCTACGAAGGCCCTGACTCCAACCCAAGTCGCTACTGTTTCCGCATCAACAAGAACAAGGTCTACTACGTGAGCGAGTCCTTGGTCAAGCGCGCCACCAACGTCGCTCGAAACAACCTCGTCTCTCTCGGCACGTGTATCGGCAAGTACACCCATGGTGGCAGCTTCCATCTCACGGTCCAGTCGCTGAGTTTGCTGGCTGCCAATGCAAAACACAAGGTATGGCTCAAACCCACCTCGGAGATGGCGTTTTTGTATGGGAACCATGTTTTGAAAGGTGGGTTGGGGAGGATTACTGAGAATATTGCGCCTGGTGATGGAGTTGTGGTTTTTTCAATGTCGGATGTGCCTCTTGGGTTTGGTATTTCGGCTAAGAGTACTCAGGATTGTAGGAAGTTGGATCCCAATGGGATTGTGGTGCTTCACCAGGCTGATATTGGAGAGTATTTGAGGATGGAGGATGAGCTTTGAGGTTTTTAGGAGGTTTTGGCAAATGGGTCTATGTTGTTTTAGTGATATCTTTTCTGATTTTGGGTAATATTAGGTTGTGTTTTATGTGGGATTTTGATTATTTTGTTGAAACTTATTTAAATGTAGTAAATTTACTAATCAAGATGAGAATTTTGTTGTCTTTTATGTGCTGCAATGATGATGATCTAAAGTATTTCTTGTTATATGGTTATGTTTGTGTCATTTTCTCATTAATGAGTTTAAATGGGCTTGTGATATTGTTGGAATTGGGGTTTTGATGGGGGGTTTTGGCAAATCGATTGGTGTTGTTGTGGTGATATCTTTGGGTTTGTGTAAAATGTTTCTTATTTGATTTTGGTTAATATGGGGCTGTGTTTTGTGCGAGATTTTGATGATTTTGTTTAATCTTAGTTGAAATCAGTAAATTTACTAATTAAGAAGACATTTTGTTGGGTTCTGTGGATATTGTGTTTTGGTCTTTTTTTTTTCTTTTTTAATAACCGTGTGTTTTTGTTAGAATTATATGACCCATTACAAGCTAGAAAACTGTGTACCCTGAGTCCACAACCCAATAGGACCATAGCTGTTCTTTAGCTTGACTAAATCTTTTTCCAAAAAATGTGTTCTGGCACACCTTAGCAACATGCTTTGCATGTATATTAGGGTCTTATGGGACAGTTTTTCATCCTTGTCAAACTGTCTCATGTGATCTCCACTACAACAGTTTTTCTGCCCATACATGATTTATGATATATCCTATTTCTGTCACTCTAATCAAACTTGGTCTCATTTGATTCAATCTCATTAGTTTTGATTTGTGTACAAGAATAATTAAGCTATACTCACTTGTTTGATTTTCCTTTTCATTACTTTTTTCATGTTTTGAATTGTGAAATATGGTATTCTGTAGAATTGATTGTTATCCAGATTTTTGAATCATGAAAATTATTTTATGAATGCACGTTGGTATTCAGACCATATTGTTTTAAGTCTAGCAGGGCGTTAAGGTTTCTCTTAATATAGGAGGGAGATTTTGATCTCATTTTTTAGTTGGTTTAGGGTATGGAAAATCATTTGTTTAAACCTGAAATGAAGAATTAGAACTTTGCGCATTCTGAGTAGATTATAGTTAAATTTCTTCCTAACAAGTCATTTATCTATTTTGCTTGCGTGAAATGCATAAATGTTTATTTTGTTTTAGATGTGTGTGTCAATCTTTGATAATGCTATTTGGGAATACATACCAAATTATAATTTTCTAACTAGATGAATTACATATTACCATGTATTGCAAGGTTGCAACAGTAAGAATGCAAGTTGAGCTGTTGATTGTCACATGTACGTGGCATTAACATTTAAAAAAGAAAGTCACATTCAGTGTTGTACATAAATTTGAATCAAAGTGTTTTATCCTTGTCTAGTAATTAACACAATTGATGCAGAGGATCTTATTAAGTATTGTTTTGTATTATTGGCTCTAATCGCATAGTAACATGTCTAATGATGTTTCACTCAGATGAATTGTTGATATGGATATACATCTTGTTATGTGATGCAATAAGACATCTACAAAATTTAATGTTTGATCACTGCTGCACGCACTAGATTTTCAAACCTATATAATAGTGTTTGTAAATGTTAGCTTTTTCTTTTTGGGTAAGTTAGATTTTTTCTTTTTCAAAGACATCAAATGATGCTCAAAATCAAGTAAAAATGCAATTCTTGTGAGTTTCACTCGTTATGTGCAAATGGAAAATGGTTCAGTTCTATAGAATTTGCCCACCATCTTTGATATTAAGTAATAACTCCTTTTTTGGTTGAAATAAAAAGATATGAAATGGAATTTTGACATTAATTTGTAACATTATTGTTCAATGCAAATGAATAGACTTGTATATACTAATCCACGCAATGCAAGATCAAATCGCTTGCCAATTTGCATTTAAAATCACTATACAGACGGTAACTGAAATATCCTCCATCCTCCTCAAGAAAAAGGAAAATTAAGAGCATGTTTGGTTCATGTTTTCAATTTTTTGTTTCCAAAACTTATTCTTTCTAGTGTTTTGAGAAATTGTTTTCAAAAAATAGTATTTAAAAAGAGAAAAATTGAAAGAAAAAAAAAATCCACATTGATTTATTGCAAAAATGCTACTAAAAACTGGTAAATTGTAAAATGAAAACAGCTTAAGATTGTTTTCAAGAAACTGTTATGTACAGTGAAAGATGTGAGATAATTTTTGAAAAACAGTTTTTAGAGAAACATGGGTTTGGCAGGTCTCACAATTTCTATTATTAAAACCAAGAAATTTACCAAAAGAAGCTCTAAAGTTTTGTAAATTGGAATTTGTGTGAGTTAAATGGCAAATTACACCAACCTCTTTAGGGATTTTACAAAATGACACTCTCCCAATGTTTCAAGTATAATTAGGCTATACTCATTTGTTTGATTTTCCTTTTCATTACTTTTTTCACGTTTTGAATTGTTTGGGACATGAATTGAGGAACCGAGAAACAACCCTCATCCTCGTTTGAAAGCCATTTAAGGGTGAAGTCATTAACCTGTTTCAACCACATCATGCCTTAACTACTTGCTGAAGCTAAAAACATATTGTGGTTGTGCCAATAAACCTTTTTAATGCAATTTTTGCAGGTAAAATAATAAGAAATGCATATATTGCAGAGCCAAACAAAGTGAGATATCCAAATACATCCTTTAGCTATAATAAGTATAAGAAACCAAATTGTGGTGCCAGTGATTTAGGGCCCGTTTCATACGTGTGTTTAAACAACTGTTTTTAGTTTTTTTTGGAAATACGTATTGGTGAAAAAGTATGTAGAAATACGTATAATACTATTTAAAAACTGAAAACATGTGTTTGAACATGTGTACCAAACAGGTTATAGTTTCTAAAGCCATACAAGTATATTATAATCTCACCTAAAGGAGCCATACATCTTTGTTAGAAAGAAAAAGTACTCAGGACCTCAAATTTTCATTAGCCAACCCAAAAAAATAGGTTCTGAGGATGGGAAATTCATGGAAGTATGATTAACAATGAAATTAGCTATAGTCTTGTTGAGATGGAAGAGATGTGCTGAAGAAACAATCAAAACAAAGAATGGCGTTGCAATATGTACAGTTGAATTAGAAAAGAAAAAATAAATAAATTTGAGCTGCTTCGAATAATCATAAAGTTAACCATCTCTGGAGTCATGCTTGGCAGGTTGGGGTATGCTGTAAATTACAAGACTTGATACAAGAATCAAACTGCCTAAGAGGAAAAAGGGGCTCAAGCTAGTGGCCTCTGGAAGATATGACAATTGAAGGGATAGAATATAAATTGAAATTGGCACTGCAAATATAACAAAGCACCCATTAGCAAAAAGATTGTAGAAAACTATAGATTTGGTCACACGTCCATATATATGTGTGTGCAAGCGCACATGTAGATGTACACGGCATACAATGAGAGAGAGATAGAATACCTGACAACATTACAGTAATAGAATAAACAACTGCCGAAGAAATTTTTACTACATTGAGCACGGATATATTGAAAGCCAAATTGATCATTATATAAAGCAGTGGAAGCATCGGAGCCCCATCACAACTTGAAAATTTTGACAAATGTAAAAGTGAAAGAAAACTTAAGAAAGGACTAACTTTAAAAAAGAATCAAAATTTCCAAAGGGAAAAGGAGAATTATCCCAGCAATGAAAAATATTATACCAATACCCGCACTTTCTAATTAAACTACACAAAAGTTACTCATTAGTTCCAACTTGTAAATCTAGCATGTTTCTTCATTGTCTAACCTTCAGTTGTATGGCAGTACTCCAACATCAGTTGTGTGGCAGTACTCCAACTTGACAAATTTCATGGTAACTTGTAGCTGTGATTTTGGAATCAGATTTGTTTCAATTTGGGTTGTATAACAAAGAGCTGAATACTGATATTAATTTTGAGAATTTCCATAAGTAAACTTAAGTGTAAAAAAATAAAAATAAAAATAAATACTAACCTAATCTATATTGATGGGAGGTCTACTACTTTCAAGCAATCCTCATACAGCATGCTAATTACACAGCATATTGATTGTGTGCATGCAAAGAAAACCCCAAATGCAAGAGCAGTAAAAAATTACATATCAAAATAGCTAGATATCAATTAAAGTACCTGGCACATTGGCTCCAAAATTAAGAAAGCAACCAGCACCACTTTTTAGATAAGAAGGCAGTTGGCCAAGCGGTTTGCCCTTACTCTTGACAGGAAAGGTAAAAAGAAAAGCACAAAAAAAGCCTACAAGTCAAAGGAAGAATTCAACAACAAAGAAAAATATTTGATTCAGTATTGATGATCCTGAACATCAAATGGATACACATTGTCTTAGCTAAACTTAATGAACTAAAACTAAAAATGTTATTCTCTACGCTTGCTTTTACTATGTCAATTAAAGTTTATCCATTATAAAATAATCTGCAGATTTTATCACAACTCTCAAATCAAAACAAACTTGGAATATGGAGCTGAGTCATATAATATGTCACAGCAGCTTTCTGGACTTGTTATGGTCCCAGATGCAGCCATCAATAGTTCAAGGTAAAGTGTGTGATTTTCCCTAAGGCCTACGGGAAGTTGGATCTTATTAACTGTACATCAGATTGACATTTAAGAAATAACCCAGAGAATGGACAATTACCTGGAATCCAGATCCCAAAGAATTGACCACAAATATGTCAAGTGATCTTCCCTGCAGGAATAGAATTTGATGACTTTAAGAACTTCTAGTAACAAAATGCACTCACATCAACTACAAATGTTAAATGGCCAGCTATGATATTAAAAAAAGAGAAAAAAAAGGATTAAAAAAAGAAGAAAAAATTCGCATACCTTAAGGCAGGTTGCAGCATCAGTGAAAACAAATTCCTGTACACAGTTAAAGATTCAAGTTTAATTAATATGTTTAAGCAGATTCTAATTGAAAGTATGATATTAGTTCATTTCTGTGACCTTGATAATAGATGCACCAGCTTGAAAAGCACTGGAAGCTATCATTAGCAACGGCCACATAAAATCAACTCCAGATAGCATCTGATCAGCATTAAAACCACTGCAAGTGTGGAAAATACAAACAATAATCAGGGATCCACAAGTGGAACTACATATGTAGAAAGCAAGTCCACAATAATAATGAAAATTTGCTAGTTCAAATTATGGAATCAGTTTAAATGGTGCAGATTTTTCCATGTGCCTCTATAACAGACCAGAAATGATATCAAGTGTCTTCCAGCAAAGGACACAACCAAAGCAAGACACAAAATGACGTGACACCAGAAACTGAAGGTCCCTTTTCACTGCTAAGGATTTTCACTGCTCAGCAACATTTGAAACACTTTTGGTGCTGTCAGCACCAATAACTTCATGCCTCAAATTAAAATTTAAGAACACATCCTATGTGGGTAACTTTTTATTTGCTGGTTATCATCTCTCTTTCTGGGGATAGTTGTAGGTTACCAAGCAACAAAATTAATACAAACCAGAATATGATTGGTGGAAGTCCAATGCAGGGAGGTAAGAAAACAGAAAAGGTAATAGATATTCACTAGGAACTGAAATCAAAGAATTTCTGGCTGAAATAAGAGATTGCAAAATTGATTCTTTTGGTGGGTAAGATATAAAACCGTCTTTATTATTTTGATTACCTCATGATCAAATGCAGATGCTATACACTTCTTTCTTTTTCACACGTTCTTCAAAACTAGAAAATGTTATAGTACCAGAGATTCTCTAGAAAACAGTTATAGTACAGTGTCTAAAAAGTGATCACCCATATGCTTAAATCCATCCAATTTCTGATCTTCCATTATACTATCAATCACCATGCACACCAATAAAGATTTATAGATAGTCAAACCAATCATTTCAAAATACCTCCTGGTGATGCCTCTAATAAAATTCATATCCCAGTGCCTTCAACATACCTGGCAACAGCCACCACCACACCAGTAGCTACAAGTAAGCAGCCAGCAATTTGATTGAATGAGTAACTTCTCCCGATGATGGTAGAAAAAGCCAGCTGCCACACCAAAATGTCTGCAAAATGAAGGGCACAAAAATCAATATGAAAGAGACATCGCATCCAACTCGTGTAGCATTGCAGAAAACAAAACTAGTCTTACCCACAACCTTTACCAAAAATACTTGCATAGTTGGTATAATCAAGTTTATTTATAAATCATAATTACTCCCATGCTCTGTATAATCAAGTTTATTCTCAAGTGTGACAAAAAATACCTGACTCAGTATTGGTATAGCCGGTCCAGGAAGCATGGCTGTAGAATATACATAACATTCAGTATAAAGCCCTTTTTTTTAACTAAACCATACTACTCAAACTTTTTCTTATTCATTTTTTGTCAAAACCACCTAAAACCCACTATTCCTTTTTCACAGTTCATATCTAACCTAAAACCAAACAAGAATTCTAGGGACAGAACATTTTTCACAACCTTTCTCACAACATACTAAAATGACAATTTGTGATTGGAGCAACATGATTTTTACATAGCCCACAACTTACACCACTATTATTACACACCAATCACAATAGGCTACATCAGCAGTTGTGAAAAAAGTTGTGTACCTAGACTTATCACCCCACCCTTTGCTATATAATAAATTGAAAAAATACAACCCCAAGTACCAAATGAATTTAACAACACACTTGTACAAGCAGCATTACTCAAACAATTATACTACTGAAGAAAACCCAACTTTGAAAATTGGCATCTAATTACAGAATCCAAATAAAACCAAAATTCCAGTACCTCCAGCAGACATCCCAGTAGCTACTCCAAGAGCTTCTAAGGCACCAATAGCCATGAACCGCCGGCTGCTTGAACATTGGATAGAAGTGGAGAGAAACAACCAAGTCAAGACTCTAGGTCACACTAACTCTAATTTGATGCCCAAAAACTCTAATCCAAAATTGGGTATCAATCTACGCTGAGACAGATATTTGGCATTGCAATACATACACAGATGTCTCATCCCACAAACACAGAGGACAATCACAAACAATAGCATGAACACACACACAAAAAGAGTTTAGTTGTTGTGGACACTAGGCCATTGGATGATGGAGAATCAAGGATGGACATTAAGAGCCACAATAACGAGTTTTATTTTTGAATTATTATATGTGCGTGATTATAACAATATTCTCAATGTTGAAAAATTCAACTTGCTTTCGCCAGTTGCTTAATAACAACGGAAATTTTGGTTGGTATGTTCATTTAGCCATGCAAAGCATTGTGTCCTTTGTCTTGTCCACTAAAGATGATTTGCATTTGATGAATAATAGGAGAGTGGGACCTGTTAATAATAAACAACATATTCACATTATCGCATATCCAAATGTTTAAGGCATGCCAACAGGTTGATTTCAAGTCTTCCTAGTTCACAATGGCTCAAAATTTAAGAGATTAAAAGGAAGAGATTAGAGATTAGAAGGCAAAACAAAGGGAGATAAGTAGTATTCATTGTTAATATCCTTCTACAATGATGCTCTAAGAGTCTTATTCACAGCAAAATGAACTAACCACTCAAATTTCTCTAGCAAACTTATTTCCTCATGACATTACCATAGACCATAATAACTGGTACAGTGGCTTTAATTCATTCAACTTCTCTTGAAAAAATGATTTCAATTATCCTTGTACACAGCTCTAAATGAAATATATATTGTACACCTTTTAAAGAAAATACATATTGATGTCCAGAATAGAATGAAACAGAAAATTGACATATCCGAACATAGATGTGTCTAATCTTGCTCTAGTTTTGTTGCTCCAATGTCTTTTTATCTACAAGAATTCAGATGGATAAACACCGATATGAATTAGAATGAAATACAGAATTTTCTTGGAGAGATATAGTCGCATAGGCCTGCTCAAACTTTGGATGAAAGTAACAATAAACATCTAAGTCAAAGCTCTGGATCACACTAACACATCTGATGTCCAAGAAGCTCTAATCTAGTAGCCTTGGGTGTCAATCAATGTTGAGACAGATATTAAGCACTGTAACACTTACTTAAATGACTCATCCCACCATCACAAATAATAGTCACAACTCACAATAGTGTGACCTGGGCCAATGGATTGTGTCATCGAACGTTTGACAGATCTGACACAATTCATGGTCAATGAACTTCCAAGAAAGAGCCCATCATTATTCAAAAGAAACTTGATAAAAGTTCAATAAGCATAGCATTGAAACACAAAGAAAGTATCTGTGTTCCAGCAAAGGAAAATGGGTGAAAGAATGGATTTTTTTTTATTTTTATGTTTCATCATCTGACAAATATTAATGGTGGACCAAAAGGGGAAAAATCTGCAGTAGAATCAACAAAACAACAAACTGGTAGAATTGGCAGAATCTTTTTCCCACTGGTTTCATTTCTCATCCTATCAGCAAAATATATTACTTTAAAAAAACAAAGGCATGCTCTTACCAAGACATTTCAACACCTTTCAAATCTGTGCCTCTGAAAGTCCCATCAAGTTTTGCCATCACGAAATTCTGTGCTAGCCTATATTTTCCAAGTCCTTCTGTTATTGTGTCAAATGGATTCTTCAATCTTCGTCCTTCAGCCTCATCTCTAGTGTGCATCACCCCCCCTTGTAACCTTTTTGATTAAACTAGAACCAGGAGGATCTACCAAGAAGCACTTAATGTTTAGATTATTTCCTGCTGAACACATACGGTCATACGCTAAGGGATTCATTGACTAATCTAATATGAATGTTTAAATTAATGGAGGGAAAATAAATTGACCTGGAGAAACCTGGAAAGACTGCCCACTGTCCATCCTGTGCCTGTAGCTGCGACATATGCATCTATACTACCCCGTCTGTTGCAAAATCTCGGGCCCAGTACCATCATAGTGTGCTCAAAAGTTTGCTAGATTTTCAAAATGATCAGCAAAGAAGCCACCTTTACAATTATGTGGTAGAGCCAAACTTTATTTCTCTTCAGCAGTTGTGTAATCAATGGTTTGCTCCAGGGGTTTTCCATTCACTTGGTCAGCTTCTCTATGCTTTCATGCTGCCTCATTTTCTTCCAGTGCCCTTCTCTGTGCAATATTGGCAAAGTGGTCTGTGTCTGTAATTGAGACAGGTCTCACCCTTTCAACAATAGCTCCAAGGGATTCAAGTATTTGAGACAGACAAATTTGCAATGAGAATAAAAAGTAAGTAGGTTGCAGTACATAATAGAGGGACAAAGAAACCTAAGGGGGGAAAACAGAGGCTATGTCATATTTGAGTACTTAGACAGGCAATCATTGATATCCTACAGCTTTCCTCACCAAGCCAACATTTTTTGAAATCTAAAATTCTTCACAGTTCAGTCTTCAGACACGTACAATTACTGGATCCTACCTCTCAAAAATGCATGCGAAAAACTGGCTACAAAAATAATCCTAGAGATGATAAGAAGACAATTGTTGCTTTATCTTGCTTCAGGCCTTATCTAACAACTAAATTGTATATGGTGTGGTCAGTGTGGATATTCTTGTGCAAGAGGTTAAAGCTAAAGAAATGGTTTAAGCATGTTGAACTGGAAGCAAGACATAATCATCATTTTCAAAAAGCTTTATATATTTCAAGAATCAAGTTTATCCAAGAATCATCATTTTCCTTCTCCTTAAATCAATAATATTCTCTTATTGCCTATAAAAAAAAAAGGTTTGATATTTCTTAATTGTTAAAATCTGATTATCCTGTTTATCTGGTATCAGTTTCCTATTGGCATTGAAGCATGGTAAATAATAGTCAAAAACCCGTGCTATGCACGGACAAATTTGAATGTAATGTTTTACTAATTTCTTCCTAATGCGGTTTTTGAAATAGAGTTGCAGCATTTTCCCCGTAATCAAATATTTTCTTTACTGTTCCAGCATTTTTGCAGTAAAGGTTATTTATGAATTTCAACCAGTTTTTTTTGTAACACCCAAATTTGCTATAATTAGTAAAAATCTTAACAACCCAAGAGATTCAATAGAAACAATTATAAAACAACATTCTTCTCAATGAGTTTATAACTAGACATATCTACCTATATCTATCATAGAAGCAAGCATATATGATGTTTTGGAAATCAAATCGATAACCTTCCTCGTGGAAATGCAAGGCCCCAGATTTTTGGGTTTTACGTGTTGCTAATTATATAAATATTCTTAGCAATAAATATTCGATAACCTTCCCGATTTTTATTTGTGAAGAAGGGGGACAATAATACTCGCTTCTTTCATCGGGTTGCTAATTCCCATAGAAGATCTAATCATATTCAGGGTATAGAGGTGGATGGTGTCCTCTATGAGGATGAGGAAGAGGTGCGGTCTAAGATGGTCAATTTTTATCAGAGGTTGTACACTGAGTCAGATACTTGGTGCCCTTCTATGGATGGATTAGAGTTCGCTAGTATTGAGGAGGATGAGCCTCTTGAATTAGAAAGGGATTTTTCTAAAGAGGAAGTGGTTAAGGTTCTTTTTGAGATGAAGGGTGATAAAGCCCCAGGTCCTTATGGTTTCATTATGGCTTTTTTTCAAAAATGTTGAAGTGTAGTGGAAATAGATGTTATGGCTTTTTTTGATCATTTCCATAGGAGCTCAGAGTTTGAACGATCTCTGAATGCTTTTTTCCTTTCTCTGATTCCCAAAAAAAATAATGCTTTAAATATCAAAGATTTTAGGCCTATCAGACTAGTGGGCAATGTGTATAAGTTGTTGTCTAAGGTTTTAGCTAACAGATTGAGGCGGGTGCTGGATAAACTTATTTCGGAGTCAAAGAATGCTTTTGTTGGTGGCAAACAGATTTTGGATTCAGTGCTTATTGCTAATGAATATTTAGACAGTAGACTGAAGTGTCGTACTTCGGGGGTGATGTGTAAATTAGACATCGAGAAAGCATATGATCATGTGAATTGGGATGCTTTGTTTTATCTGTTGGAGATGATGGGTTTTGGGGGTAGATGGAGGAATTGGCTTAAGACTTGTGTTTCTACTGTTCGCTTCTCAGTTCTGGTTAATGGTTCTCCTGTTGGTTTCTTTGGTAGCTCTAGAGGTCTCAGACAGGGTGATCTTTTGTCTCCCCTTCTCTTTCTTTTGATCATGGAGGTTTTAAGTCGTATCTTGAAGAAAACCGAGGAAGGGGGTTTCATTCAGGGTTTTCATGTAGGTCCTGTTAATTCTACTGGTATTTGGGTTTCTCACATTCTATTTGCTGATAATACCATTCTTTTTTGTGATGCCTCTAGAGAGCAGATTCTTTCTATTAGGCTGGTCTTGGCTTGTTTCCAAGCTTTTACTGATTTGAAGGTGAATGTGGGGAAAAGTGAAATTGTCCCTATAAGGGAGGTGTGTAACATTCAGTCTTTGGCTAATATCCTTCAGTGCAGGGTGGACAGTTTGCCTATGATTTACTTGGGTATGCCATTAGGTTCTTTGTACAAAACAGCCTCTATTTGGAATCCAATCCTTGAGAGGATGGAAAAGAAGCTTTCAGGTTGGAAGCGGCTCTATTTGTCAAAGGGTGGCAGACTCACCTTGCTGAAGAGTACCCTTTCAAGCCTTCCGACTTATTACCTTTCCCTCTTTACTATCCCTAAAGCTGTGGCATATAGATTGGAACGCATTCAAAGGAATTTCTTGTGGGGTTCTTCAGTTGAGTGTTTCAAATATCCTTTGGTAGCTTCGGAAAAGGTTTGCTTATTGCGTGAGTCGGGTGGTTTAGGAATTCGAACGTTAGCGTCTTTTAATCAGACCCTATTAGGGAAATGGCTTTGGAGGTATGGCCATGAAGCCTCGCATCTGTGGCAAAGGGTCATTGCCATGAAATATGGGGAAGGAATAGAGGGTTGGTGCACTAGAGCTTGTAGTAGAGCTCATGGTTGTGGGTTATGGCGGAGTATTAGTGAAGTGTGGGAAACTTTTGCTAAACATTTCTCTTTTGTGGTGGGGGATGATTCTCGTATTCTGTTTTGGCATGATAAGTGGATTGGGGATGTTCCTCTCAAAATTCTTTATCCCCAACTATTTTTGTGTTCAGCTAATAAGGAAGCTTATATTTCTGAGGTGTTAAGCCCTCCAGTGGGCGACAACGATAGAGTCTGGAGTTTAAGATTTCAGAGGGAATTCAATGATTGGGAGTTGGCTGCTTCCTACTCCTTTCTTCATTTCATCCAAACTCAAATTCCGAGGGGTGGAGGGTGTGATAGACTTTGTTGGGATCTTAATGACAGTGGGAAGTTTGATACTCGGTCCTTTTATCATAAGATTCGAAAGGCAGCTCCTTCCAATTTCCCTTGGAAAGGAATTTGGAAAGTTAAGGTTCCTAAAAGGTTGGCTTTCTTTATGTGGACAACAACCCATGGATAGATTCTAGCATTGGATAATCTTATGCTTCGTGGTCACATCTTGGTAAATTGTTGTTGTTTATGCTGTAGCAATGCAGAATCTGTAGATCATTTGTTACTTCTTTGCCCAATAGCTCATTTTTTGTGGATGTATATGCTTCGATTGTTTGGGATCGAATGGGTCATGCCAGGTTCAATTGTGGACTTATTATTTTGCTGGTATCATTGGCTTGGGAAGCATAGCTCTAATATTTGGGACTTAGTTCCAGGTTATTTAATGTGGACTATTTGGACTGAATGGAATCGGCGGACTTTTGAGGATGAGGAGAAAACTGTGATTTAGTTATTAGAGTATTGCCAACGGACCCTCTTTGATTGGTCTCGTTGTTGGGGTTATTCGGATTATTCTACCCTTTTGGACTTCCTTTCATCTATTAGAATAGCTTAGGGGCTGCTCCTGTTTCCTTTGTTCACTACCGTGAATTCTTTGTATTTCTCCTGCTTATCTTTCATTAATAATATTTTATTCTTACTTATAAAAAAAAAGACTGTTTCTCAAATTGAATTTAAAAATCATAAAATTATACATAGATGGATTGGATATTGCAATTCCTTGCGGACATCTATCAGTTTCACTAATACAAATCTGCAATCAAACAGCAGGACAAAGTGTTATCATACAACCACAATTAAAGGATAGCCAAACTAGTATGTCGTGTCCGAAGATGTCTAAGTGTAGTCAAGAAATCATCACAAAATCATTTGGTACCCACAACCCCAATTGCCCAATGCATACCCCACGTCTCCACGGCCCCCACCCAAGAGACAAACAACACAAAATATAAAGGGATGTCAGTATATCACACACATCTCTGCTATTCAATATTTATAGTTTAGTTCCATTGAAAAATAGAAAGAGAACTGAGATGAGATACCTTTGAGGGCTTGAGGTTGAGGCGATGAAAGCTGGGTCAGTGGGTCACCGGTGACTTGGACAGAGACAGTGGGTCTGGCGATGAAAGGGGCTGAAATCGAGAGGTTCAAATTGTTTCCCTTTTTAAATTATGAGTTTTTGGTTTAAAATTTGATTGGTTTTTTTTTTTTTTTTTAATTTTTTTATAGGAATTTAATTATTATTATTATTTTATAAAGTTTCAACCCGCTTATGTGATTTTTGTTTTTTATTATTAGATTAAGACATAATCGATTTTTGGTGTAAGTAAAGATTGAACTCAATCAATATTTGTTGATTTAAAATCTGAATGAGAAGGGAGGATCGATCTTGGTGTTTTTTTTTTTTTAAATCTAAGATCTAAAATCTATTGGAGATTTTAATTTATTGGGCTTGTTGTTATCTGTATATATTAAGAGGATTCAGAAAGTTAGTTATTACTTTTTTTCCTGTCAAAAATACCCCTAAATTAATTAATCAACAACTTAAAAATTGAGTTAAAATATTAAATTAAAAAAAGAAATTTAGTTATTACTTTTTTTACTGTCAAAAATACCCCTACCTAAAACTTAAAAATAAGGTTAAAATAATAAATTGACAAGAATAATAAATTCCTACTTCTACGTTGAAATGTCTTCCTACTTCCAAATAAACTCATACTTCTACTCAATAGTTTAAAAAACTCCCAACGTATTTATCTTCTCTACATTTTTTGAATAGAATTTCTCATAAAAAAAGAAACATGTACAATAAAACTTCCCCACTTTTCTTCTCAAAAAAAGAATTTCCCACTACCCACATTTGAAAGAAAAGAACTACCCCTCCAATACAATAAGGAAAAACTATCCCATGTTATAGAAAAAAAAAAAGTATCAGACTAAACTATCCCATATTTCTTTTTTAAACTATTATATTATCATTTTTTTTTTTTGGATTTATTACATTATCATTTTTTTTATAACTATTACATCATCAATTGGATTTGGATAAACACGCAAAAGCTTCTAATTGAAAAATTAATCCTATTCTCTTTGAAAAAAAAAATTCCTATCTATTTTTTCAAATTGTGATGAAAGAAAAATTATAATACTAAATCCACAAAAAAAAAAAAAAAAGCCTTATCGCATATGCGAAGCACGTGTGATGAGGCTAGTTATAATAATAATAATAATTTTCTAGATTTTAGTTTGATAAAAAAAATTTATTTTACTGTTGTAAGTACGCAGCCCATGTTCTTGCCAAAATAATAATCGTTAATGACTTAGTTCTTAGAAATCTCTTCCGAAAAAAAATCTTAGAAGTTAAAACAATTACAAATTTTACTATAAAAACTCACTTGATACCAAAATGATTGTGAATAGTAACATTTCAAAAAACTAATAAATGAGAGTTTGAGGGGGTGTTTGGTGGGGGTATTTATACAACAGTTTTCGTTGTTTAAACAACATAACATATATTTTCACAACACTTTTTCACCTACATGTATTTCCAAAAAACTTAAACAATGTTACTGGAATAACATTATCAATCGGGCCCTAAATTACTCACTAGAGTTATTTCAAATTTTCTACGTTAGCTTACAATTACATTCATTATCACATCAGTTTGTGAGATTTTTTTATAGTAGAAACATGTTAAAGGTACTACAAATTTTACTACATAATACTTAAAAACAAGTGCGGTAATAAATGTGATTGGTGAGTTTCAATCACCTCATTAATGATTATTGAGTTGGCTCTTTTTGATTGATGACACATTAGTGTGTAAAATCTATGTAGTAAAAATTGTAACATACCTAATATCACTATTAAAATATTTTAGGAAAATTTGAAAATTAAATCAAACTTGACCTGAGTTAAAATTTCATAACACAAAGATTATTGTATTTATTTCAAAAAAGTATATGGTAAATATTTCTGTATTTTTGTTACAAATTTTTAAAGATGAATGTAATATACTCGTACTATACATGTACGTTTCTTTTTCCGTAACACTACTCTTTGTAGTAAAACTTGTAGTATTTTAACATTTTCCTTGCTTTTGATGACACATTAGTGTGTAAGATCTATGTAGTAAAAATTATAATATACCTAATATCACTATTAAAAATTTTTAGGAAAATTTAAAAATTAAATCAAACTTGACCTGAGTTAAAATTTCATAACACAAAGATTATTGTATTTATTTCAAAAAAGTATATGCTAAATATTTTTGTATTTTTGTTACAAATTTTTTAAAGATGAATGTAATATACTTGTACTATACACGTACGGTTCTTTTTCCGTTTCCATATTTTTAAGCCAAACTTTTGAAACGCACTTTTTAAAAAGATGCCAAATTGCACCCATTTGTATACCTACTGTATTAAACGCGTTCTGTATTTTATTAACTATAGGGTAGACAAATGTAAAAATTTAGTCCCTACTATTATTTTTGTTTGAAATTACGCTTTTTTGTAACTAAGATGACATCAGGGATTAAAATATAAGCAAGTTTAAAAATAGAGGAATTAAAATAAAATTATAAAAACCTGAAGATAAAATTAAAAACATGGCCAAACTAGATGGACGAAAAAGGTATTTTAATTATAAAAAAAAAAAGGAATCCCAGTATCACTCTTAATTACACATCTTCATTTTTGTTGAATGGAAACAATTTTTTTTTTTTTAGAGTAATCAGATGTAAACTTTATTATTATTATTATTATTATTATTATTATTATTATTATTATTATTGGAATTGAATGGAAACTTATTGAAAAGCAAATGGCAAAAGAGTCCCATAAAAAATAAAAGGGTCCGGTTAATGTGTGCCCTTAGGGCACACATTAAACTCTCCATTTTGGAAACATTTTCTCGGGAATTAAAAAAGCTGTTAATACATTTTCAATTTTTGAGAAAATTTTTTCTAAAAATGAAAATTATTGTGTGCCCTTAGGGCACACATTAACAAAATCCAAAATAAAAAAGGAGAGAGATGCGTGGAATGTGGATGACAAAATCAACGACAAATGTGAAAGCGGTGGGGCCCACCCAAGTCAACACACGGTATGGGCCTTGATCGGCTAATGTGGTAAGCAAAACCTATACTGAAATTCCAAAAAAGCTAACAAGGAGAAAAGTTTCCTATATTCGTTTATTTTATAGAAATTGATGATTTTTTTTTTTTTGGAAACAGAAGCATGTCATTCAATTAATCAGAAAAATTAGCATCTTGGTACAAAGCTTCCCTAACTATTGGAGGAACATCTTTCATCCAAAACAAATCTTGACTAATGTTTCTAGCAAATTGAGCTAACTCATGAGCAACTCTATTCCCCTGTTGCCTAGTACATTCAATCCTAACCCATTGCAAGTTCCTAACCAAATGATGAATATCCCCAATTACATTCCCAAGCAAAGAATAATCATCCTGCAAAGCCGAAACAATTTTCATTTGAAATTTTTTTTGGGTTAAAAATATTGTAGATAAAAGTAAAAGTTAGCTAGAATAATACAGTGAGACCTATAAATAATACCAAAAAGTGTAGTAAGGCCCATAAATAATAGCAAAAATAAACTAAATAGTAAAATAAGCTCTACTTTACTAGATTCGCTTATTTTGCTGAAATTAAAAAAATTTTGCTAAAAGTATTGTTGATAAAAGTAAAAGTTAATAATAGCAAAAATTAATTGAATAGTAAAATAAGCTTGAGCAAAACGCACACTTAGTTTTGATAAATCCTCCTTAATGAAATGAATTTACACTAAAAATGCCCTCATTGTCATTGAGTTGAAGTAGTAGAGCACAAACAAAAGAGAGCAAGGAAGAACGTTCCACATTCAAGCTATTATGCGCTGGACTTGGTTCATGCCATATCATCATTTCTTTAATAAAAGAAGAGAGAGAATGTTTTATGAGAACGGAAGGGCTTTTTAAAAAAAATAACTACAAAACCCATAGTATATTATAAGTTAGCAAACGTTTCAAACTTATTTCATTTCTAACAATTCAAGTCCAGTGGACTCGATTTACCGAGAAACTGATGTGGACAAACTAGGAAATCGAGTTCAATGAACTCGGTTTCCATGTATAGAAACCGAGTTCATTGAACTCGATTTCCATGTCCCATCTCACCTGATGGTCACGTGGGTACTGAGCTGGAAATCGAGCCTACTAGACTCGATTTCTGTAAATGGTCCACAGCCCTCCACGTGTTGCCGTGGGTCCCAGTTGGGGACCTGTTTTACCTCTTTGTCCGTCTCACTATATATCTCAGATACACTTCTAGACTCCTCTCGGTACACTCACTACTTTCTCAACTCTTCACTACACTCATCTCACACAACATCTCAGGTATACAATATTGTATTTGCTAGTTTTTTTTTTAATAAAAATTTAGAACATATTAGGAAAAGTTTTTTTTTTTTTTTTTTTTGTTAGTGTAAATATTGTGATTAATTTATTTCTTAGTGTATTGTGATTAGTTTTTTTTTTTTTGAGAGGGTGATTAGTTTATTTGTTAGAATATTTTTTGTAGTGATTAATTTATTTGTTAGTATATAGTGATTAATTTATTTGTTAGTATATTGTGATTAGTTTATTTGTGTATATTGTGATTAGTTTATTTGTGTATATTGTGATTAATTTATTTGTTAGTATATTGTGATTAGTTTATTTGTTAGTATATTGAGATTATTTGGTAGTTTTTTTTTTTTTTGAAATTAATATTATGATTAATTATAAAAAAGTGTAATCATGTTCATAGTATGACTCATGTTATGTCCAAAAAACTAGTCATATCTTGAAATTGGTTTTGTTCAATCCTTTTATTTTGATAGCTTGCATTTAATCATGACAAGTGCTATTTGAGTTTTGACATTAGTGCTCAATTGAATGATGAACTTGATTACTTACCGCCAAACTAATGTCTAAATATTTGGACAAATTTATATAAGATCATGAATATACTTAAGAAAAAATATCTATAATGGATATTGTGAGGCCCTTCTGGATATTGTGATGGGAACATGATGCAGCGTGAGCGTGTAGAAGCAGAATCTATAACACACAATTACTACAATTCTTCCACGAAACCTAAGTTTTACAAGAACACTAGGCTAGCAGGCAAAATAATAGAGAAAACATCTCTAATAAACTTTTATTAATCAACACATAACATCAATAATCAACCCCTCTATAAAGAGTATTTACAGGAATAGAATTTCTCTTACTCCTTTTAGAAAAATAAATAATAAACCTACTTCTACTTGAGAAAGGAAAAACAATTTAATTAGAAAAAGAAAAAAATTAAAATCCTAATTCAACTAGGAAAAAGAAAATAACATAAAATATTAAAATATTTTATTCGTCCTTAACCAATCTGCAACATTCTCTCGGGGTTGGGGAAAACTCGTCCTCGAGTTTTGTGGCAATCTTCCACGATCAATTGGAACCCCGAATAATCCTCTTCATCCTATTCTTCTATGCAAGACAAGACAAATCAATATGCTACTTATCAATCTTTTCTCACTCATAATAAATCTTGATGTACGGATTTTTATTCTTGACCTCTTTTGCCACGGCAGGATATATGAAGCAAGTACTAAAAAAGAATCTATGCACACATCCATAAACTTCATATTTCCTCCTCGACAAAGATTACTTAAAATCACTCGTTCACGCCTCTTGTTGACCTCTATCAATTCTTGTTAATAAAATCCTCCCAGAATGGATCAATAACCTTTTGTTTCTGAATGTCGAAAGTCTCATCAATGATGTGAGTTATGGGCTCATCTTGTATGTATATGAATTTATTTTTATCAAGCTCAATCTTTTCTCCTTGACTAAAATCTTCAGGATAGTCATCATAAATTGGTGGAGAATCTCAATCTACTAGACAAACTCTTTCAATATATTCATCATCCTCTTTGATATCGCAGCCCTCCTGCTCGATATCAAGATCCTCCTCCTCCTCCACAAAACATGGATTTGGATGGTAGTTTTGAGGTTGACTTCCAACGGCTAAGGCAGTGAGCTGCTTTGAAAGCACATCAAACCACTCCTCTATTCGTTGAAAGAACGCCTCTAATTGCGCATTGTGTGAGAGACCGCGCCCTCGGCCCGTTTTATGAATGTTGGGCCAAACCCACGTGAATGGGTGGAGTCGTGTTATTGCCTCTCAAAATGGAGATTCGACTAGTTATATTTTCCCCCTTAGATTAGGGGTTTTACAATGGAGTCGCCACTTATTTAATTATTGGAAAAACAAGAAAACCATAATTGAAAAATTCCTCATTTTATTAATTTGAAATTTAATTTATATTGATCATAGAAAAATTACAGGACTTTGGTCCTAGATACAATCTAAGATAAAGTACATAGCTTTATTTCCTAGTTACAATCTAGAAATTGAAAATTACATGGATAAGCATTTGATCTATTAACCCTTAATCTAAGTTCGGAGGCTATGTTACAAGGTGGGAATGTGTTAGGCACCCACCTTGCCCGGTGAAACCGATCTTCTAGACTATGGTGGCCAACATTCATATCACATCATCCAATATGTCAATCAAGTTACATGTTGGATTTAATGTGTGTGCATGTGATAAACCCTAATTCAATTTATTTAGCATTGCATTTAGATTAAAAAATAAATTCTAGTGAATGTGTGTGGATGGTGATAACCTAGATTCAAGGTTTTGAAAGAATTATTAAATAAACATGTTTTTCATATTTTTGATGTGGATTTAAGATCAAAACTAGTGTTTATGCATGAACATGTGATGAACAATCAAGAACATGTGATGAACATATAAGAACATTCAAACATATTCAAGAGAATTTGAATAATTACTATCATGCTTTAATCCTAAATTCTCATCATGGCAACACAAAAAACAAGTAAAGGAAAGGGATTATACCTTCATGCAATATCCATACGGTGAAGGAGGAGACTCTTGGTAGAGGTCCTAAGGGTGGAGGAAAAGAAGAGTTAGGAGAGGAAGAGTGAGCCTCACTCAATACCTTGAGTCTCAGGAAGACCAAGATATGACAAGACTACTCAACTTCACTAGACCTCAAGAGAGGAGAAGAGATGGGGTTTTTCGTGTCTTGGAATGAATGAGAGGGGGGGTATATATAGTAGTGGTGGAGGAAATATGAATGGAAGGCCATTTAATGAGGGTTGACAAAGAATCATGAACCTAGACCTTATTTTAGCCTTTGGGGAAATCTTGTGCATCAAATGGAAAGATTTGTGAGAGTGAGGGGCAAGCAAAGTTCGGTTTTCTCGTAGCTGCTGTAACAGCATATAGAGCCAACTTCGAAAAATCATATCTGACTCAATTCTGATCGGAATTGCCTCATTCTTATGCTCAAATTGAAGCTCCGGATGTCTAGTTTCTGGGAAAATTAATCTCATTCACAGATTCAAAACATTCTGAGAGATATTTATGAAATGGTGAGCAGAGGTCATTTGTTAGAAAATCGTTTCAGCACAATTAACATTAATAAGTCCCAAATTAGCTCCCAATTAACATTAAATGGCTCCAATCACTCCCATTTCAGACTTAATTGGTTCCAAATTTACTCTAATTAAAAGATAATTGCACAAATTACTCATTGAATAATTAATGTTTAACTATCTAATTAATTAGGTGTATGCAACCTCACCATAAAATGTAGTCCTAACCAATCAAATTATGACATATCATCGATCTCAAATTGATTATACTTATAACCAATTGAAATCAATTGCTCATAATCACATATAGTCGGACTCAATTTGTGATGGTGCATCTCAGCCATAAAAACTTGATTTGATGATAACTTTCAATCTGGTGGTCTGATTAGGGCTCATGACCAGTTGATTTGATCATTACAACATCAAGATCATTTTAGTGAAATGAGATTAATGATCTAATAACAAGAATCAAGATGCATATTTCCAAGGTGAAATTACCCTTTTACCCTCCATGTGAGGTTAAATGCAGGTTGCAAAATAGGGTGTCAACACATTGCGTGCAACCTCATTGCATTCATACTTACCATCTACAGCAGCATGCCTTCCCCCATGTGATTCTCGTGCCATGGTAGGAACCTAACCGTGCTCTGATACCAACTGATAAAGCGTAGGCGTGTAGAAACAGAATCTGTAACACACAATTACTACAATTCTTCCACGAAACCTAAGTTCCACAAGAACATTAGGCTAGTAGGCAAAATAATAGAGAAAACATCTCTAACAAACTTTTATTCAAAAACACACATCACATCAATAATCAACCCCTTTATAAAGAGTATTTATAGAAATAGAATTTCTCCTACTCCTTTTAGGAAAAGAAATAATAAACCTACTTCTACTAGAGAAAGGAAAAACAATTTAACTAGGAAAAGAAAAATAATTAAAATCCTAATTCAACTAGGAAAATGATTTTAATTCAAAGTACTAGAGTAAATAAATCCTAATTCAACAAGGAAAAAGAAAACAACATAAAATATTAAAATATTTTATTCTTCCTTAATCAATCTGCATCAATATCCCCCGAGAAAATAACTATGGAAAAATCCTTGAGATTTGGATTTCCAACCACAAGCAATGAAGCAGAATATGAAGCTTTATTGGCTGGAATGGCAATGGTTAGCAAGCTAGGAGGAAAAGTTGTAGAAGTTTTCTCGAATTCAAGACTAGTGGTTAGGCAAGTGAATGGAGAATTTGGGGCTAAGGACCAACGAATGCAAGGATATCTCATCAAAGTCAGGCAGGCTCATCCAGCTTTGAAGCTTTCTCCATAAGGTAGATCCCGAGAGGCTAGAACTCTCATGCTGATTCGTTGGCTATGTTGGCCACCTCTTCGGGATCAAGTCTCCCTTGGGTTATAATCGTCGAGGATATGGTGGTCCCTAGCCATAGTGATCAAACACTGAACATAATACATAGCATACAAGTTGGTCCAAGTTGGATGGACCCATTAGTTTTGTTCTTAAGGAATGGGTCACACCCAAAGACAAAGGTGAGGCTAAGAAGATTCGGAGAAAAGCTCCACGGTATTGGCTTTTCGAGGAGTAGAAGTTGTACAAACACCCCTACTCAGGACCATATTTACTATGTGTCCATCCTGAAGCTGTAGAACCCTTGTTGGAGGAGTTGCATGAAGGAATTTATGGCAGTCATACTGGAGGAAGGTCCTTATCCTATTGTGCTCTTACCCAAGGGTATTGGTGGCCTAGTATGCAAAAGGCTACTCAAGTTTACGTAAAGAAGTGTGACAAATGTCAGAGATATGCTCCAAATATCCCCCAACCTGGTGGAGTCTTGAATTTGCTCTCCAATCCTTGGCCTTTTACATAGTAGGGCTTAGATCTAGTGAGACCATTCCCAAGGGCAATAGGGAACCGAAGATGGCTTCTCGTCGGGATTGACTACTTTACAAAATGGTTTGAGGCTGAGCCACTGTTTAATATTAAGGACGTGGATGCTAAAAAGTTTGTTTGGAAGAATATTGTAACTAGGTTCGAGATTCCCCAAACATTGATCTTGGACAACGGGCTCCAATTTGACAATAAGGCATTCAGAAGATATTGTAGAGAGTTGGGCATCAGAAACAGATATTCAACTCCTGCCTACCTACAGGGAAACGGGCAAGCAGAAGCAGTCAATAAAGTCATAGTTAGTGGGCTAAAGAAGAGACTGGATGAAGCAAAGAGGAAATGGGTGGACTAGTTGCCTAATGTATTGTGGACATTGCACCACACCCCAAAGATCAACTGGGGACACTCCGTTCTTAATGACCTATGGATCCGAGGTGGTCATACCTCTCGAGATAGGATTCCCAACGTTAAGGACAAGCCATTTTAGTGTGGAAGAAAACAACCATTTGCTCTCAACAAGTTTGGATTTAGTTGACGAAAGAAGAGAGGTGGCTATGGTCAAAATGGCACTTTATCAGCAGAAGCTTAGGCAAGGGTATGAAAGAGAAGTCAAGGTAAGGCCGTCGGCTCTTGGGGACCTGGTCTTAAGGAAAGTAGTAGGAATTATGAATAATCCATTGTGGGGAAAGTTAGGGCCTAAATGGGAAGGTCCCTATCGTATCACATCAGTAGCTGGTATTGGGGCCTATTACTTAGAAGATTTGGACGAGAATATTGTTCCACATCCATGGAATGTAAACAATTTAAGTAAATATTATTATTAATAATATTTTGGATTCCGTTCAAACTCTTTTCGCTTGATGTTTGATTCTTGGTTTTCTAAAGTTAATCATTATGATTAACTCTTGTGTGAATTTGGCTAAGTGTTAAACAGAACCTTGGCCTTGTTCGACTCCTCGGGTCATAAGCCTTGGGTAAGTTAACTCTTATGTGAATTTGGCTAAGTGTTAAACATAACCTCGGTCTTGTTTGACTTCTCGGGTCACAAGCCATGGGTAAATTAATTCTTATGTAAATTTGGCTAAGTGTTAAACAGAACTTTGGCCTTGTTCGGCTCTTCGGGTCATAAGCATTGGGTAAATTAACCCTTAAGTGAATATAGTTAAATCCAGGAACATAACCATAATTCATTCTAGATTCTTGAATCATATTTTTAGGCTTAAATTTAGTTGATGATGACTTCATATACTTGAAACTATACACTTTAATAAGGAGAGTGTATATATTTTGCAAAGTAACAAGAAAGTAAGTATTTAAGCAAAATGAGAATGCAATAAAACTTAGATATATTCATTCAAAGTTTAGAAATATGTTTATAAATTGGGCAAAACTATGAAATAAAAAAAAAGAAAAAAAGAAAAAAGAAAAAGAAAAAAAGAGCGTTTACTAAACCTAGCCCGTTACAAAATTTGCCTAAGTGCTAAACTTAACGGAACTATGTTGTGATATTCTTCGCTTTCCCCTTTTTCTTTTTCTTCAATTCTCAGCTTCTTCAACTTCTTCTGATTCCAGTTTCACCACTAGGGCTGAAGTCTGTTTTTCTTTCTTAGTAGAAGGCTCAAAAGTTGGGGTTGCCAAGGATTTGGGGGTCAAGGAGTTAGAGCTTGGATCTGGCTGAGGAAGGGTAAAGCTGGTAGCAAATTGAAGAGCTAGGAGATAGTAAACTTTATGCCCCCCCCCCCCCCCCCAAGATCAGAGTCAACACCAACTCTAGTAGCATTAATGGCTTCACCCCTAACTTCGAGATAGAAGGCTCGAGCCACATCTCTGAGTTGGGCGGTTAAGCTTTGGGTGCTCTTGGTCATACCAACATCAGAAGCGGCTTATTCAGCCTTTGCCTTTTCAGCATCCTTGCCTTCAAGTTCCTTTTGCTGGAGCTTGAACATGAGGCAAAATTGTGGAAAATATGTCATGTGATAAATTCATTGGCCTGCTCATGGCTTCTTTTTTCATGTTGATAATTTCTTTGGTGCTTCCATGGAAGAATCTGTAAGGACCTTTGATTCCCTGTGAACTCAATTGATTCTTCATGTGAATTGGAGTCCACCATAGTTTATGAAGGCCCCGGATAAGAGTCAAGAGAAAGTACAGGCATAGGGAGCTTGTAAGACTGATTACAAGGATTTCAATAGCACCCATTTTCTCTTTTTGAAGGAAACTTTTGGGAAGTTTAGAGTTAGATGGTTATCCTCAATGTTTCAACTTTTAATTAGTGATAAATGTGGACTTGTTGAATTGAGCATTGTGGGCTTCCAGTACACCAAGGGTGAGTTTGGTTCAGCATTTTGAAATTGGGCTTTTTGAAAAAGTGTAGGTTTTAAAAAGTGCGGTATAAAGTTGAGCTTTTCTAAAAAGCTGAGTGTTTGGTAAAAACTGCTAAAAAGTGTTTTTTTTTTTTTTTTTAACTAAGTAAGTGTTTGGCTAGCACTTATAAAAGTGGCGGTTTGAGTTGTAAATTACTAAAAATGACAATGTATATATAAATGAGTTTATTTCATATTTAAATCAACTACTTAATAATACTTACTCCCAAAAAAAAAAAAAAACTACTTATTAATAATAATAATTTATTGCTAACTAAAATTTGTTGTAAAAATATTTTTACAATATTTTCACAATAAATCATATGTGGTAAGTTGTTACTAATTTTAATTTGAACACACCACTTAAAATTTTTTTTTCACTAATATTAGCTAGTAACAACTCACCACTTAAGATTTATTGTGAAAATATTATAGTAACATTTCTTAATTTTAATTTCTTATTCTTTATTTTATCTTTCTCTTTATCTCTTTTTCTTTCATCCACACGTTTATTTATTTTCTTTTTTTCTCTTTTTTTCTCCTCCACACACGTATTCTTTACCTTCTCCTTATCTTCACTTTTGACTTTTCTTTATGCATTTCATCTTCACTAGACTACCATTTGTCTTCTTTCTTTTTCTCTTTCTCTACTTTCCTCCACACATTCAGCCACACAGCCCACACCCACGCACTTCTTCACCTTGATCTTCACAGGTAATTTCTCTTAATTTCTCCAAAAATCTTCAATACCTCTCTCTCTTTGTAACCCTAAAACCAAATGGGAATTGAACTCAGATTGATGCGTCAGAGCTCCTCCTCGTTTCTCAATCTCAGCCATATCGAAAGATTCAGATCGGGTTGTTGAGACTGAGATTGGCAGTGGAGGTTCCGGCATACTGTATCTATTATACTTTTTGTTTATCTTTTCAGTTTTCAGTGTATTTTGCGGTTAGTGAAATGAGGGTAATTTGGGTTATTTCTTGCATTTCCAACGGTAATATTGATCAAAAGCGCTTTGCGTTTGCAAAAGCTCCTCAAACACGTCCACACGTTTTGGCTCAATTCTTTGCATTTCAAAATGCAACTTTTTGGAGAAAGCACATTTTGAAACATTACCAAACACCTGACTTTCATTTTTGTTCTCATAAAGTGTGTTTTGGCTTCTAAGGCTGTGTTTGGTTCCCGTAAAATATTTTCCGGAAAATACTTATTTTCCGGAAATGCTATTTTCCGGAAAGGAAAATATTTTCAAGTGTTTGGTTGTATTTGGGAAAATATTGTGAAAAATATTTTCTGGTGTTTGGTTGTGTTGTTGAAAATACCATGGAAAATACATTTTCTACTTCTTGCTCACATTTTCTCAGATTTTCTCCGCTGCCAAACAAATATTATAATCTCATTCCTTAATCCAGAAACACAAATAACACCCAGAAAAAAAAATTCATAATCCGGTCGTGACTGGGTTCGACGACAGGCGAGATCTCCGAAGCCGATTGGTGTTGCGATCGTGACTGGGTTCGACGACAGGCGACGCGAGGACGATCGGTTTTCCAGAAAGGCGACGCGAGGACGATCGGTTTTCCGGAAAGGCGACGCGATCGGGGACGACGATCTGGGTCGAGGACGATCCAGCGACGCAGTCGGGGACGACGATCTGGGTTGAGGAGGATCGATTTTGGGGTGTGACGCAGTCGGGGACGATGATCTGAGTCGGGCTCTTCTGGGTTCTTCCTCTCTCTCTCTCTCTCTCGGCGCGCGGGCGCGTCTCCCTCTCACTCAGCTCTCTCTGTGTTTTCCAGAAAATGGGAATTTGAAGGTAAAATAGAAACGGAAATCAATTTACACCCGTTTAAAGGCCAACTGAAAACCATTTCCGGAAAATGCATTTTCCGTGCGCAACCAAACACCCGTAAATACGGAAAAGGATTTCCGGAAATGCTTTTCACCCAAAACAAACACAGCCTAAAAGCCGAAACAAATGGGTACCAAGTCCAATATGAATGAAAATATTGAATTATTGCTAGAATGGTGGGATCACACCATGATGATATTATAAAGAATTTTGTAATTAATTAACATATTAAGGATGAGGATAATATAGATGACTTTGTTACTAATTGGGGACTTTCTCTTTACAAGTAATATGTCATCGTCAGATTATGTCTAAACCATTGTATAGTTTTCAGATCTGTTGACTAGTGTATGGGAGAGAGTCAATGGAAAGAACTCCTTCCATCCTCTCCATCTGGTAGTACTTGCGTTTGGCCTCCACCAGGTAAAACTGAAAACTCTTTTTTGTAATATTAAAAAAATTGACATTGTTGTGATTTATGGTTCCTTTGTGTGCCTGTCAATTATTCCTATGAGATTGCATCGTCAAGCTTGTTAAAGATTTCTAATACAATTTTGTTTAAAGGTAAATGTGTAATCACATGCAGAATGTTAACAATCTTGCTCAACTTATTATAGCATGGTTTCTTGAATATTGTTGCTGTGTGGAGTCCAAGGACTGAAGAGTTCTAGGCCGGGGATTAACAAGTCTAATCCAAGATCCAGAAGGGTAAGCGAGCCTCGAGGACACCTACCCGAGGAGAGCAAGAGAATTAGGACAATCAATATCCTGTGAAAACCTGAGGGGAGGAGAAAAGATAATAATGGGGGCAGAGATGATGGGAGGAAGTTTCCTAAAAGAGGTACCTCCCACCTTTGTATTCAATGCTTTACAACAACCTTATTAATTGCATTAATGTGGAAATGACCCATGAACAGTGACTTCAAAGCTAGTAGTCCTTTCTATTACCTTCAGCAGAGTCTTGATGGGACAAATATCTTGTGAAGTACCCTGAGACATACATGTGGAGGGCTGGGATGCAACGAAAAAGGATATAAAAGGAAGGGAATCCCCCCAGAAAAAAGAGATGAACATTTTAAGAACCATTAGAATAGGAAATAGAACTGTGAACAACCTTGTGTAAAACTTGAACTGAATTTATATACAAGGACTTGATCCTCAAACTTGCTTGAGGAGGACTTTATCCTCACTCGTTGATTAAATCACCGCAATATGTTAATCTAGGCTCTTTAGCCTTAAGCTTAAGCTTAGTGTAGTATTGCACTTGGACTTGTTTCTCACTCTTTCAACAAATTCTATTGTTTGGGCTTGATTTGAAGGACAAGGTACCAATGATCTAAGTGGGCTTGGACCTGTATTTTTTGAGCACTTACAATTGGTGCTATTTGTGGGAAACATCTGCAATTCACCTCTCCCAAGTTATAGCTAACTCCAGACAGAGTAGAGAAGTATTTGTTGCCTCGTAGCGTGTGGACCACTTTGTCAGTCTAGAACAAAGGAGAGATCGAGAGCATGATCGAACTCCAAGTGTTAAGGTGAAAACGCAACACACAAGGCATACTAGTAGGAGCCACTCAAGGACTGAGAGTCATGTTTCCCATGAACAAGAGACACAAAATCTCAGGTTGGAGATTGATTATCTACACAAAACATTGTGTCGTAGAGTGCATGATAGGGGAAATCGAACACCCCCATTAAGTTCAGGATTTTAGGATAGTATTTATAGACCGAGGTCCAAGACTCCCCCTAATGAATCTTTCTCTACATCTTCAAGCTTGGATAGGTGGAGAGACATAGTAAAAGGCACGAAGATAGCTCTTCCTTAAGAGCATGGGAAATGATGCAATGAGCAAAGCTCTACGCCAAATTGCTAAGTCACCCTTCACGCAAAGAATTGATAGGGCCAAGCTCCCTCATCATTTCACCCAGCCCATTTTTATTATTCACAATGGGAGGACTGATCTTGTGGAGCATGTGAGTCATTTTAATCAAAGGATCGTCATTCATTCAAGGAATAAGGCCCTCATGTGTAAGGTCTTTCCTTCTAGCCTCAATCCAATTGCCATGAGATGGTTCGACGGGCTAGAAGAGGGTTCTATAGGTTCCAATGAAGAGTTGACAAGGGCCTTCGAAGCTAGGTTTGTGACGTGCAGTAGGGTCCCCAAGCCTTTAGACTCTTTGTTGTCCATGGTAATGAGAAAGAGGGAGACACTTAAAACCTACTTTGATAGATACTAGGAAACATTTAACAAAATTGATGGGGATTCTGAAGATGTGTCCATCAAGACCTTTAAGGTTGGGCTCCCAATAAAACACGACTTAAGAAAATCCTTGACTATGAAACCCGCCTAAATATGCTTCAGCTTATGGATTGCATTGATGAGCATAAGCGGGTCGAGGAAGCCCAAGAAAAGGGAAAAACCAAAGTCTTCCCCCCTAAAAGAAGAGATACTCAACCAGAGAGGTACAATCATAACTGATCCAGAAGAGAGTTTGCTAATCAATCCTCAAGGGCTAATGCACAAGTAGTAAATTCAGTGTTTAAGGAGTCGGTATATCAGATCCTCGAGAAGATCAAGAATGAGTCTTATTTCAAATGGCCCAATAAGAAAGGAGGAGATCCATCCAAGCATAATCAAAGTCTTTACTGCCAATATCATCAGGATAGAGGACACACAACTGAGGATTATAGAACTTTGCGTGATCATCTGGATTAGTTGGTGAAAGCCGAGAAGCTGAAGCAATTCATGCACCATCCTTTAGGGCAAGCAAGTCAGACCAAAGCAAGGTATCAAAGGGAAGTTGCTCCTCGACCAACTCTCGGAACAATCAATGTGATTTTTGCCACTCCTAGCCGTGGTGTGGTTTACTTTCAAAGCGTCATATCAGTGGCATCAAAGCTAGAGCTCAAGGAGCAAATTCGAGAATCTAAGAAGGTTAGGCTTGAAGCATTAACGACTTTGGGCTTCTGTGAGGAAGATACAGTTAGGACTTTCCAACCCCATGACGATGCCCTAGTTGTGACCCTGCGAATTGGGGGATATGATGTGAAGAGAGTCTTAATAGATTAGAGAAGTGAAGTTGAGATAATGTACTCAGAATTGTATAAGGGACTGAACCTCAAGCCTGAGGATCTGAATAGGTATGACTCCTATTTGGTCGGATTTGATGAGAGAATTGTGATTCCCTGAGGAATAATTAAGCAGCCCATGCAGGCAGGGAATGAAGTTGTGCAAGTAAACTTTATTGTGGTTGAAGCTTATTCCCTTTATACATCTATTTTGGCAAGGCCCTAGTTACATTTCGTAGGAGAGGTGTCGTCTACCTTGCACCTAAAAGTCAAATACCCCACCGAGGGCCAAGTTAGGGAACTTGTTGGAAGTCAGACAATGGCCAAACATTGCCTAGTGGCTGTTATCAGACAACAATCATTGGACAAGGCTTCTTTTGCATCAAAAGAGGCCCTGTAGCAATTAATGGACCCAGAGGGAGACCTCAGGACTGGGCAGCAAGTTTTGCTCTGTAAGGAGTTAGACAAAGTGATGATCAAATCGGATGGAGATAGGTATTTTCAGGTGGGGGCTTAACTACCCCTTGTTGAAAAAAAGGAGTTTATAGGCTTTTTGAATGATAACGTGGATGTTTTTGCCTGAAGTGCTGATGAGGCACCATGAGTCAACCCGGACTTTAAATGATATCATTTAAATGTGAATCCTAGAGTTGTACCAAAAAGGAAACCACCTGGAGCTCTTCAAAGGAGCACACCTAGGCAGTCAAGGAAGAGGTGATCAAACTCAAGCAAGTAGGGGCAATCAAGGAAGTTTTTTATCCTGAATGGCTAGCTAATACTGTGATGGTTAAAAAAGAAGAACGGGAAGTGGCGAGTGTGTGTTGATTTCACGGATTTGAATAAAGCATGTCCAAAGGATCATTTCCCTTTACCATGGATTGTTCAACTAGTGGATGCGACTGCTGGGCATCCTCGGATGAGTTTTCTAGATGCTTTCTAGGGGTATCACCAAATACCTTTAGCCCTCCCCAACCAAGAGAAGATAGCTTTTCGAACTCCTACTGGGAATTACCATTAATGTGCAATACCTTTTGGCTTAAAAAATGTTAGATCCACGTATCAGAGGATGGTGACCTAAATGATTGAGTTTGAGATCAGGAAGAGTGTGGAGGCATTTATTGACGACATGGTTGTAAAAAGTAAGCAAACTTCGGAGCATTTGAATGACTTGGGAAACGTGTTTTTGGTGCTTAGGGAGCACAAGTTGAGTTTTAATGCTTCTAAATGTTATTTTAGGTTATATGAGGTTAATCCCAATCAGATAAAAGCCATAAATAACCTACATCCACCTTGGAATCCCAAAGAAGTACAGAAGCTAACAGAAATGACGATTGCCTTGAATAGGTTCATCTCCTGGTTAGCAGAGCGTTGTCGGCCATTCTTTCAACTCCTCCACATGTGGAAGAATTTTGAGTGGACAAAGGAATGTATTGATGCTTTTGAGGAATTAAAGTGGTACTTATCATATCCTCATGTTCTCTCTCGACCCAAGAAGGAGGAGGTTTTATATGCTTATATAGCAGTTAATAATCACACATTAAGTCTAGTCTTGGTTAGAACAAATGATAGGGTGCAAAAGCCTATTTACTACGTCAGCAAATCCTTACAAGAAGCATAAACTCACTACTTACCCTTAGAGAAGGCAGTTTTGGCCATTATACATGCAACGAGGAAACTCCCCATTATTTCCAAGTGCATACCATGGTGGTTCTTACCCAACTCTCTCTATAAGCACTGCTTCGAAAATCTGACTACACGGGGAGGATTGCCAAGTGGGGAACGATGCTTGATGTTTTTGATATCAAATATATGCCCTAAACGGATGTAAAGGGACAAGTCCTAGCAAACCTAGTTGTTGAGTTTACCGACGATTTTGTAGGGGGCAAGATGTCAGGTTCTAAGATCCTGGTAGTCTTCACTCCCTATCTTCCATCTTGGGAAGTTTATACTGATGGTGCAACTAATCAGAAAGGATCCAGTGTGGGAATTGTCTTAATATCCCTCGAGAAGATAACTGTGGAAAAATCCTTGAGATTTGGATTTTCAGCCACAGACAATGAAGTAGAATATGAAGTTTTATTGGCTGGAATGGCTATGGTTAGCAAGCTAGGAGGAAAAGTTATAGAAGTTTTCTCGGATTCGAGACTAGTGGTTAGGCAAGTCAATGGAGAATTTGGGGCTAGGGACCAACGAATGGAAGGATATCTTATCAAAGTCAGGTAGGCTCAATCCAGTTTTGAAGCTTTCTCCATAAGGTAGATCCCGAGAGGCCAAAACTCTCATGCTGATTCGTTGGCTATGTTGGCCACCTCTTCGGGATCATGCCTCCCTTGGGTTATAATCGTTGAGGATATGGTGGTCCCCGGCCATAGTGATCAAACACCGAACATAATACATAGCATATAGGTTGGTCCAAGTTGGATGGACCCATTAGTTTTGTTCTTAAGGAATGGGTCACTACCCAAAGACAAAGATGAGGTTGAGAAGATTCTAAGAAAAGGGTTGGCTAAGATTTGGCCACTTGGCTGAATGTGGGCCAAGAGCCACACCCACCTCAATGAGATGTTAAAAACAATGATGTCATTTGTCACTCCAAGAAAGAGCCTCTTATTTACTTCTCACTTATTATTATTTATTTTTTTACTACCAATTTTCTAATAGTAAAAATTCAGACTTCACTTTAAATATTAAGCGTTTGAACACACAAATTCCATCAATTCCGATCCATTATCTTACGTAATGTTAAATACAAGATTATAGCCTGAGGTAAATGTGTGCAGCATTAGAGATATTGATATAGGAATTAGAATGGCAAATACTAGTGACCTGTGAAGTCTAAATTAAAAGGTTTCCACTATCGTCTACAGAGTTTCCTAAGTAATTTGACGAAAGAAGCAATGGAACGTGTTTTTGAGCTGCCCAATCGCATTGCAAGTCTGGTCTCTATCACCATAGCCTTTGCAAATTACAAGTTTACAACTACAAAACCTAGGAAATTTGAATATGAGAGCGGGTGACGATGTCTTTGGCCAATTAATTTTGCTCAATTAAAAGCGATTTTGTATTTGAAGTTTTAGTAAAAAAATTTGAGATCTACATGATTAGAGAATTTGAGTGCACGACAGTTATCATAACGGGACAGAATCTTTACATGCCAAAATAAAAGACAGAATAGTTTTTTTTTTTTTTTTTAATTATTGTTAATAAAAATTGAAAGTTAGCTAAAAATCACTTATGTATTCACTTAAAAAAAAAAAAATAGAATACAATAATGAAAATAAGAAAGAAACAAGCCTTTAATATATAATCTACTAATCTTTCTTACAAGATTACTTTCGCTTTACATCACAATCATGGTCAATTAATTGAGCAATGTTAGAGACACAATATTTTTCACAATTCTTCACAACTTGTTCAGGTGTCAAGTTTTGATTACAACTACAATTCTTTTATATAGACTTACTATTAACACTATTTTTATTATAAATACATCATAAACTAAGTCATATCAATAGTTGTGAAAAAACTATGTTCTTATAGTAAGGGTTTTTTTTTTTTTTGGTGGAGGAGTTCAGTGCATATTATTAAAGATATTGGATTTCAAATAGGTATAGCATAGTTAAAGTAGTAATTAGAAAATATTGTGTAACACTGAATAGTGTAATCTATATAGTATATGGCTGATCTATGGTAAGTAATTCCATATCTTATTTTATTACTGTCAGCCCAAATTATATGGGGTCTTGGTCATATGAGCCCAATACAATGAATTTGTAGAGAGTGGGTTAAAGAACTGGGCCCTAATTCCATATCTTATTTTATTACTGTCAATCCAAATTATATGGGGTCTAGGTCCTATGAGCCCAACAATGAATTTGTAGAGAGTTGGTCAAAGAACTGGGTCCTAATGAATTGGACAACGGCTAATATGGATGTGAGAGATGATTAAGCAGGAGCAAGGAGCATAGAGTTGAATGAATTCACTATCCGAAGACACAAGCGTTCATGTTCGAGGAGGCGATTACTCATATAAATTGCCTAAACTAAATACAAGTGTAATTTAGATTGCTACAGAGTTCTTTTCTTTGTCCCCTCCCCCCCTTTACTCTAGGGTCTCTACCCTTATTTATACTACATCTCCTCCTTCATCTTTACCCTACACATGGACAGTTGATGGTTTATGCTGATACTTGTCCCATCAACCCCCTCTAGAAGTCTTTTGGAGTAGTTGTAAGGCTGAAAAGCACAGTTTAGTTAGTTGCAGAGCATTTAATACGATAGCAGCTTTCTCTTAGATATTTTTAGGCATTCCTTTGTCCTGTTCCTTTTTAACACTTATCATGTTTTATGGAATGGTCTGGAATATCGCTCATAATGGCAGACCATACCTTTTCTCCTTGGCATTGCCTAGCCGAGGAGGGGTTCTTTCTTAAACTGCTCTTGGGATGATTCCGATTGGATTCCATTCCTTCACTTATTAACATAGAACCTTTCGGAAGTGTTTTTCTTGTCCTCGGGCTACCTCGAGTGGACCCTTGGCCCAACATATGCATAGATTCGGGTTGCCTGGCCTTTTACCCCCACAATTACAAACAAAATAAAACATCTTTACTTTTTTTAAGTGGGGAGTATATTTATACTATATATAAGAGGATTCTTTTTTTTCAATTAGACTTTTATATGATTCAAAAATACCCTCATTAATGAAGAATAATTTCATTTAAAAATAAGATCATAAATGTCAAATAATAAATTTAATTTTGAATTCAAAAAGAGAATTCCTAAAATTTAGGAATTTTCTCCCTTCACATTCAAAAAAAAATTACAATTATTGTTATCTCTAAAGTTTTTCTTTTTTATTTGTTTGAAAAATAAAAATATATATTTATAAATTATAATAAATGCAAATTATTAACTTTTATTCAAAAAAATAAAAAAGCCTCTAAGCGCTCGTGTGAGCGTGTGCTCAGAGGCTTGTGTGTGTGTGTGTGTGTGTGTATATATATATAGATAGAGAGAGAGAGAGACACACACACACGTAATACTTGCCTTAACAAAAATTAGAATATATTTTACAATAAGCAAAATTTAGGTACAGTACTTAGGTGCTATTTCTTAAATTTCCTTTTTAATATTTTGCCATGTGGATTTTTACTCATAGGATGGAAGTGTATGTTTTAGTTAAGTAATCACATGACTGAATCTTAAAAGGGAAACCTAAGAAATAACATCTAAGTTATTATAGTTAAGTTTTGTTCTTCTACAAATACTAGAAAGAATAATTTGAAGAAAAAAAAAAAACCTACCTTCACAGCCAGGGACGGACTCAGGATTTCAAGCTAGGGGGGGCCGGAGATAAGCGAATTTTTTTTTTTTCAAATACGCATCCATATAGTATTAATAAACTATCGACCAAGACAAATACCCAAAAATCATTGTTTCATAATATATCAAGATCAACTTTTTGAAATTGTGTTTGAGAGATATGGTTATTTTCCGGAATTGGGATATTGGCATTTTCTGGAATTGGGGAATAAATATTTCTTAGGATTGGAACATCGACATTTTCCGGAATTAGGGAACGAATATTTTCTAGAATTGCAACATCCACATTTTTTGGAATTGGAATAGCAACATTAGTTGTTGGCAATCCCACGTTGACTTCGAAAGAATTTGAATATTTTCTTTTGAAAAAATCAAACATTGTAGTTGATTTTTTCATGATTTACAAATAAAATAAGAATCATATATATTATCTCACAAACAGTTGTTGTTACTAACTAAAGACAAATACTAGAATCTAGCTAATATGCATGATGCATTTAATTATAAATTTTCTAATATATTTTCTAGTCTTTACAAACTCTACTCTCTCACTTTCTCCGTCACAGCGTCACGGTGTGATGGGTCTCTCACTTTCTCTGTCTCACTCTCACCTCTCCCTTTCTTTTCTTTTATTTTTTTCTTTTTTTCTTTCATTTCTGGCTTTTCTATTTGGTTTTGGGGTCTTACTTACTGCTAGGTTTTCTTCTTTTTTTTTTCTTTTTTCTTTTTTACACATATACATATATATATTTTTTAAGGTTTTCATGGGCTCTTGAAAACTCCTGTGCTGGCTAGCTGGGATAGGGATGGGTGAGGTGAGGGGGGCCCAAGCTTTTTTTATGAAAATTTTATATACTAAAAAAAAAAATTTTGGACCCAGGGGGGGCCCGGGCCCCCTTTGCCCTCTGCCTGGGTCCGTCCCTGTTCACAGCTGCACATTTTTTGTCCCACCACTAACAACCAGTAACAACTAACTATCTATAATTTGTTATTAAAATATTGTAGAAATAACATTTCTTATTTATTTTATTAGTTTTTCTTTGATAAGCATATTTATTTTATCAGTTATCTGCTAAGAATATTTGCTTTTCATGGTTGAATCAATGAACAAGTACACTGTAGTCTGTACTATGTACACTACACCTTTCCTTAGTTGCTAAGAATATTTGCCTTTCACGGACAAGTTGGCTATTGTTCTCCGAATATGTGTTTAAATGAGTTTTCTGATTAATTTTTTTGCATAAAATATTAACCAAAAATATAAATTATACAATAATTTCTTCAACACCCTGAATGTTAAAGGTTAAGTGTGTATTCTAATTAAACATATATGTAATTTTTAATATTATTTTCGTAACCCATTATGTTTAGTATATGATGAAAATAGTATCAATTAATCACCTTTACTTTTTTTTAAAAAAAATTATCTATAATAATTGACATTACTCATTTAAATTTACCAATAAAATCAGGCTTACCTCTTCTTCTTCTTTTTTTTTTTTTTTTTTGGAGAAAGACAATCAGGCTTACCACCACCTCTAAAACAAAAAAGAAAAAAAAAATCAGGCTTACCATAATAATAACACAACCCATTAAATATATTCCAATTTGGTTGGCACGCAGCCACACAACGCGTTGTTTCTCTTTCCATAATTATTTATTTTATTTCTGGTGGAATCTGGATTGTTCTTGTAGACCCCACTTTTATCTTCTCACAAATATATGCCAATCTGGTGCGTTCAACCGACGCACTCCATTGGAATTGCATTTTCCTTCCCTAACCCAAATACTATTAAATTAAATAAAAAATAATATAATCCACACGCAAACAAATCTGAGCCCTCCAAAAATTCCAATACCCCATCTCCACCATCCACGTGTGACATTAACGTTCCTAATCCAAGGTCCCCCGTATCAAGGTAACAATAGTTAGCACCTACTAGACTTGGTGGCCAAGGAGAAAAACGCACACGCACCCAACCACTATATATACCGAACGCAGCCTCCTCGGTTTTTCTCACAATCAATACAATCTTATGTGAGTCTCTCTCTCTCTCTCTCTCTCTTTCTTAAAATTTTGCCTTACATGTATGTGAAATTGTGTGTATGTTTGAAAGATTTCTGGGTTATTTCTGGGTTATTTTTTAGTGTGATATTAAAGTCTAGAGCTGCAATTATTGTTTTGAACCAAGTCTGGTTTTTTTGGGGGGGCTTAAATATGTATCATCATGCGTAAAATCAAAGGAAACAAGATCTTATTGCGATAGGCTTCGTGGGGTTTACATAAATTGTGAAGAAAATATTGCAAGTGGGGCATATAAATTGTTTGGAAGGTTGTGTGTGTGTGTGTGTGTGTGTGTGTGTGTGTGTTTGTGTATATTATGATGATCCTTTGTTCTCTCTCGTGAATATTGTTAACAAGAAGAAATATGAAGACACAGATGTGTGTGTGGCGATAAGGCTTAGGTTGTTCTAATTCAAGTTTGGTAGGGTCTGGTGATATGTATGTATGCATATGTGTAGATTTTTGTTTAGATATATGTAGTTGATCTTATGTTTTCACCTCACTTTATCTCTGCTATGCCCATCTGAAATCCAAAATTGTAATCTTTCACAAAAGGGTGATTTTGGATTAAATAGAATGACGAAAATAAATACATTAAATGAGCTTGATTAGATTGGTGAGGATTCAAAGTTTTGGGGCTAAAATTTGGCTTTTGTTGTTGATGTTGTTGAAAGGGGGACTAAATTAGATCTAAGAGCCTTAAGGCCGTGTATTGTGATTTGTAAGATTTATTTTCAGGTATTGTTTCTTGGAGCAATAGCAATTGACTATGTATATTGTTAATCAATTTCAGATTTCGTGCACTTGCGCTAAAGAAAGAAGCTTTCTTGGAAGTTTCAAAGTTCACATCAAAAAACGTACATGGTTGATCTAGAAGTTCAGATTCCCACAGCGTTCGACCCATTTGCTGACGCCAAAGACTCGGATGCCCCTGGAGGTAAAGGGTATGTTCATATACGTATCCAGCAGAGAAATGGGAAAAAGTGCCTGACCACTGTGCAAGGCCTCAAGGAGACTTTCAGCTACGACAAGATCCTCAAGGACATCAAGAAACAGTTTTGTTGTAACGGGAATGTAGTGCAGGACAAGGCACTAGGCAAGATTGTCCAGCTGCAAGGTGATCAGCGCAAGAACGTGTCTCAGTTTCTTGTTCAGGCTGGGATTGTGCAGAAGGACCAGATTAAGATTCATGGGTTTTAAGGATCTGGGTTATTAATAATTATTATGATTGGTGTTTGTGGGTTTGTTTGCTAATAATACCTATTTTGGGTACTGGTTATAAATATATGTGGGGTTTACTTGACCCCTCATATTTTAGTTTGCTATTGATTTAGACAAGTTTGTATTTGGTCTTGCTTTGTTATTTTAAGTTGATGGGGATTTCAGTTGTTTGGGATGTTAAACCTACAATATTAATCTTATTGGATGCTATTTCTTTTAAATTTCTCTCTCTGTGGTGTGTTGGTTGCTGCTATTTGTTCGCCCGGAATTTTATATTAGCTCGTGGTTGTCGATTTCTTGCATTAGCATTTTAGCAAGTCTACAAACAATTTTTTTTTTTTTTAGCAAGTATTTTTTACGACTTTAGGTTGATGTTCGTGGGGATTTCTTGGCATTTTAACACGAGCGCTAGACTGTTTGTTTGCTAGAAAATCTTATGTTTGTTTGGTAGTACCAAAAAAAAGTGGTTAATAGAAAATAGAAAATAGAAAATTATTTTTGGCTAGCGGAAAATTTTAATAAAAATAAGACTAATTTTTTATAGGTTGATTTCCAATTTGTTTTTTTTTGAAAAACAATCTCTCTTATACTCTGCATCTTCTCTATATACTAACAATTTCGTTAGTTAGCATAGTTTCTAAACTATTTAGAAAATTAATTCATGTGTTGATAGAGCATTAACAATTTCATTAGTATCGTTTTCAAATTATTTAGAAAATTAATATCTCAACTATCTAAGACTTGAACTTTATGTGTTTGGCAAAGTTGATGTGGAATAAAAATACACGCGGAACTCGAGTTTCACAAAACAAAACCAAAATAATAATAATAAAAACTTAGGGACAATTTTTTTTTCTCTTCTCTCTTTGTTTCTTCTCCTTTGAATCTCTCTTCTTCTCTCTAGTATCTAGCCTATTCTTTAGATCAAGCCCAAATTAGGTCTCTAAGGCCAAAGCTAACCATTGAGGTTCTCTCTCAAATCTCTATCCCTATCTTTTTCTTGGTCAAAACCCCAAATCAAATCCCATGATTTTTCTCCCTCTCTTTGCAGGTTTCAATTGTGATGAGTTTATTAGGTTTGTAGTTTATGATTGGAGGTGGGTTTCGATCAAGATGAGTTTGTTGGATTTGGGTTTGCAGTTTATGATCGGGATGAGGTGGTGGGGCATTTGTTGGGTTTGGTTTTCTAGGTTCTGATCGGTGTGTTTGTTGGTTTTGGTTTTATAGGCTCCAATTGATGCGTTTGTTGGGTTTGGGTTTGGTTTTCCTACTGAGATGTTTATGTAAGGAGTGAACACAAACTAGAAGGATTTGAAGGTGAGACTTGGAAGGATGCTATACAAACTTGTGAGGAGTGAAGACCTATGAAAAATTGAAGGTAAGACCTGAAGCTATGAGCATGAGGAGTTGAAGAAGGTGAGACTTGAAGCTAAAGTTGTGAGTGTAAGGAGATGAAGGTGTGTGTGATAACATTCTTTTGTTTTGTTTTGAGGAAAGACTCGAGTTCCATGTAGATAATTTTTCACATTAGCTTTGCCAGCGCATGAGACTCGAGTTACTATAGTAAACTCGAGTCTAAAAGACTCGAGATGTTAATTTTCTAAATAGTTTAGAAACGATTCTAACTAACAAAATTGTTAGAAAAATAGTGTTATTTTACCCCCAAAAAAAATCCATGTTTGTGGCAGTGGTGGTATTAAAGTGAAAACAAAAATGACTTATTATCTTAATAAGTGGGTGAAATTTATTGTATGTAGGTTACCGCATTGAGTTGTAAGTAGTAATGAATGTCTTGGGCATAGATTGCAAAAGTCTGAAATGGTGGGGCGTTGAATTGGATTGGACTCACGCAAGCAACAAAGGAGAAGTAATACCTAGAAAACTCATAATAGGTGAAAATCTTGTAAGCAAAAATCTTGTAGGCACTAAGTGCATACAACCCATGTGAGACTGACATATACTTTCTTCAAGGATAGGGATGACAAAGGCAACCCACTTTCAAGGATTTTCCCTACCCGAAAAGATGATGGGTTGAGAATGAGTTTTGCCATATATACATATTCAATTATAATCTTCAAAATACTCATCTTTACTTTTTTTGGTACTCTAATGGTCGTTATCTCTCTTTACGTTTCATCTTTATCTTATCCATATTGGAACTATCTCATTATAAATTTTAATTGATCCAATTAAAAAGTGAATTTACTCTTGTGCAGTTGATTGAGAGATTGATTTTTGCGTACCTTAACCATATATCAGCTCAGCCCAAAACCAAATAACAACACACATCAATCCATCCTAAAACCAAACAATATCACATATCACATATCACATCTCTCTCTCTCTCTCTCTCTCTCTCTCATCCCTCAAAACCGATTACATTACTAGACTAGTCATTTGTACCCTTTATGGTAATTGATGAGATGAGATTATATTACTGGACCTATATGTCATTCATATCATGCAATGTCAAACCAGTTATGATTGCAGGAATAACAAAAGGCTTACCAGAAAATTCTGGATTCTGAATCATTTCTAAGAGAATATCGTAAGGGTTTGAAAGCACCAGTCGGATTCCAGCAAGCTGCTTGTTCAGATTTGCAATCATTCCCTTCAACTTTTCTTTGAAATCTTTGGCCACATTATTGTAATCCTCTATACAGTCACCCCCAAACAAGATATTTGTGGTTCTTTCAAATGGTAAACACCCCATTGGTGGAAGCCCAGTTATGGATAGCTTCCGAGCTCCAAGATTGTAGAGCTATGTGATGAAATTTCCACAAATACCTACTAGAAAATTCTGGTACTCTCGATGGAAAACTCTAATGATCTTTTTGGAAGTATATAGTAGTTCTCTAGGAAATCATTGGTTCCAATGCTTAACAGGTAGAGTGCTTCACCCAGAACCTCGTTAGCAATCTCATTGCCAAGATATCCTCTCAGGTCCTGCTGGTATTCCTTGTAGTACTCCAATTCCTTCCATAGAGGCATCACAGACTGCAAGTAATAAAGAGAATAAACCTATAGCTAACCACAAATTTCTCATTATGAAACTTGATCTAGTAATTTTAACCATGTAACTGAATTCACTATATTCTATTGTAGCGGTCTATATTTCCGAAACTGGTAGAAAACCATTAAGAAACTTAATCATAATGACAGTAACTATTCATAAGTTTGACTATAACATATAGCTTAGAAATATATTAATTTAAAACCCAATTACATGCAATAAAGAATAATTATTACAAATTCACAACTATTTTAAAAAAAATATTTTGTACCAAATGATAAAATGACTATTAATAATTATTCCATTTTACACCAAAGATACCTTAAATAATTTATTAGATTCATTATAATTTTTTTAACAATGAAAACAAGATTTCTTTCAAAGTAAAGTGTGAGTATTTGTGAGTGTGAATATCTCTTTCTTTATTATAAATTTATATTATATGTGTGTGAGTGTGTGTGACATTGGTTGTGTGCATTATTATTAATTTTAATTTTTGTCATAATGTTGTTTTTGTGAATGTGTGTGTATAGTATAAATATAATATAATTTAATGATTAAGATACAAAAGGTTTGTTATATATATGTGTATTGTTATCATGTTATAATAACTTGTTATAAAGTTATTGATTCAAGAAAAAAGTAAGTAAAGTTAAAGATTGTTCAAGTATTTCATTGATTAAGTAGACATTTAATGTATTATTTATGTATAAATGAGTGTGGCTCTGTGGGTTAATAATTAATTCAACGCTAATGGGTTGACTTTTGTCAATTTGGTTATTAAAATTTTATCATGTGCAATATCATTTTCCATCCACTTAAGAAACTAGAATAATTGAAGAACCAAAGATAATGGATTCAGTTTCATTTTTGACTTTAGGGATGTTTTTTCATTTTATATATATATATATAGGACTTGGTTTAGGTCTAGTGCACTTAGTGCACTGGACCCGGTTAGACAGTGACACATGTCTAAAAGTGGACACATGTCATCATCTCAACGAGTCCAGTACTACTGGACACTGGACCTAGCCTAACCCACACACACACACACACATATATATATATATATATTGAGAAACAAACACACACACACACACAAGGGAGATGAGAATAGATTCTAACCTAAACGCATACCACAAACTCCACTCAAAAGCAACAAAATAAACTTTGAAATTTAAAAAAAATAACAAATTCTTATGAAATTAACAAATTAATAACCTAAGGTTTAGAAAAAAAAAATTAAACCACTAGTCTATATTAAATCTAAAACACAATGTTATTCCACTTTTATCATCTGATCAAGACACAAATCTGTTTTTGGTGTAGGCGGGATTGAACCTCAGATCTCTTATTCAACCATTAAAGATAGAGATTTTATCAATTGAACTAACTAGAACCCGTAATATTATTCCACTTAAATATGCATAGAAATTATTTGGTTTGTTGAGTGGACAGAAAATGTTATCATATATGTTTTCAAATTAAAATGTGATAAAAAATTTATATTAATTTTATTTTCTCCTTTTTTTTAATTAAAAAAAAAAAATTCTCTCAAAGGTCCCACTGAATCCGCCCCACTTCAATGGCAAATAGTCCTCGAGAATGGAAGATAAGCTCCCGTGGACCAATTGCTTTTAGGAAATAATTTTGATGTATGCACGAATTCTTATTTTTGCCAATAGAATAAATTTAATCCAAATAGTCACTACAATAAAAAGAAAATTAAAATAAGTTTAAGAATAATCTTGCAGAGTTATAAAATCACACAAATGCATTCACTTTAAAGATCAATTCATGTCAATTGAAGCAAAACTAGGTGTGAAGTGATTTTCGGGTCGAATAATGGCCTAAAATTAGATTATAATGACTGTCTACCTCTATTTTTTGGACACACTTTCACACGGATTTTAGAATAACCTTCTATAAGAGCCTTTCTCTATTCTCACTCTTGATAATGGCGTATAAAATCTTCATAATTCTGTGTACTCTTTCCATGCTCTTTCCATGTTCAAACGAAAGATAATTCTTGTAAAATCTTCATAATTCTATCTCTCCATGCTCTTTCCTTTTCTACTATCAATTTTTCCTTGTTACAAATTCGCAACTCAACCGAAAGCATCGCACCACTTGGATGCAGCTTGGTTGTCAATCATATAAAAGGGTTGGCTAAGATTTGGCCACTTGGCTGAATGTGGACCTTGAGCCACACCCACCTCAATGAGGTGTTAAAGGCAATTATATCATTTGTCACTCCAAGAAATAGCCGCTTAGTAACATGAGAGTGGTTGATTTTACTTCTCACTTTTTTTTTTTTTACTATCAAATTTCTAATAGTAGAAATTTAGAATTCACTTTAAATATTAACCATTTGAAACACACACAATTCCGATCCATTATCTTATATAATGTTAAATACAAGAATATAGCCCGAGGGAAATGTGTGCAGGATTAGAGATATTGATATAGGAATTAGCATGGCAAATACTTGCGACCTGTGGAGTCTAAATCAAAAGATTTCCACTATCGTCCACAGAGTTTCCTAAGTAATTTGAAGAAAGAAGCAATGGAACATGTGTTTTTGAGGTGCCCAATCGCAGTGCAATTCTGGTCTCTATCACCATAGCCTTTGCAAACTACAAGTTTACAACTACAAAACCTAGGAAATTTGAATATGAGAGTGGGTGAAGATGTCTTTGGCCAATTAATTTTGCTCAAGTGAAAGCGATTTTGTATTTGAAGTTTTCGTAAAAATTTTTGATATCTTCATGATTAGAGAATTTGACTGCACGACAATTATCACAACGGACAGCATTTTTACATACCAAAATAAAAGACAATAATATTTAAATGTTTTTTTTATTGTTAATAAAAATTAAAAGTTAGCTAAAAATCACTTATGTATTCACTTCCAAAAAAATAAAAAAAGTAATCACTTATGTATTAAAATGTATAAATCTTGCATATATTTTATGGGTCTTGTGAACAGGTGCTGCAAAAAAAATTTTAGCACCACAAAAAAGCTATTTGGAGCTATAGCAATAGAGTTATAGCTAAAAAATTTGACTTCTCAGTATAGTTAAGTTATACTGTAGCTCAAAAGTAAAAAATAAAAATAAAAATAAAAAAATTATTTTGTATTTACACTACTAGTTAGAATATTTGTGGTTTTTTTTTTTTTAATGAAATATATTATTTTATTATATTAAAAATTAAAATAAATTTATTGCTATAGTATATGAGCAGATAAAATAAATAAATTAAATTTTTGCGGTTACTTACAGTTAAAACGTTTTTGAAAAGTTAAATTTGGTACTTATAAGACAAAAATACCTTTCTTCGGTTCTTCTCAATTTTCTCTCTCTAGTCTCTACTACGTCTGAAGCTGCTCTCTTCTCTTTCTTCTTCTTCTTGTCTCACTCCATCTCTCTCATGCTTCAATCCAAGAAACAAAAACACCACCGCAGCCACCAGATTTGTAACCCTCCACAACCAGATCCGTCTCACTCCCTCTCTCTGCTATCTCGGATTCTCTCTCTCGTCTCAGCCATGGCCGAACCCTTGAGCTCCACCACCACCACCACTAGTAACCGTTGGCCTCCCCTTTCTCTCTCTATGCCTTTATTTCTACTTTTCCTTCCTCTGTTTTTGGTTGTATCTAGGTTGTCTTGGTGACTGGGTTCAATTTGGGATGTGAAAAAGCTTTGACAATTTGGCTTGGGTTTGAAATTTGGGGCATTTGAATGGATGTGTTGGTAGATCTGGGAAAAAAAAAGAGAGTACAAAAAAACCAAGTTGAAAATGTTGCTAAAGGAAAGGAAGAGGGATCTGGTGGCTATGGATTTCGAAAGGCGGTGGCAGCCGATTGAGGTTGGTTCTCGACAACTATCTCTTCGTAGGCAATGAGTATCGGTTTTGTGTTCTTTGATTCTTTCATTTCTCTGTTTTTTTGGGGTTTTGGTGATTTGTACAGATACGTTGTACATTTTCCGTTGATATCAATGTGCTTATTTTACTTCTTTTTAATGGATTTACTTTCATTATTTTAGCTCTTATGGATCCAAGCCCATAAATAATTAAAGTTATAAGAATTGAAAAACCCCTAATAAGGTAATTTTGCAATTGATCCAAGCCCAGTAGTGTTTTTTGCATTTTATCCCAAAAAAAAAAAAAAAGTTTTTTTTTCCAACCCTAGCAGAGTTGCACCTATAAAACCAAACGTACAAACGTTTTAGGGTTTTAGTCTCTCTTCTCCTCTCCTCTCTCCTAAGGAACAGAAGCTCTGTCGTCTGTGTTAACAAGGTACGACATTATTATTCTCCTTTCAATTCTATACCATTTTTTTTATCTATATATCATTGCCCTTCAAAACTTATGAAAAGTCTTTATACGTATGACATTGTTATTGGGTCTTTTGATTTTTTGGTTTCCACCGCATTTTGTTTCATCCCTTAATACCAAAACTGTATTTATATTTTCTTCTTTCTTTTACGAGAAATTACCTGACGGATCAAGATAATATTTTCCCCTTTTTTTTTCTGCTGTAAAAGTAGACATGTTTTTATCTAGCTATATGTTTTTGCTTCATGCTGTGTTTGATTTTATGAATATAGTTGTTTTGTAGGGCAATCCAAAAGCCATGATTGAAGTTATTTTGAAAACCGTAATACCTATATGCAAAAAATAGGTAGAACAACCTAGCACTGCGAATTACATGAAAAAAAAAATGGCAATATAGACTGATTAATAGCCAAAGGATAAACGTTTGAGGCACGTAGGAATGCAATAGTAAAAATATTTTTTTATCCCTTTTTTTGTGTTTCCTCCAAAGATATTAGTCTACCAGAATCTAAGGATTCTTTATTTGTGAAATCCATTTAGAATCTTAGATGATAAGATCCTTGGTCATTCTAGATAGCTAAGTTTAATCTGGCATTTGAAGATAATCCTTTGATAATTTCATTGACATTTATATGATCATATTGTCTTATGAGACATATCTCAATGATTAAATGTGATCCTTTTTCTACTGCCTCACTGTTCTGAAGCAGTCCTCTTCTGTTTTCATTGGGACCCAATATTTTACAAGTGGTAGCTGTTGCAATATTTTTCCCTTGCTTGTATCTAATGTGTATGTAAAATAAGTTGACCTAGTTTTCTATCTTTGTTTGGTAAGTCACACACACTAGCGGATTTTTAACTTACGACCTCACTCTCCTTACCATTATTAAGGGAGAAGGAAGTGTCAATTGAACCATATCTCATTGGCAGTTTTCTCTCTGTCTTATCAACCTTTTTCTTAAAAAAATGTATGTCTTTCTAAAGCATTAGATATTGACAGTTACATGTTCTCATTTTTGGCAGTTAGCGGCAAAATGAATTCTGACGTGAAGTATGCAACTGTGATAAAGATTATAGGGAGGACAGGATCAAGAGGACAGGTGACTCAGGTGAGAGTGCAGTTTATGGATGAAAGCAAGCGGCAAATTACAAGGAACGTCAAGGGACCAGTCAGGGAAGGGGACATCCTCGCCCTACTAGAGTCTGAGAGGGAAGCAAGAAGGTTGCGTTGAGGGGGCCCATATTTGGCCACCCATAATGCCACCATTGGGTTGTCTGTCTTGAATAAGATTTTGCATTGAACTCAATAGTTTTGGTATTTTACTTTCACATTTCATTTTGTTGACATTTCAATATTTCAATGACACATTTCTAAATATCAATTACATGCTTGCAGCCTTAACTAATTATGAGCTTGGTATGATAGTTTTTTCACCAGAGTAATCTAAAGTTGTGGCAATAACGAGTTTAACACATTATATGAATGCATGTTTAGTTTATATGTATGATCATTAGGATAGCCAATACAGGTGAGTTGCCATATAGATATGATCTGATGTATTGGATACAATGGAAACTGCGTTCTGATAGTAACTTTTTTATTAAAAAAAAGGTTGTAGTCTAGCTGTTATGTTCTTTGCAGGTGCTGTGAGTCTATCTTTGTTATGATATCCTATAATGGGAGGGAGATTTTGTGTCATTTGGTGAAAATAAAATCTCCTTGTCAATGCAAGGCCTTTAAACCTGGGCGTTGATTGCTACACACTTGTTAGTGTGCATCATCCATACACTATGTATTTTATGTGTCGAGTGTGGACATACTTAAAAAATGTGGTCACCCATAGAATTATGAATATTGTGCGTCTAGTGTGTATATTAATAACTATGTAAGAATATTTTCCCTCTAAACCTGACAGGTTAATATTAGAACTGTTAGAGAGGCGGATGGCCACCTTGGTAGGTTAGGTTTTTTAAGATGGTCATCAACGATGGAATTGAAAAGATGGAAATATTTTATGACATTCACATTGGTGGTTTGGCAATTGATTTGATAGTCAATACAGAATATTACAGATGTTAATTTTTGTTCTTATATTGTGTTTAACTTATCAGCTTGTTTTTTATTTAGGAGCATTGCTGTAGGCCGCAATTGGTACTCATCATTTCTTCATTGAGAATTATGCCACTGCTGTCTAATTTAGTGTCTAAATTTTTCTCTAGAGGACCAGAAAGGGTTTTTTTTTTTTTTTTTGGTGCCAAATTGTTGGAATGTGTGCATATATCAAAGTATCTAAACTCAAAGGCCCTACCCTCAGGAAAAGTTCCTCTTTTTTTATAAACAGAAGCAAGAAACCTAGCATGGTCCTGCATTCCATAAGAGAATATACAATGTGTTTGTTAGGATTTTTTTTTTTTTTTTTTTGGGTAATTGAAAAATGGTTAGGGGGCAACTAATGTGGCTTCTCTACTTGGATGTAAACATAGTAGCACTCTGTTAAGATATTTCATAGTAATATCTTCTCTTTTGGTTTTGATTCTTTTATATCTATTATTTCACGTCTCTTTTTTCACATCTACTTTTATGTGTCAAAATGTGGGCATTCGCCTGTCAATTATAAATACATGTCTGAAATAATGAAGATAAATAAGTGTGAAATAATATTTTCTCTTTTTATATGGTGGTTGATAATTGGGATTAGGGAAATGCATGAATTTTTATCCATAGAATTTTATTTATATAAATAAAAAATTAAAGATATGAAGAAAAAAAGTACAAATAAATCACCGATAATGTTGTATTTCGGAATTTCTTTGTTTGATATAGAATTTTCTTTCGTAATTTGGAATACATGAAAAACCAAGATGGCGCTGCAAAATTTACTCGAACTAAACATATCATAAAGAATTCTTCAGATTTAGTTGGATTCAACCGAATTATGCACAATCATGATTTCAATTGTTAATCATTCTCAAAAACAAAAACAAAAACGATTTCAATTGTTAATGTATTATAATCATTTGTCTCCACACTCCCAAGCAAGGACAAAAAATTGCACTAACCTTTAGCGTTTGACTTTGATGCGAATCATAAAAAGCACCTCCATTTTGCTTATTCTAATTAATGGGAAATTATACACTCATTCATTATAATTACTGAGTTCATGACTTCAGCCTCCACCTACTCTTATAAGAAAAAGAAACTGTAATTTACTAATGTGAAATTGTGAATTAGGACTCATTTGCAAGTTGCAACTGGCCATATGCATTTTGGAAATCCCCCACAAAACTGTAAGCTGAGCTTTGACTTGAATAGAAGATAAGTAAATTGTAATTGTACTACATACCAAAAAGAAAATTGCAGCCATAATTATTTTCTTTGTACCAAAAGTTTAATCCGTTTATACTTAGGGAAAGAGTAAACGCTTGCCCCCAACAACTACATTAAAACTTCTGCATTAACAAAAACATATAACCAAAGCGGTTTTATTCCTTCTTCTTTTTCAGGCCACTAAATCAATTAGTATAGGATCACCATTTCTTAGTATCAAATTGCATGATTAGCACCAATAGATTATAAGATCCATTGCCTTACAAAACTGAATTCACTAAATTATGATCAAAGAATTACATGGACATACAGATCCTAGAAAAGAGCAAAAAGTTATAAGATGGTCAGCACATATCTGGACTCAAGAATCATCTATTTGTGTGTGCGCATGTGTGGTTAGCACAAGCCCAATCAGACTGCCAAAACCATCCTTCCTGTGTTTATTAGCGTTCTCTGTGTATGGGATCCTTTCCACTTGTAGTACTTACATGAACAACTTGAGCTTGTGCAATTCGGATCCAGGTCAGCAGTATAGTTTAAGAATGGCTAGAGCAAGCTTTTTAAAGTTAATAGGAGTTGCTCTTTATCTTGAGTGGACACTAGTCTTCAATGTTCTCTGCACTTTAACCAGAAAGCTACGAACAACTAGGCTTCAATCCTTGTGAAAACATTTCATCCTGAAGGTGAAGAGCCCTTGTTCTATCACCTTTTTTAGAGTGGCTTGCAATCAATGTCTCGTAAATGCACGCAGTTGGGGCCAGTGAACGTTCTTTCATAATCCTCAAATATTTTTCTGCTTCCTCCACTTTCCCAGACAGGCAAAGGCTCCTAATCATTGACATATAGACCAATAATCCAGGAGACAGTGATCTGTTTTCAATTTCATAGTAGAGTTTGACAACTTCATGAAACTCACCTTTTTTGCCATAACCCTCAATCAGATGAGAGTATGTAATCTCGTCAGGCAGGAATCCTTTATCTAACAAAATAGTTAACATTGCATTGGCCTGCTCCACATTCCCATTTTCACTGAGGTTTCCTACCATCTCATTGAAAGCCCAACAACTAGGAACAAGTCTCCTCTCCAACATTTTCTCACAATTCATTAAACTCTCTTCCAATTTTCCTGCTTTAGCACACCCCTCAATGAGAAGATCAAAACATTCACTATACAACTTCAAACCCAGATCTTCCATCTCCTTCATTAGGCAATGTGCTTCTGCTATTCTTCCCTCTTTACAATGGACTCCTATAAACAAAGTATAGATGTAAGGATTTGCTTGGAAACCTCTATTTAGCATTTCTTCATACGCTTTCCACGCTGAGTCCAAATTCCCAAGTTTTACTTTAGCATGAATAATTAGTGAATAAGCAATTGCATCAAGAATCATACTCTTTTGCAACATTCTCTTCAATAATACCATACCATCTTCAATTCTTCCCTCCTCTAAAATCTTTAAGATCAAACTGGTATTAACAATTACTGAAGGAGAGCATCTCTTACCATGAATCTGGTCCAATATGTCGACATATTTCTGCAAATGCCCTTCCTTGCACAATGCACTTATCATGGTTCGGATTGTTACTTCATTTGGATATGTTCTATTTTGAATCATATGCTCATAAATCTTCCAAACTAGAGGGACTTGATCAGATTTTTGAACAACGTGAATTAAAGTATTGAAACTTATAAGGCTTGAAGAGAAGCCATGTTCTTCCAAATAGTGGCAGACATCAAAAGCAATCTCAAACATTCTGAGTTTAGCATAAGCCTGTACTAACAAATCAAACACAAATGGAGTTGAAACTGTAATCTTGTAACTGCTAAGTAAAGAATCCACAACTGAAAATCTCAAATGGCTCCCTGCATTTTTTTTCAAAACTGATTCAAGCAATGCTCGAGCATCCGTAAGCAGTCGTGCTTGAACCAAAATATGAATTGTGATACAGTAAGACCAATTCCCATGTTCAAAATTTTTCCTTTGTGCTGACCAATGGAAGAAAGCTAGAGCCCGTTTTGCATCAGTTGGTTCCTTTAATTCCAGCAGTACCTTCTCAACAATCAAATCATTTAAGTGAATAGAATCAAAATTTTGAGTCAGAATGTCCCAATTACAGCCCTTCCTGAATGAACCACATATGGAATTGACTACGGTATCAATGTTTGCTTCTGTACAACCATGAATGAATTTAGCTACCACTGATTGAGGACTATGAACACGTAGGCTACTGCAATTCTTGATTGATATGGAAACCAAGGATGGTATAATTCGACGCACTGAAAGCATGATTTTGCTATCATGGATTCAATTAGGAGGCAATTTTTTTATGTCTCTGCACATTACCAATAAAATCAATAAAGCATATAGGTAGTACATTCTAACACAGTCAATCTCAGGATAGTCATCTTACCTTGGGCAAACACCACTTAGATGCACAGCATCCGGCAAAAACTGACAGATAACCAAAACATCAAAGTTTGATTTATGTTAAGATGAAAAAGTAATGGCGAGACAGAGTATGCACTACAGTATTGTTCTTTCCTCTAAAAGTACACAAACCTGCCAAAAATATTAAGTCAGAATCAAGATTCAAGCAACAATTCAAAGATTTACCACGATGATTTTGGAAACATTGTATGAATCATTCTCCTATTATTTGACATAGCCTCTACTAAAATACATCTTCCAAAGCAGAATTTTTAAATTTATTCAATAAAAATATTTCACTATTAAGTAATTAATATGACTATGTACATTTTTTTTTTTACTAGTAACATGTTAGGGACTTTTGAGGTCATGACTCTCTCTCTCTCTCTCTCTCTCTCTCTCTCAAAAATACTATTGTGCATAGGAAATCCATCTAAAACAGGAATAGAAAAATGGTGAAATTGTCCACCAACAATATATAAACTCAATGAATGCAAACAGATATGAGTAAGGGACTGAAAGTTTCTTCTGAGTTTTATCTCCAAGATATTATAACAAAGGGCCCCTTGGCCTTCTCCATCATAAATCCAAAACACTTAGGGTACACTACAAATTGGGCACGGAAGAAATTCATCAAATCTCACACCCCAAGAGGAATTGGTTTTTTTCCATTTATTTTTTTTTATGAATAAGAAAACTTTTATTTAAAAGACCAACATAGCAAGAAGCAGCAACTAGCTGCAAACATCCAAAAACAACAAAGCAAGAGCTACAACCTAGCAACAAATAACAAGGATCAAAAACTGATACAGGGATCCTCCACAAACAGCAAAGAGCCTATTAAAATTTAATTAGAGTTCACATTTTTGGACCAGAAAAACCCAGTATACAATATCAGCAATCACAGCTTGCACCAGCATCACGAACTGTGGGAAGTTTTTAAGTGGGCTAATGAACAGTATAAGGGTTTTAAGCATCTCCCTCAGTCATGTGAAGCCATGGCCTTGTTGCTTGTCCATGTGGGGATGCTTAGGGAAGCTGAATTCTTGCTTTGTAAAATTGAAAGTCAAGGAATTTCATTGGATAGTCACAAAATTTTCAGTAATTTGTTGATTGAAGCTTATGTTGGTGAGGATGAATTAGAGAGAGCTATTATTGTGTATGATCAAATGAGGGGGCAGGGTTTAGTGCCATCTATGATGTGTTGTTGTGTTCTTGATATTTTGGTTCGAAAGAAGAAGATTCAATTGGCATATCAAGTTTGTTGGGACATGTTGAAGATGAATGTTAATTTGAGTGGTGCAGAGAAAGCTAGTTTGGAGAATGTCATTAGACTACTTTGTAGGGATGGAAAGATTCAAGAAGGAAGAAATCTTGTCAAGAGGGCTGTGGTTTCTAGTTTGGAGCCTAGTTATTAATGAAATTGCTCGTGGGTACTGTGAGAAGGACTTTGAGGATCTGCTGAGTTTCTTTGCTGAGATGAAGCGTGCCCCAACTGTTATTGCTGGTAATAAGGTTATACATTGCGTATGTAGCAATTCAGGCACAGAAAGGTCAGACTTGTTTTTGCGAGAATTGGAAGATTTGGGTTTCAATCCTGATGAAATAACCTTTGGGATTTTGATTGGTTGGAATAGTCATGAAGGGAAACCAAAAAATGCCTTCGTCTATGTGTCAGAAATGTTGACTAAATCCCTGAAACATATATGTTCCTATAATGCTCTTCTCAGTGGGGTTCTTAAGGAAGGCATGTGGAAGCATGCCCAAGACATCCTTGACGAAATGGTTTATCAGGGGACGCCACCTAATGCATCAACTTTCAGAATAGTATTAGCAGGATTTTGTGAAGGTAGACAATTTGATGAAGCGAAAATAATAGTTTGCAAGATAGCTAGCCATGGTTTTCTTCAGCTCTCTTCATTGGAGGATCCACTTTCCAAAGCAATTATGGTCTTGGGGTTCAATCCATCAGCTGTAAGGTTGAAAAGGGACAATGATGCAGGATTTCCTAAAACAGAGTTTCTCTATAATCTTGGGAATGGTCTCTACTTAGATACAGACCTGGATAAGTATGATAAAACAGTCGCCAGGGTTCTTGAAGATTCCATGATACCTGATTAACTCACTAGTAATGCAGAAATACGGTCATGGAAATTTTAGAGCTGCATTGGAACTGGTAAATGAAATGATTCAATGGGGACAAGAAATATCTTTGCCTGTTTTCTCAGTGTTAGTTAAAGGGCTTTGTTCATCCCATTTCCACATCAAGACAGTCACTAAGCTGTTGGAGAAAATGCCAGAGTTGGCTAATCAGCTTGGCCAAGAAACTCTCAATTTGCTTGTCCAAGCATACAGCAAGAAAGGATTGACAAATGGTGGGAGGCTAATATTGGACAGGATGCACCAACGGCATTTAATTGTCAAGAATGAGGCCCACACAGCCCTAATAATGAGTTTATGTAAGAAAGGGAACTTGAAGGACCCTCATGGTTGCTGGGAAATTGCTCAAAGAAACAAATGGTTACCAGGGTTGGAGGATTGTAAAGCTCTTGTGGGGTGTCTTTGCCAGCAAGAAATGCTTGTGGAAGCATTACAGCTTCTTGAATGTATGCTAGTTTATAACCCTCACTTAGGGTTAGATATTTTCTCTGAATTCCTTGAAACGCTTTGTGTTAGAGGTTTTACAGGAGTTGCACATTTATTGTTGGATGAAATTTTTTCTCCCATATTGTAAGGAGAAAAAATTTTCAGTGGTCTTTACAATATGGGACAATATGCTGGGTGAAAATTTGGCTCCATCTTGGGATATTTCTGTTTGATTAATTCCTGAGCTGTGCAGGGCTGGCAGATATGAGAAAGCCATTGCCTTAAAAGAGATTGGTTTAAGAGAGCAATTTTCACATTCATTTCCTTTACATTGTGCGCTGATGAAAGGGTTTTGTATGACAGGCAACATTCAAGAAGTATCCACTCTATTCCAGGATATGTTTTTGAAGGGGCTACTTCCAGATGCAGAAATTTATAACATGCTGATACAGGGGCATTGTCAAGTGAAAAACATGAGGAAAGTTGAGAAGCTACTTGGTATTATTATAAGAAAAAATTTAGGCCTCTCAATCTCAAGTTACCGGAATTTGGTGCGCTTGATGTTTTTGGAGGGTAGGGTCCTTCATGCGTTGAGTCTGAAGGAGCTTATGCTTGGACAAAGATATTCAAATGACCTCATCATCTACAACATTTTGATATGCTCTCTTTTTGCAACAGGGAACGGTTCACTTGTAAATAAAATATTAGATGAATTGCAAGAGAAGGAACTGCAAGCCAATGAAGTCACTTATAATTTTCTTGTGTACGGATTTTCTGTGTAAAGATGTATCAAATACTGTGCACTGGCTGTCTATGATGATTTCTAATGAAATTAGACCTAGTAATCGGAATTCTAAGTACAGCAATCTTTCCCATGGTAAGCTTCAAGAAGCAGAAGATCTGTTGGACAGGATGGTAGAGAAATGCCTAATTCCTGACAATATCAATTATGATAATCTAATTAAGTGCTTTTGTTGGTATGGGAGACTGAACAAGGCTGTTGATCTTATGAACACGATGCTGAAGAAATGAAATGTTTCGAATTCTACTAGTTATTATTCAGTAATTCAAGGTTTTTGTACCCAGAATAGATTGGATGAAGCTATGGATTTTTATACTGAAATGTTGCTTAAGAATCTTAAGTAGAGCGTTAACACTTCGGGCATGCTCATCCATGCTTCAGCCAAAATGGTCAAATTGCAGAAGCTGAAGATTTTCTAATTTCTATGCTTCAGGTTGGTGAAAGTCCAACGAGGGAGATGTACTCCACTGTAATTAATAGGTATCGCTTAGAAGGCAATCTCAAGAAGGCATCAGAGCTCATTCAAGTGATGCAACGAAGGGGTTATGAGTCAGACTTTGAGACACACTGGTCCCTTATAAGCAATTTCAGTGACAAGGACAATTGTGACAGCAACCAGGGCTTTCTGTCAAGGCTTCTTTCTGTAAGTGGATTTGCTGGGAAAAGGGGTTCCAACGCCAAGGGGTAATTTGGCAAACATGAAACTGGGATTTTGAGTGGTGCTATTCTTTCTTCTTCTTCTTCTTCTTTTTATTTTTTTTTAATTTTATTTTTATGTTGTAAGTTGGTTGTGCTCACAAACCTCATACTAGTTTAAATTTTAAGATTGCATTCGGTGGTGCCGGTACTCAGATGTTACTTGAGGCTATTGCAAAGTAGGTGATCAAGTTCACCAGTCTTAATTGAAAGCTCTAACTTTATTCAGAAATGTTAAACGTCAATTTTCATTTTCCATTCCATGTCATGGCCAGAATGATCAGTTATCATGTCAATAGGCTGAGTTTTTCTGAGGTGGTCAGCTTTGGTGAGACCCCAAAATTTGAACTTATAAAATAGTGCAGTATAGTTTTGAAACCTTCCTACAGCCAGTTGGCATGGAACAGTGTATTATACTAATTTTTTAACAAAGACGAAATTCTTCATGTGTTCAGTGTTTAGCTTTTGTTGCAATATGTTTTACATTGTCATTGGTGATGATGCTATTGCCAATAAAAAAAATCATTTGATATAGCCGCAATCTGTTTAGTCATTTCTTCAACCACCTAGCACACGTGCCTATATAAACATAGAAACTTCAATGAAATATGTTACTGAAGATCTTCTAGAGTTCTAGGTTATAATCCATTGTAAAACAAAGTTCACAAGAGGTTATGTAAAGATTTACACTTTTACAACCAAAAAAAGAAAAGAAATAAACCCTGAAAGATAATTGTTACAGAGAAACCAAATCCTAAAGAAAATATGCAGAATTAAAATTGAACCCAATCAGCAAAAATTTCAAAACAATCAAATGCACAAATGGGTGTGCAAAAACTCAATTTTGGATTAAACTAATTCACCAGACAGTTCTTTCAAACAATCATTTCAGATGGTATGCATAGAAATCCAAAAGAAACAAGGCAAAAGCGGGCATGCATAAAAAGACAACTGAATTAACTGAACCGACCAAACAATAATGCAAAAAAAAAAAAAAAAAAAAATCGAATCCACAGGTGGGTATACACAAATTTCAATTCCTGGATAAAATTAACTCACAAGCCAGTTGTTTGAGGCAATCAAGTTCATATTTGGAATAAATGAATTAAAAGAAAACTAGATTTTCATAGAGAGATGAAGTAGTCACTCACCAATCACCAACCACCAACCAGTTAGGCAAGTTCTGAACAGTCTGACATCTGGCTAACAGAGAGCCAGAGCACACCAAATACCCAAGAATTAGAAACACAAGAAGCAGAGTAATGTACCAACCAAAAGCAGAAGCCAAGGAGGGAGCTTGTTACAGGCAATACCACACTCTCTACATTTGCTATCATTGGCCACTTCAAGTAGTGTCAGCAGCTGCTGGTTGTAACCCAGAATGTATTTGATTTCAGGGGGCTAGGTGCTCTCTGGGTGCGTTGCTGGTTGAGTCTATGACTTTTCTTTTGTTGTGTCTCGGGGTTTAAGGGTGAACCCTGCCTCTGATTTTTTTTTTTTTTTTTTCTTTTTTCTTTCTGAATTTTAAGTATAAGGATGATATATCCGTTGCGACGTATAAAAGAGGATCCGAATGGCTAATAGATACTCGTTCATAAAGAATTAATGGCTTGAAAAATACTCATATAAGGATTACTATACACTATAATATATGGGAAGAAGTACTCATTATAATCAAGAGTATTACTGCGATAATTCATATATTGGATTCTTTATTTTAGTAGTAGCATTTCACAACTAGTTGACATGAGTAATATCATGATCATGTTAAAGTTAATATCATTTATCAAGTAATTTAAATGTCCCTATAAAAAAAAAATTTAAATGTCAAATGGGCCAAGTGGGAGAGAATGTAAGATTTTAAGAAAACTTTATGTGACCTACATTTAAATAATAAATAAAAATTCATGTCTTAAGGATTTTATTTGTGAAAAATGTTATGGTAAATAACAATTTTTAAGTAACTCTCAATTGGTATAACCCCTTTGATTAATAAACACCTTGAAATTACAAGTTTTAAACTCCTTGATGGAAGGAGGTTATGGAACAAATCTTAATTTAAAAGGGTTTCTAGTTTAGCCTATATATATAGCATGTTTCCATCAAAAGGAAACATGCAAGGTCAAGGCCATAGACTAGAAGATACCTTTTATAGATTTATAGATACACTATTATATAATGAGTCTTCTTCTTCTCTAAACACTTAAACAATTATGGCTGAAGGTATGTTTATATTTGTTTTGTTTTCGCTGCATACTTATTTTATCTTACATAATTATGATTTGAATCTTCTAAGTATAACTAAAAAAATACTTAGGTGATTAAAATCATAGGGTGTGTACCACATTAAATTTTGGAAAAATTATAGTTTTAACCTTATAGTATAAGGGTGTAACAAATTAAATACTAAGGTTAAAAAAAAATTAACAAATAATTTCTACGCCTATTTAAGTGGAATAATACTATGGGTTCCAATTAGCTTAATTAATAAAGGCTCTGCCTCTGATGGTTGAATAAGAGATCTAGAGTTCAATTTCGCCTACACCAAAAACCGATTCATGTCTTGATCTGATGATAAAGAGTATAATTAGAAGCGGATACCATAAGTTAAAACTATCTCTCTAAAAAAAAAAAGTGGTATAACATTGTGTTTTAGATTTAATATAGACTAGTGATTTAATGTTGCCATTAAAATAATACAAACCTTGATGATAGCTCTTTATTAAAATGACTAATCATTTTTTTTAAGAGGGTTTCAACGTATAGCATTCACTCTTGATAATAGCTTTTTATTATCAGACCAAGACACGTATTGGTTTTTTGTGTAGGCGGGATTGAATCTCAAATCTCTTATTCAACCATCAGAGATAGAAACTTTATCAATTGAGTTAACTGGAACCCACAATATTAGTCCACTTAAATAGGCATAGAAATTGTTTGTTATTTTTTTAAAACCTTAGTATTTAATTTGTTACACCCATGTACTATAAGGTTAAAACTATAATTTTTCCGAAATTTAATGTGGTACACACCCTATGATTTTAATCACCTAAGTATTTTTTTAGTTATACTTAGAAGATTCAAATCATAATTATCCTAATAAAAGAGAGGATGCTATGATTCTAAAAAAAAGAAAAAGAAAAAAGAAAAAGAAAAAAAGAGAGAGGATGTTATGCTATAACAAGGGCATAATATTATCTTATTATTTATCATTCTACTTTTTTTTAATCATCTTTATAAAATACAAATATTTTCTATCATTAGACTTTCCCATTTTCCAATGATCCAACCGTATATGGTATAAAATTGATTGAATTATTTTACATTTTACTCCTAAATAAATATACTAATAAAATAAATTAAAATATTTTGGGCCTGACCCAAATGAGTCCTATTTATGGAATTAGTAATTAGGCCCGACTGAGCTGAATGATTGAAGAATCTTTTGGAACTGTATAGCTAAAAAAAGGGGAAATTATTGCATAATCCGAGACCATGCAATAACTAACCAAAAAAAGGGAATTTTTTTTTTTGTTGAGAGAGAGAGAGTTTTAACTTATGACGTCCGTTTATGATGATAGCTTTTTATCATCAAACCAAGACACCAATCAGTTTTTGGTATAGGCGGGGATTGAACCACAGATCTCTTATACAACCATCAGAGACTTTACCAGTTAAGTTAACTGGAACCCATAAAAAAAATGGAACTTAGTTGGAAAATTTCATGAAACAAATCTAGGTTTTTTTATGAATCATGAGGGAATTGAAATTTTTTATATGTATGTCTTCGTGAGAGAGAGAGAAGGTTGGTTTGGGTTGTAATCTCGAAACTTTATCAAAGATCTAAAGTTCCATTTTAGGCTCTAATATTTTTTTTGTAGTTTTTGTCAAATTTGGCCCCTCTAGGTTGATTTTCTTTTACTTTAATTAAAAAAAAGGAAAAAGGAAAAAGGAAAAGACTTTGATGTATAGATCTTAACTCGTACCAACAAAGGAGGATGAAATTCAACATTTGAAGTTCATAACCTTCCTTTTTCATCAAAAAAAAAAAAAAAAAGTTCACAACCTCCCTTGTAAAATACATTTAAGAAGATGTAATTCGCATGATTGACATGGCTGGGGATTCAAGTCAAGTATTTGCGCACAAAAGTCCATTGAAATAAATTGGACATAGTTTAGCTCCAAACTAGTTTAGGGTGATCTCTTCGAATTTAGGACTTGGCAATTTTTAAGACTATTTATATGTATTATTTAAACAAGTTACATGACTCATAATAAAAAAAGTCATGTGACTAAAACTAAACATGGATAGTCTTTTCAATCGTTATGTATCCACTTGGAGGAATGTGATCTAGTTAGCTCAATTGGTAAAGTTTTTAATAGTTGAATAAGAGATTTGGGGTTCAATCCTCGCCTATACCAAAAACCGATTGGTGTCTTAGTCTAATAATAAAGAGTAATCATCAGGAGCGGACATCATAGGTTAAAACTTAAAAAAATAATAATAATGAAGGAAAATAGTTATAAATAAATTTGGAGCTAAACACTTTCGGTCTTTCCCATTAAGAAATTATATATGATTCATATTTAAATAGTAAACAGTAGTTTCCTTTCTTAGCCCTTACACGTGTCTAGAGGTTCTCTCCTTTTCTTTTTTTTCTTCAAAAAATAAAAGACAAAAATAAAAATTGTGAAATTTACAATTGAAATTAACACAAAGGAACACCATACTAGATTAATATTTAGAAAGATGAGTTGTTATATATATATATATATATATATATATATATATATATATTGTAGGTTCAAATTACACCTAGTGTAACTGTAAGTTATATTACACTATTCAATATTTTTTTATTAAATTCAAATTTTAACAAATCCATCCTTGGATTAGATTCTTTTCTTATACTTTACATGATTACAAAATTTCAAGATGATCAAAGATAAATAGTTTGATCATCAACCAATTATTTAAATTCAAATTTTTGTAGTTTAAAATAATGCATAAAAAATGAGTTTATGGATTGAATTGTAAATAACATTTGATTAACATGAAAATTTGCATGCATGTTAAGAACATATAGAACATATAATCCAACATTGAGATTTTCAAAATACAAACTCAATAACAAGTTATTAAGTGATGTAACATTACTTAGAGTTAATTACATCACCCAATATATTGGCATGCAACTGTCTTTCGAGGAAGAAAATTGTAGTAAAAATTTCTTTTTAAGATAAAAAAATAATTACATGAAGGATAAAGTTTATCTACAAAATTAGTTGTAGTCTAAAACTACAACTTTACCTAATAAAATAAATATTATTACATATTTTGAAAATCTAATCTTTAAATTATATCTTCTTTGCATTTTTAATACACATGTCAAATTTTGCATCAATTGGATATTATTTACTATATGATCTACAAGTTTATATTTTATGCATAATTTTAAATTATTAAAAAACTTACCATTTAAACAATTTATTAATGAGATAGTTATTGATCTTTAATTTTCTAGAAATTTTGTAAGCATGTAGGATATAAGATGAAGATTTAATTCAATGATGGATTTGTCAAAATTCACATCTAATAAAAAGATATTAAGTAAGGCCACAACCAATTTCGTAGCTAAACTTTGTCCTTAAAAGAATGATGACTATACAATTCCAAAATTATTACAATGGCGTTTGTAGCTCCAAATTTTATAAATATTAAAAAAATTAAAATTGAAAACATAAATCATTGCAACATATACACACACATGAAAATGCCTTTAAATCAATATTTAAAAACAATTAAAAACATAGTTAAGTAGAAGCATCAGTTCAAAAAATATATAAATATATATATATATATATATATATATATAAATAAAAATAAAAAAAACAATCCAAAATTTTAAACATTAAAAAAGAAAAGAAAAAAGTGGTTGTTATAGTTAAGCAGAAAGAGAACCATGTGAAAGTTGAATTGGCATTGAAAACAAAGCTAATAATAAAATCGATAAGAAAAAAAAATTATAATTAAAATTCATACATGCATCAATATATAACCGAAACAAAATATCAAATTAATATCATCATTCATGGTAATGTTCAAGAGTTGCTTTTAATATTTTTAGCTGAATAATGTTTGATAGGGAAGCAGAAAAATGAGTCCAACTCTAGTTCGTCCAAAGGCATCGTCCAGAGCCAACAGAGCAGTTTGGACCAAGAATCACCCAAGAAGGAACAATGTACATGGACAATAATACTACTCTTGATCAGCGAAGTCTCCCGGGGACAATAAAGTCGTTCATGAAGGTCGTCCATTATAGTCGTCCATGAAGGTTGTCCATGGACGATGTCCAGATGTCCATGGACGACCAAACCTTCTTGCGCCAGATGGATGAATACACAGCACTTGGAAAAATTTCAACTCTCTATAGCAGTTACTAAATCCGTAACTATCGCCACGAATCCCTCAAGTAAACTTCCGTTAGCAGTTACAATTTTAATAGCCGTTGAGGAAGTTAACTCCGGACTCGTTGGCTTCCACAAATCTTGGGGAGGTTATTTGGAAAAATAACCATCCCAAGGATCTCTATATAAAGGACCGGTCTGAACCCGAGGAAGGTAAGAATTTTCCTGAGACTTGATTCCCAAATATTCGAAACTCCATTCTTATGAGACTAACTTTGTCATCGGAGGGGGTTTGGCCGGTCTTCTCCGGTCTCCTCTTTGACTGCGTTTGCTTTTTGTAGGCCTTTCACCACCATTGGTAGTCCACCGAAGCCAGATCATCCACCTCACTGATTCGGAACGATATCAGTTGGCGCCGTCTGTGGGAAATAGAGGTTGTTTTGCAACTCTTTTCCGCGACAAAGGGTTAGGATGGTCAGGACCAGGTCGAGGGCTACTAGCCCAAGCCGTCAGGGAAGCAGAGGCGCTTCAAGTGATCCCCAACGTGATCGCCAATCTGCACCAGCCATGCAGACATCGTCTGCTCAGCATGTGCAATCTATGGCAGCTGCAATGGCGGAGTTGACTCGCCAAAACCAAGAGTTAAGAATGGAGATCAATCAGAGAAGACAGACACGTAAGGAACATGAAGGAGGACAAACACAAGGTCATGGCGATAGAGACAATCCTGAGATTGGAAGTCAGTTCAGAGGCACCACTTCACGGACGGTGAAAGAAGAGATGGACCAAATGAAGAAAGTCATGGAGGAAATGAAAGAGAACATGAGGAGGACGAATCCTATAGAAGATTTGGTCCATAGAACTGACTCTCCCTTTACGGCTTCCATCAATGGTCATCCTCTACCATCAAAATTCAAACTGCCTTCCCTGGATTCGAACGATGGAACACGTGACCCATTTGACCACATTGCTACTTTCAAGACCACGATGCACCTTCAAGGGGTCCCTGATGAAATCATGTGTAGAGCCTTCCCAACCACCCTTAAAGGCCTAGCACGAGTTTGGTTCAGTAAAATACCCCCGAGTTCGGTAGGTTCTTTCGAAGAGTTAAGCAAATTGTTTGTTAACAATTTCATTAGGGGACAGAGACACAAGCGTTCTTCGTCCAGCTTGCTGACCATAGAGCAAGGGGAGAACGAAAGCCTGCGGTCATTCATCACTCGCTTCAACAGAGAAGCCCTTAGTGTGGACGAGGTAGACGACAAGCTTTTATTGGCGGCCTTCCACAACGGGATTAATTCTTATCTATTTATCCACAAGCTGTATGAGAAGGAGCCTCAAACCATGGCTGAGCTCGTTCACTCGGCTCAGAACTTCATGAATGCAGACGATGCGATCATAGCCAAGAAGAGGAAAAGAGCTGAAAGGATGGAAGCACACCCAGCACGCCACTCAGAACAAGGCCCTTGTCCGAAAAAGGGACGGACGGAAGATAAGAAAGAACGAGATAACAGTAAGACTGGTCCTTTGGGAAGAAACCAGAACTATACGCCCCTGAACGCTCCACTTGATCAGGTGTTCATGCAAATCAAAGACGACCCTTCTCTAAAATGGCCAGAGAAGATGAAGGGAGATCCCAATAAGCATAATAAAAGTAAATATTGTCGCTTCCACAGGGACCATGGGCATGACACGGATGAATGTTATGACCTGAAACAGCAGATTGAGAATCTGATTAAACAAGGAAAGTTGAGGCACTTCGTTGGAAGGGATCATAGAGATGAGAAGTTGAAAGGAAAAATGGAGGAATCGTCCCGACCCCCACTAGGAGAGATAAGGATTATTATTGGAGGAAACTCAATAGGGCAATCCTCCAAGTCGAAGAAGACGTATATCAAAGTGGTGCAAAACGTCCAGCTCTCTGGATGATCTCCAAGGACGAGTTTAGTGGATGAGTCTGCCATTTCCTTCACCGACGAAGATGCTGAGAGAATCCATCACCCGCATGACGATGCAATTGTCATTACTCTGCTTATTGCAAATTACACAACCAGGAGAGTGTTGATTGACAATGGAAGCTCAACAGACATATTGTACTATCCCGCCTTCCAACAGATGAGACTTGGGCGAGATCAACTTCGTCCAGTTTGTTCACCATTGATAGGGTTTGGAGGAATGAAGGTGCAGCCCGTGGGCACCATTACATTACCGGTAGTGGTAGGGTCATACCCACAGCAGATAACTAAGGAAGTCAATTTCCTCGTGGTGGACTGCTCGTCTTCGTACAATGCCATTATAGGAAGACCAACCCTGAACAGTTGGAAGGCGATAACATTTACCTACCATCTATCAGTCAAATTTCCTACGAAGTACGGGATAGGCCAAGCACAAGGAGATCAGTTGGCAGCTAGAGAATGCTATTTAGCCATGATGGCTTTGGACGAGCACGTGCAGACATTGAGCATTGAGGAAAGAAGGGTTGTTGCAGAACCCACAGAAGTATTAGAAGATGTTCTTTTACAAGAAGATGATCCCGAGAAATTCACCAGAATTGGAACAGGTATAAAGGAGAAGGCAAGAGAAGACCTCATCCAGTTCCTGAGAAAGAGTATCGACGTTTTTGCATGGAGTCATGACGACATGCCGGGAATCGATCCAAGTGTAATCACTCATCGATTGAACGTGTACCCCTTTTTTAAGCCTGTTTGCCAGAAGAAGAGGGTATTCGCTCCGGAGCGAGATAAGGCAATCAAAGAAGAGCTTCAGAAATTGACCACGGCACAGTTCATTAAGGAAGTCTATTACCCGGATTGGTTAGCCAATGTGGTGATGGTGAAGAAAGCAAATGGCAAGTGGAGAATGTGCGTAGATTTCACTGACCTGAACAAAGCATGTCCCAAGGATAGTTATCCTTTGCCACGTATTGATCAATTGGTGGACTCTACGGCTGGCCATCAATTGCTGAGCTTCATAGACGCCTTCTCAGGATATAACCAGATCAAGATGGATGAAGCTGATCAGGAGAAGACTTCCTTCATCACCAGCCAAGGTTTGTTTTGCTACAAAGTGATGCCCTTCGGTTTGAAGAACGCAGGGCAACTTATCAAAGGTTGGTAAATCATATGTTTCGTCCACAGATAGGACGGAATGTAGAGGTTTATGTCGACGACATGCTTGTGAAAAGCATAGACGAGGGAAGCCATTTGGACGATCTACAGGAAACCTTTGAAACACTTAGGCGGTATAAGATGAAATTGAACCCAAGCAAATGTGCATTCGGAGTATCATCAGGAAAGTTTCTGGGCTTTATGGTCTCGTAAAGAGGAATCGAGGCGAATCCAGACAAGATCCAAGCCATATTAGACATGGAGCCACCAAAAAATATTAAAGAAGTCCAATCCCTCATCGGACGAGTTGCTGCTTTGAACAGGTTTGTTTCGAAAGCCACAGACAAATGTCTACCTTTCTTCAAAGTCCTCAGGAAGGCATTCGAATGGACGGACGAGTGTCGGAAGGCTTTCCAAGACCTGAAAGACTATCTCACTGGAGCTCCGTTATTAAGTCCGTCCGTGCAAGGAGAAGAACTGTACCTGTACTTAGCGGTGTCCCCACACGCCGTAAGTTCAGCTCTAATCAGAGAGGAAAGAAGAGTACAAAAACCTGTGTACTACACTAGCCGAGCACTCAGAGGAGCAGAGGGAAGGTATCCACTTATAGAGAAATTGGCTTTTGCACTGATAACAGCTTCCAGGAAGTTAAGACATTACTTCCAAACTCATGTCATCAATGTCATGACAGACCATCCACTTAAGAAGGCAATGAACAAACTGGAAGCCGCAGGACGGCTGATTCAATGGGCGGTGGAACTTAGTGAATTCGACATTCGGTACCAACCGAGAAACGCAATAAAAGCTCAAGCCCTAGCAGATTTCATTGCAGAGTTCACTCCGAATTACGAGAACCTTGGGGAAGGAGATTACAATAAAAAATGGGTCGTCCATGTAGATGGATCGTCTACGTTGTATGCTGGAGGAATTGGAGTTGTTTTGTAGTCGCCAGAAGGAGACAAGTTAAAGTACAAAGCTCGTTTGCAATACCAGACCACTAATAATGAAGTGGAGTATGAAGCCCTTTTAAAGGGGTTAGAGTTGGCCAAGTCTGTAGAAGCAGACTCAATACTTGTTTTGGGAGACTCTCAGTTGGTCATAGGCCAAGTAAATGGGATATGTGAAACCAAGGAAGACAGAATGAAGAAATACTTAAAGAAGGTAGTGCGCCTTGTAAAGAAATTCAAAAAAGTTGATTTCATTCAAATCCCGAGGGAAGAGAACATGGAAGCAGACATTCTGGCAAAAGAAGCATCTGCAAGTGAAACAGTGGATGAGTTGGATGCAGTACAATACATGCCAAGTATAGACCTTCCAGAGGTGCTGCAGATAGAGGGTGACGAAAATTGGATGACCCCAATAGTGTCGTACTTGAAGGACGGAAGGCTTCCAGAAGTAAAGGACGAAGCTAGAAAGCTCAAGGTCAAATCAGCTAGGTACATACTTATGGACGAAGTGTTATACAAAAGAGGTTTCTCCCAACCTCTCTTAAGATGTTTGGCTCCGGACGAGGCAAACTACATGTTGAGGGAGATTCATGAAGGAGCATGTGGTAACCATTCGAGAGCCAGATCACTCGTCCATAAAGTCATCCGCAGCGGATTCTACTGGCCAACCATCCAAGCTGATGCTAAGGCATATGTTAAAGTATGTGATCAATGTCAGCGCTTCAGCAACATTCCTAGACAGCCAGCAGAGTATCTCATGCCAATGATGGCCCCTTGGGGCCCTTTCCAATTGGAACTCGGCAGATGAAATTTCTGGTGGTAGGAATAGACTACTTCCACAAAATGGGTGGAAGCCGAACTCTTAGCAAAAATTACACAACAGAATGTCAAGAACTTCGTCTGGAAGAACATTGTATGCAGATTCAGGGTACCTAGGGTACTAGTGTCTGACAATGGACGACAGTTCGACAATACACCTTTCAGGGAATTCTGTGAACAGCTTGGAATGAAGAATCACTACTCCTCACCCTCCCACCCACGGGCCAATGGCCAAGCAGAAGTAGCAAACTGATTCTTGTTGAAGATCATCAAGACTCGGCTCGAACGGGCAAAGGGAGTATGGCCGGATGAGTTACCAGGTGTTTTATGGGCTTACAGAACGACAGTGAGAACTCCGACAGGGGAAACTCCTTTTAAACTGGCCTATGGAAGTGAGGCAGTTATACCAGCAGAAGTACACATGACGAGCCACAGGGTAAGGAAGTATCAAGCTGAAGAAAACGAAGAACAGCTCCGTCTTAACCTTGACCTCATGGACGAAGTCAGGATGGATGCAGAACAGAGAATAGCGAGGTACAAAAATCTTATGTCTAGATAATATGATGCCATGGTGAAGCCTAGGCATTTCAAAATCGTGAATCTCGTCCTGAAGAGGGTTACCTTGGCAACAAGAAACCCGGCCTATGGAAAACTTGGGCCAAATTGGGAAGGACCTTATAGAGTTATCAACTGCAAGAGGCAAGGATCCTACTATTTGGAAGCTTTGGATGGACGAAGGCTAGAACACCCTTGGAATGTTGAGCATCTAAGGAAATACCATCAATAAGTGCCAACTCTTGATAAAAGTGGCCTTGGACGAGACAGCTGGACGGGCAGAAGTATGTCATGTTTATTTACTACTATCATGTGTTTTAAGTATTTTAATAATCCCTTAGAAAGTACATTAGTGTTTTCACTATTGTGCTATTCATGGAAGTTGGTTTGTATTTTTAATTCAATAAGGCACTAGCTCACGAGCATGTGCCATGCCTGTGGACGAATGTTTACATAAGTTTGGATTTTCAAGTATACTATTGGAATCCTTTATGTTTGTATATTCATTCAAACTGATCCACAAGAATGAAAAATAAGCATGGACGAATGAAATCCTGGACGCAAGGATATATGTCCATAAGCTTTCCTCATGGAAAAATGAAACAAGGTATATTCGTCCAAAGTTAAAGACAAGATGAAACCTGAGCTAAAAATGAAACGAAGATACATCCGTCCAAAGCATAAAATGAGATAAAACCTGAGATAAAGGTATATCCGTCTAAAGCTCAAGACGAGATGAAATCAAAGATGTGACCGTCCAAATCATGGACGAACTAAGACTGAACCAGCGTAACAATCCATTGTTTGGATGAGAAATTGCTGAGAAGTCTTATCAAGGACGATAAAATGATCGTCCCTAAATTTGAATGGTAAATAAATCTAATAAAAAAGGAAGTCATTCATAGACGAACTATACATGGGCTAAAAGGAATCAATTTGCTCTATCTTGGTGATGTAATAAAAATTCACCCCCATACTCAAGATGAGGCAAACTGAATTTCATACATAAAGCTGGAAATGTATGTATCCAAACGCAATGGAAGATGAAAATGGAAGATGTTCATAAAATTTCAAGAAGGGTGGATGATCCACGTCCAAAAACCCTTTAATTGTGAAAATAAAACTAATTGTATATAAGACTCGTCCATAATCTTGGACGAGACAATTGTACTTGAAAGAACTTGAATAAAAGAAGTAAAAGAACAAAGCCCAAAACACTGGGCACTTCCAGGAAAATAAAAGTAAAATAAATTTTCTAAGGAAAAATGCTGTCACTTGGGCAAGCTTGTCTTGGGGTCGTCCTGGTTCACTTCGGTGTTAGCATCGTCCATTATGTTAACGTCCTCAGAACTCGTCTGCAACAAGGAACTTTCAGTAGCGAGGGGAAGCTTGAAAGAATTGAAGTCCAAGTCAGGATATGCCTCCTTAGCATCAGCACGAAAGTCCTCATAGCCAGCTGCATAGTGGCTGTCTAGACGATTCTTGTACTCGTCAAACTTCTTAAAGGCTGCTATGAATTCTTCACGTGCTTTCTGTAAGGACGAGGTAAACTCAGCAACTTGCCCTTTGAGATGGACGATACGGGTATCCTTTTCCAAGTTATCAGCTTCAAGCTCCTCCACCTCGTTCTTTAGCTTCGTCTCACTTCCTTGTAGACGATTATAATCCTCGGTCAACCTAAGGACTTCCCCCTTTTTCAGCAGAATTTCATTGTTCAGCTCCTTGGCTTTGTCCTTAGCCGTCTTGGCCTCTGCAGCGAGCTCCTTAGCTTGGCAGGTTGTTGTATAAAATTTTGACATAGCCTGCATATGGACGAAAAGGAGTTAAACATCCTATTCATAAAAATAAAAAAATTTCACAAGGACGAGAGAAAGACCTACCTTAAAAAGGTCGTGGACGCCGGAACGTTCAAACTCCTTCACTGACATGTTATAGCACTCGTTCACCTCACGATCAGTGACGATTCCTTTAAATGTCCTCCATGCGTAACTCTCGTCCAGAACCAGATTCGAAGGACGATCAGAGGGCTCAGATGAGCTAGGCTTGCGAGAAGGTTTGGGCTAAGGGGGAGGATTGCTCTGGACGGGATGGACTGTTTGGACGGGCTCCACATCCACCAAAGGTTCGTCCAAGTTCACTGTTGGAGGTATAAACTTGGGAACCTTGGGAAGGGAAGTCTTACCTGACTTTTGTTTCTTCGGCCCTCGACGACTTGGAAGGTCGTCCAGGTCCACAGCACTGGATATTGTCTTAGACTTCCTCTTCCCAGCCTGGACGGAAGCCACTTGGACCAATGGGGGTGCTGCAACATCCTCCTCCCCACTGGTCACTGTTTTCTCTTTGTTCTCCCTCATTGTAGTTATCCCTATAATGAGGAAAATCAGTTTTAAAAAAAAAAAATGGAAATGAAATAAAGTAGACGATACTGACTTCAACGAGTAGTCTCCTCGTGACCAAGGTTCTCTGCAATAGGCACTAGGCCAAGTCTCCAAGCTGCTAGACAACTAAGGGTTACTAAATTGTGGAAAGTCCTCTCAGGGAAGGCACGAACCACGTCTATCCGGTCCAAGTAAAATTTGTCCAAGCGTGGACGAACAACAGCTGCATCACCAAGAGAGTTAGACGATTGAAAGATGGAAAAATGTGAGGAGAAATGAAATGAAATGAAAAGAAAACATACCCTCAGGACGAAGATGACCTAGAGGGCTGGTAAAAAGTGGGAAGGGGGGACTACCCACATCAGCTGGGTCCCCAACCCAATTTCCAGAAATAATAAAAAATTCTTGTTTCCAAAACTGGTCGGACGAGCTACGGCCCTTAATTAAACTGTAATAGGAGCCCCTGGACGAGAACTGGTAAAAACCAGCAGATTTCTTTATTTCCGAGGGCTTATAACAGTAAAGGAACTCGTCCACCATAATTGGACGGTTCCCTTCCAGTGCCTCACGCCATAACACTTGCATGGTAACTATCGTCCTCCAACCATTGGGGTTGAGCTGGTTAGGTCCGATACCCAACCTTTGGAAGAGATCTCTATAGAAGGAATTTAGAGGAAACCTAAGGCCAGCTAAAAGGTAAGAAGTATATACCCCTAAACCAGAGGAAGGAGAACAACACCATTCTCCAGCCTTGGGTAGACGAGGGTTAAGCTCTTTTGGAATTTGGTATCTATCTACAATAGTTTTTAACTTGGTAGCGTCTAAAGTGGATGCTACCTCTAGGGCACAACTATAAATTATATCTTCCTCGTCCTCTTCCTCGTCTTGAGGAGGACTAGATGGCTATCTGGACGAGCTAGCCCCGGACCTAGAAGCCATCCTACGTTGTAATTCCTGAAATTCCTTTAGGGGAATGCCAGGAACCCCAGACGAGTAATGTTCTTCGGAGGAATCATTACATGACGAGCTATCTACACTATCCTCACTACCCTCACTCCCAGAAGAAACGTCCTGGTACTCGTCTATTTCCCTCTCTATATTACTGGACGAAGACATGATGAAACGCAGAAAGATTTAAGATGAAAACCTAAAAAGAAAGGAGAAATACCTGATAGGACTAGGACGGGGGCTATACGAGGCTCTTGGACGAGATGGCAGAAGAGAAAATGAGAGGAAAGTAAAGGGCATGAAAGAGAATGCACTATTTATAGGCCCCAGCAACAGGGTCACTGAAACGACGTTCGCCACTCAAAAATTGACACGTGGCAATTCCTTTGGGAAATGGGATCGACACAACTAGCCAACCAATAGCTTCGCGACACGTGGCTCACAAAAAGTGAAACTTTCTTAAAATCACAATAATATCCTGGACGACCCCTTGAACAAAGGGGCAACTGATAGGGAAGCAAAAAAATGAGTCCAACTCTAGTTCATCCAAAGGCATCGTCCAGAGCCAACAGAGCAGTTTGGACCAAGAATCACCCAAGAAGGAACAATGTACATGGACAATAATACTACTCTTGATCAGTGAAGTCTCCCAGGGACGATAAAGTCGTTCATGAAGGTCATCCATTATAGTCCTCCATGAAGGTCATCCATGGAAGATCTCCAGATGTCCATGGACGACCAAACCTTCTTGCGCCAGATGGACGAATACACAACACTTGGAAAAATTTCAACTCTCTATAGCAGTTACTAAATCCGTAACTATCGCGACGGATCCCTCAAGTAAACTTCCGTTAGCAGTTACAATTTTAATAGCCGTTGAGGAAGTTAACTCCGGACTCGTTGGCTTCCACAAATCTTGGGGAGGTTATTTGGAAAAATAACCGTCCCAAGGATCTCTATATAAAGGACCTCTCTGAACCCGAGGAAGGTAAGAATTTTCCTGAGACTTGATTCCCAAATATTCGAAACTCCATTCTTGTGAGACTAACTTTGTCATCGGAGGGGGTTTGGCCAGTCTTCTCCGGTCTCCTCTTTGACTGCGTTTGCTTTTTGTAGGCCTTTCACCACCATTGGTAGTCCACCGAAGCCAGATCATCCACCTCACTGATTCGAAGCAATATCAATGTTGAAGAGTTATCTATTAACTAAAATGTGCTGCTTAATTTTCTTCTGAATTTGTTTTTGGATTTAGAACTATTCTTTATTGCTTTGAAAAGGTAAGCCCTCTAATGAGAGCATCTGTTTTTACACAATAATTTTATAAATTCCATCATCCAGTGATCTATATAGAAGAACACAACAAAGCTAAGTAACCTATGTTTTAAAACATTAAGTAATCTCATTATATCATCGAAGAATGCTACAAAAACTTAAAATAAATAAGAGAAACCAAAAATAACAAGAGAAGGGAAAGATACACATATCAGCGCACAAAGAAGATAAACATGTATCCCAGCAAAAACACATGTTTAAATCTCAGACTTAAGAAATCATTTTACTATGATTGCCAAAAGTTGTTGGAGATATTAGATACATATGAGAGAGCATCCGAGCAGTAGATAAACCAGGAAAAAACCACCCTCTTCTTTAGCAAGTCCACTTCTCAAGATATGCAAGAATCAATTAAGTAAGCTCTAGGAGTTCCGATGGTCCAACAATATGAGAAGTACTTGGGGTTGCCATCTTTTATTGGAAGGAAGAAAAAGGAGAGCTTTGACAACATAAAGCAAAAGGTGTGAAAAAAGCTACAAGGATGGAAAGGGAAGTTGCGTTCACAAGCAGGAAGGGAAGTTATAATCAAGGCTGTGGCTCAAGCACTTCCTACTTATACAATGTCATGTTTCAAATTGCCAATTGGGTTATGTCATGAAATTGAGACTCTCATAAAAATAAAAAAAAAATTGGGGGCAAAGGGGAGAGAGCCGAAAGGTCCATTGGACTAAATGGGAAGAGCTTTGCAAACCAAAGACACAAGGTGGGATGGGATTTACGGACTTAGCAAGGTTCAACGATGCATTATTGACGAAACAAACTTGGCGCCTTCTACATGACAAAACATCACTATTTTATAGAGTGTTTATGGCAATTTTTTTTCCAAATAGCTTAATCATGGAGGCAGCCAACCCAAGCTCAGCTTCATATGCTTGGCGTAGTATACTCAGAGGCAGAGAAGTCATTAAAAGGGGAGTGGTTTGGAGGATAGGTGATGGATAGTCTGTTGACATTTGGGAGGATAGCTGGCTGCCTAGAAAACACTCTCCAAGGGTATTATCCCCTCGGCCTGAAGCATTGATAAGAGCCAAAGTAAGTTCACTGATAGACCCGGTGCAGAAGCAATGGAAATCCGAAGTGATGGAGAACATGCTGCTCAGCTTTGAAGTATAAACCATAAGAATAATACCCGTGTCGCACAAATCAGCCAGATGTGCTCACATGGCCCTATAATCCTAAAGGGGAATACACTGTAAAATCCGGGTATCAATTTTTGCAAAAGGAGTTTCAGAATGCACAACCTGGACAATCTTATTTTTCAGGTGTAAAACCACTATGGCAAGCCATTTGGAATCTTCCTGTGCCCAACAAAGTCAAGAATTTGGTTTGGAGAGCAGCAAAAAACTCTTTGCCTTTCTAAGGAGAACTTGGTCCGTCGCAAGATTATCCAGGATGAGTGCTGTGAATAGTGCCGAGAACATAAGGAAGATGTGAAGCATGCTTTATATAGTTGTCCGAAGCTAGAAGATTTCTGGAAAAATATGCCACAATGGAGCCATGATAATTTAGAGAGAGCAGTGACTTTTATTGATCTATTGGGGACTGTTTTTGCAGAAAACAGAGGGTTAGCTTTGTTTGCTATGGTGGTGTGGGCTTTATGGACTCGCAGGAACAACCTTAGGATGGGAAAGAAGGTTGAAACTTTGGCTCACTTGGTGTAGCAAGCAAGGGTGCGATTGGGGGACTTCCTACACCATAACACAGCACGGGTTGAACCTGTGGGACGTCAGCCAACAAGCTGGCAGCCACCGAGTCCCTCCCAGTACAAGGTAAACGTGGATGGAGCTCTTTTTGCTGCAGACAATACAGCGGGTCCGGGGGTGGTTATTAGGAATGAGCATGGATAAGTTATGGCTTCCCTATCTGAACATATTCCTCTGCCATCTACGGTGTTAGAGGTTGAAGCGTTGGCAGCACGAAGAGGGCTTGAACTAGCTGCAGAAACGGGCTTCAAAAACATAGTGTTGGAGAGTGACTCTCAGATCCTCATTACAGCACTCCGGGATGGCGCTTACTCATTATCAAGCTTCGGTCATTTAGTTAAGAATATTAATTTTATTGCCTCTTATTTGTCATTGATAAACTATACTCATGTTAGAAGGCAATGTAATGCTTTAACCCACTCTCTAGTAATGCGAGCTAAGCTTGTCTCTCAATTTTAAATCTGGATGGAAAATGTTCCACCAGATAGCTCATCTATGACAGGTTGATCTTTTTGGCCTCCTTTAATAAGAAGCACGATTTTGATTCTTAAAAAAAAAAAAAAAAAAAAAAAAAAAAAGCTACATAAGATGCATCAAAGAGAGAAAATTTCACAATAAAAATAAAATAAAATAAAATAAAGAATAAAGAAAGCAAAATGATCATGTAAACAGGAATCTTGATATTGCATTGGCCTACTATTCTAAGAATGTGCTAAAAAGGTTTTAGACCACCAAGCATTAAACGAAGAACGAAAAATAAATAAATAAATAAAAATCGCTGCAAAAAGATACAGGGCATGTTATTATGAAACATTCGAATTATGACCTATTTTCTAAAAGAATATGGGCTCTCCTTTCTTTTTTCGCTGAATGAATATGGGCCCTCCTAATCATGCTTTGGGTTGCCCATAACATATCCATTAAAAAGAGATGCAAAAAGTTAAAAGTAGAAATTTTCAATTAATCCCCTCTTTATTTTGAAATAAAATATATTTTTTAAAATGTTTTCCTATTTTCACATATTTGTTTGCATGTAAAATATAGTCAAACAAGTAAAATATTTTTTGTTGTCCAAAAAATCCTTTATAAAAAGTTGTAAAATATTTTACCTTTAAAATTTTGGTAAAATATTTTACAAAAATACATAATGGCTTCCCTTCGCTCCATTTGGTGGCTAGGTAACCGATCTGGTGGGCTGGGGCAACTAGGGATGGCAATTTTGCCCCGTCCCGCCCTGCTTAACCTTCCCCTCCCAGCTTCACCTCACATGGGTTTTCCCCGCCTTGCAAAGGTGGTGGAGTGGGGATGGGGTAAGATTTTAATCCCGTACCATAGGGCGGGGCGGGGATAAGTTTATACTTTTTAGACCCATCTCGCCCCGCATTGCTAAGGGTTATAATAGTAAATTTTTCATATCCTAAAACCCTACTATTTAAACAAACATATCAATATTAACTTATTTTATTCTACCCAATTTAGTTCTCTACCTTATTTTGTTATGTGTTATATTATGAGTTTTTTTTTTTTTTTTTTTTTTTTTTTTTGTGAATGTCTTGTTAAACACTTGGATATATTATTCAATCTTTTTCTAAAAATTGATTTGATTTCATGGGATAAATTTAGTTGTAATTTCAAGTATATTTTTATTAATAAAATATAGATTTCATTAAAAAAAATTGTACTAGTTGTAGGGCAAATTAACAAAAAGTAGAATTTTATGGGATGTTGCAGGGCTTCATGGGCCCCAAGGGGTCGGGATGAGGTGAGAAAGTTTTCCTCATCATGCATGGTGGGGCGGAGATGGGGTAAGACAAAACTATACGAGGCGGGGGCGAAGACCCCATCATTCGGCCCCGCCCCACCCTATTGCCATCCCTAAGGGCAACCGATGCTAGTAGTCCGATGGTCGGGCCCGCCACTTTCAACAAATATTGATGGTGGTTAGCAACCAGTGACAGAGGTCTGATAACTGAAGCCTCCATTCCAATGACAGTTGCAAGCTATCCAATAACCAAAGACATTGTTCTGACAACCGATATCAGAGGTCTGATAACCAAAGCAGCTATTCTAATAATTAATGCCAACATTCTAGTCATCGGAAACACCGTTTCGAAGACTAGTACCGGAGGTTTGATAACCAAAGTCTATATTCTAGCCATCGGTGCTAGCAGTTTGATCACCAAAGACACCACTCTAATTGCCAGTTTTAGCAGTTTAGTCGCCAGAACCACCACTCCAATTGCGGATTCCAGCGATTTGGTCACTTAACCTCCGATATTAATGGCTCTAGTGGTGAGCCACCAATTTTGGTGATTTTCTTTAAAAAATTTATTTATCATACCAAATACTTGAAAATATTTTACTTCAAAACAAACTGAACGTGATTTATTTTCTTTCTTTTAAATAAGAACTAGAATTCAAATCTCCCCTTATTATTTTAACTATTGAATTATCAAAATAAAAAAAAAACATCTATGGAGTGACTTGTGCTTTTAATAAAAATGTTTAAAGTTGAAATCCCCCCACTCCCAACCAATATTATTTAAAAAAAAATAAAAATAAAAAAAACCTCATGGATTAAAAGTTGTGTGAAGTTACAAGGATTCTAAAAGCCCAAATGCGCTTGGGCCTCCTTTGACTACACTTCGGCGACAACTACTATTTAGAACAAATGGCCCAGGAAAGACCCAATAATAAAAATGGGCCTTTCATTGATCTTTTTCTCGTCTCCACTCAAATTATATATATATATATATATATATATTTTTTTTTTTTTTGGGGGGGCATAAACAGCGTCGTTTTGAGACCGTGTATAGCAATTTCATTTGAGGAGCAATCTACGGGTTGAACCGACAACCCAATAACCCAAACCTTCTTCTTTCTTCTTTCTTCTAAAATTTCATTGATTGATGAGCAGACAATCAGAGCTTCAAGCCTTCAACAACTTCCAACGACAAGGAGGCTCCAAATCCAACATACAGGTAACATATATTTTATTCATTCATAGAATAACAACCATATTTATTTTAATTCGGTTAATAGCTTTCCATAAAAGTGTTAATTTCAATTTTTTATTATTATTTTTTTTTTCAAAAAAAAGTCTTGGTTTATATAGTTGGGGTGCTTCTAAATATGTTTTTCTTATGTTATATGCTGTACCCATTTGTAGAAAAATTTGTGGTATGCTTTTAAATTTTAAATCTGCGGTGTGCACAATATTTTTAGGCCAAATATGTTTTCACAATGATTCAAACAAATAAATATCTTGTACTGTAGTATATTGATTCAAAACTGACCTCTTGTTTTAGAACAAAGGCTCCAACTGACAATATGGTCGAATCATATGTTGTGTCGAATAACCATTTGTATGGCGAATTTAAGAGATGTTTTTAAGGCCAAGGTTTAGAGATATTGGGGGTGTGAGGCAACAAAGGTATAGTTAGAGTCGTGAGCTTGTTGTAGTCGGTCTTTATAGCCATGGGCAGTGGGGAAGTAAGCAGACTAGGAGTCCTCTGTGGGATATTGAGATTGGACACTTATCATTTTGATCAAGATTTAGTGAGGAAGGAGCTTGTAAATATGATCATCTTGCAAGTGTATGTATGATGTGTGTGTATAAATATTGTTTCATATTTGGTGTGCAGAGTGGAAACCAACTAAGCTCAAGCCACGTTCCAGCAAAGTATATGTGACAATTTTTTTAATCACCCAAAACTACTCTGTCTGGCAATACTTTGCAGGTTGACAGCTTACTCGAATTTATTGAAATTCTGGAATACTTTTGCTGATCTTAAATCTTGCACCATTGGGAGTGACATTTTGTCAGATCAATGGTAGCTAGTTACTTACAATTTGTGTATGGCTTTCTTGTAACAGATTGCAGTTCTAGTTGACAGCAGGAAGAAAGGAAGCTCAACTTCTTTATTATATACTTAATTTACAAAATGAAGGAAGAAGAAGTGAATCGATGCCAAATTCAAGAGTGGTACCCGAAATTTAAGTCTGTATCCATTAAAACCCAACTCCACGAACTTCCTGAATCGTTTATCCAATACCTTCTTGATGATTCTGGCCCCTTCCTTTTACCTGTTTCCATCTCAAATGATGATGCCCTACCCAATAGAATTCATAACCCTGACGAGGAAGAAGACTATCAAGTAATAGAAGGATCTGAAGACGAGTCAGAGCAACCTTCACCACCACCTTCTTTCCCTGAACTTGAATTGAAGATTAAGGAATCAATTGAGTCCCTTGGTGGTGCAGTCTTCCCTAAGATGAATTGGAGTGCACCAAAAGACTCTGCTTGGATTAGCACAACTGGGAGTCTCCGTTGCACTTCATTCAGTGAGATTGCACTCTTGCTACGATCATCTGATTCATTGATCCATGATTTATGTCATGCATATGATTCATGCAGTGATAAGTCCTCGTCGAGACCACCGAGTTTCTTCCTTGCACTCCGGAAGTGGTACCCTTCTTTGAGTCCAGAGATGGAATTTCGTTGTTTTGTAAGGGGTCAAAACCTAGTTGGAATTTCCCAGCGAGAGGTCACTACGTTTTATCCTGTACTCCTTGAGAAGAAAAATATTCTTGAGATGCTGATCCTGCAATTTTTTGAGGATAATATAAGGCCAAAATTTGAATCAGAGAATTACACATTTGATGTTTATGTTACAAAGGACAAACGGATTAAGGTTTTAGATTTCAACCCTTGGGGTGCATTTACATTGCCATTGTTGTTTAATTGGGAGGAATTAGAGCAGAATTCTAGGAAAGATGGCAATGATGTGGACTTTAGAATAGTGGAGAGCCAGTGTGGTGTTAGGCCAGGTTTGAAGACTGCTGTGCCTTATGATTACTTGGACACTGCCCCTGGAAGTGGTTGGGATCAATTTCTGAGGAATGCTGATGAAGAGTTGCAGCAGCAGATCAGGTCTTCTGAAGCAGGTGCTTGAGATTTTGATTCTCTTGATTCTTGAGAATAGTGTTGCAGTTTCTTTTATATCAACTGTGATTCATGTAGCGGGAAGCAATAATAAAATTTTATTTTAATTAGTTCTATTTAATTTTAAAAATGATTTGTATTTTTATTGGCCAATTAGATTTTTATTTTAAATCTTATTAGCTAATTAATTTTTTTATTATTAATTTCCTATAATCAAGGTTTTTTTTTTGTAATTTGATAATTGGGATTTCCCAAGTTAATTAGAATTAGGGTTTTCTGAATCAACTTGAATTAGGGTAAAGTCATAGTCTATATTAGCATAGTATTGTATTCCTATGGAGAGAGTTTATAGTTTGATTGATTAATGAACTTTGTTTTGGGTGTTGATTACTAGGTTATCTATAATTTATTTCTTTATTCTTTAATTTTCTTGTTGCATCAATTTGGTTTTGTCCTAAGTCATTCATATATTCACTTTTATGGGCAGACTCTACATGTATGGTGTATCTGGGTCTTTTTGTTTTGTGTGCTTCTGCAATCATAATATAATGATTAATCTCATTCTGGTGCAACTTCCCCATTTGGTTTGTGTATTATCAATTGATGGTTGTTCCTAAAACTTTTCTTAAATTTTACTTTTTGGCGATTTCTTAAATTTACAATGTCTTTCCATTACGCTTTCCATTTTCCTTATGTTTCTTATTATCACCTTGCTTCTCAATTTTGATGGTGTAAGATGCTTTTGTTTGAAGCAGTGATAGTATCCAAATGGACCTACCTGTTCATTTTTATTTTCTTTTAATGGTTTTGTATTTGGAAACATCAAGCTTTATCTTTGGTAGGCTGTTTATATGAGCTGCATTGCATGGAGAGGATATTGTTTGTGGCTATTCCATCAGTTTTGTGATCCTTTGATATTTGTATAATTTTTCTTTCCAGGCAAATGATGGGTGCCATTTTGGGATGAAATGTCATGCCTGAAAATCTCTATCAATACAATAAATTTCCATCTCTATCAATGACCCTCTACGGGGATCTCTAAAAAGAGCAAGGAGACAGAAAACGAAATTCTCTTAATTTTTTCTTTTTCCTTCTCAGCTACGGCTTCATACAGCCTTGCATTTGAATAAATCACAAACTTATAGTCACTGCTCAATGCACAATGGTCTAAGTTTGCTTATGTGCTTGCCAAAATGAGCCACACCCGTGCCTTTTTTTCTTTTTTTCTCTTTTTGATACATTAAAATTAAAAGTTGGGGTGGGGAAATTTGAATCCTAAATGTCTTCATTAAAAATACTCGGAGATGTCAATTGTGCTGTAAGACTCTTGACATCTCCCATCTTAGATGTCTTCATTGGAAATACATAAAGTGCCAATTGAATTACAAAGCTCTTGGCACCATCATCTACTAAATAAAAACCAAAATGCACAATATTTATCTAGTATTACCTGCAAGCAAAATTGCACCTCCAACGTATAGAAACCACAGACCAATCAAGCCAAAGCAAAAAATTTGATGTGATACTGAACATGATTTTTATGTAGTATCTCAGAAAGTGGAAAGAATATTCCAGTATTATCATGTGCTCCACCCCCTCTCCCCACCGTCCCAAGTTCTATATTACCTTGAAAAATTAACATTTCAAGACTATTAGCAGGTTCCTTAAGAGAAGTTATTAATTGTTTTGTCTTGCCAAACATGGTTCATTATGAAAACCTCACCACATGGTGATCCAGCAGCACAATCTAATTAATTGATAAATTTAATGGTCATTGACTGGGGACACCATTCTAATATATACCACCAGAAATCTAGAACGATGGCTTTTGACAGTTATAAACTTGTATCTGTGCATAAGTAGTACCATTCAGCCGTAGATAGATTTCACTCTAGGTACAGTAATCACATAAAGATGGCTTTTAGAGCACTCATTTTGTTAAATTTGTAAGGATTCAGACTTTTCAATCATCATCTCTCAACAAACAGTGACAAGAGTCCATATTCAGATTTGAAACTGAATGCGATGCAAACTCGAGATTTTAAAATTCTTACAGCACTATCCTTTTCATCAGAACCTTGTCCAAAAGCGTGGTTATGAATGTACCCTACAGAGGAAAACAACATCGCCCTCTTAAAACAGTCTATCCTCCAAACGTCAACATGCTCAAACAAATTTAGTAAATTACATATAAACATACGGAGGTCGGTCATTAGTTATTCACAACTCTTGCACCACTTCAAAAACAAAAAATTCAAATTGGAAGCCTGACATGCTTAAGAAGGTATTTATATTCAATGTCTGAAAGCAGATATTGCTATCTGAGATGGCTCCAGGTCCTCCTCAATCCAAAGAATGTTATCTTCAGGAGGGCCTCTTGGGATCAGCAGCAAGTAACAGCTGTTGATCTAGAAGAGCTTACCCTGCTGTTGGGTTCCACTTCTCATCATTGTACAGAATTCCTCATAGTTGATTCTACCATCCTGTAAACCCAGTAGAAGCGCAAATTAATGCATGATACTGCAGGAGATATATTTGCATCCAAAAGAAAGCCAAGCCAAACAACTCACATTATCAGCATCGACTTCAGATATTATTTCCCTGATTGTTTCGTCATCACCCATTCCATATTCTTTCATGGCCGACTGTAGTTCATCTCTGGTAATAAATCTGCAAATGAAATCCCAAAAAGATCTCAATATCTTTCATTTGAATGCAGAAGAACCTATTCATATTTGTCTAATTAATGAGAGTTCCCTGACATATATGCATTAACAATGACCAAACTCTTAAAATATGGTGCCCAGTCAGTGTGCCCAAATCAAAATCCAATATTTCAGAATCAACTAATAACTCTGATTGACTTGCATATACAATATCTGAAGTCTGAACTTGTATTTTCCCACCATAAGTTTCAGCTACTCTAACAACATTCTATACCAGGAATTTATCTGGCACATTATAGTAAATAATAATTCTTTGTCAATCAGCCACAGTAGTAAAGAAGAAAAGCTTCAGCTGTACTGTAGTGAGACTATTCTATTCTGTCCAAGGTGTCGATTGTTTTCATTTAAAAAACACTTACCCGCTATTATCCTTATCAAAATATTGAAAAGCCTTATAAAGATGTTCTTCTCTTTCTAGCTTGTGTCTATGCATTGTAGCAGTGATAAATTCAATGTAGTCGATTGTTCCATTCCCATCTACATCAGCCTAAACACAAATAAGAATGTCAGTTTGGAATTAAGCAAAAAGAGTAATAAAAAAAGAATGAAAAAATTATGGAGTACAATATCTTACAGCATCCATGAGCTGCCGGACTTCAGCCTCTGAAAGCTTTGAGCCAAGCCGAGCTAGCCCGGTTCTAAGTTCATCATAGGTGATTGTGCCACTTTTATCCGTATCAATGTTTGTAAACATTGCCTTCAGCCCTTGGATTTCTTCTTCAGAGAGATTTTCAGCAATGACCTACAATTATTGGCATAATTAGTCAGTTTAGTAGATGGCAATCACAGTCAGATCCATATCTACATCAGGACTACAACTACCCTAAAGAATAACTGAGCATCCCAAAACAATTGCCAATTTAGATTTGTAGCTCCCAGTTTCATCTATATACATGATCAAACATCATATTGAAGATTGAAATCCATCTATACCTTCAGTGCAAGTTTCTTAAGTTTGTTCATTGCTCTAAATTGTTTCATCCTGGAAAGAACAGCACTGTCTATTGGCTTATCTGACGCTTCTCCATCTTCTCTAAGCCATGGGTGCTCTAAATCAGCCATAAAATTTCAAATTTCATTAGAGAAACATAACAACAGAATGACTAAAGAATGCCACTTTACATTAACTGCTACGACAGAATGACTAAAAATTTATATCACAAGAAAAATATTCAGTGTCATATTAGAGAATCATTTAAGCCTTTATTGGTGAAGCATTGTGAAAATTGTGAATTCCAATGTTCCAATCATCAACAAAACATTTTGAACCTCAAACAAAACTAAGCTTGAGACATTAAATTCTGGTGGCTTAAGGAAGAAGTGGAGAACTTGTTGCATTGTTGGTGTCATATTTCATACATGTGCAACACCAATTTTTGTCCTTATAGTTACTCCAATTTCCAATTTTAGTCCTTTAAGCTTTCAAAAGTAGTAATGAAATCCTTAAAGTTTGCAAATTGATCCAATTTGCTCCACACACCTTTAAAAAACAGGTCTATGTGGTTCTAAAATTACACAGTAGCAATCCAGGTGGATTAGAAGTGCCACATGGCCACCATAATGTCTCACTATTGCCCTGTGGATTGTCGTGCAACAAAAATAATGGAACACTATTTCCACTTATTGATCTTGAATTTACAAAATAATTATCTATTCCAAGTTTAGCTGATGAGAAATTGTTGGGAAAATTCAAGTATATAAAAAGGAAAAGAACTGAGGCAATTATTTAACAAACTTTTGAAACTCTAGGGACCAAATTGGGAAATGAGCTTAAAGGATCAAATTGAATAATTTTATAAAGTTTTAAGGATTCGATTGCAACTTTTGAAACTTTAAGGACATAATTGGAAAATGAGACAAACTTTAAGGACCAGGAGTGGTGTTTGCCAAAATAATAATAATTTTCACGTTCAAAATGAAATTGAAAGTTTTGAGATTACACAGTAGCAATCCAGGTGGATTAGAAGTGCCACATGGCCACCATAATGTCTCACTATTGCCCTGTGGATTGTCGTGCAACAAAAATAATGGAACACTATTTCCACTTATTGATCTTGAATTTACAAAATAATTATCTATTCCAAGTTTAGCTGATGAGAAATTGTTGGGAAAATTCAAGTATATAAAAAGGAAAAGAACTGAGGCAATTATTTAACAAACTTTTGAAACTCTAGGGACCAAATTGGGAAATGAGCTTAAAGGATCAAATTGAATAATTTTATAAAGTTTTAAGGATTCGATTGCAACTTTTGAAACTTTAAGGACATAATTGGAAAATGAGACAAACTTTAAGGACCAGGAGTGGTGTTTGCCAAAATAATAATAATTTTCACGTTCAAAATGAAATTGAAAGTTTTGAGGACAGTAAATGGTGATTTTCAGATCTCTTTCAGTCACAAAGGACTCAGGTTTTTGCAAATGAGGAAACATTTCAAAAAGTAGATTTTTAAAGTGTTTTAAATACATATCTTGACATTCTAATTTAATTCTTGAAAAAAAAAGAGCTTTTCATAAAAATCAGGCGGGTCCTTTTCTCTTAAAAGCTTCTTGGCCCTAGAATCTAAATTCTCTTAATCCTTACATGACTTAAAAATATATCATGTAGATAAACTAGCTTGCTGACCCCAGTGAACTTGTAAATTACCTAACGCAGAAGATCTTTCCTGCCTATGTACTGTGTACATATGAGTCAAGCTACCCTTGAGAAAATTAATCATGAAATGCTGAAATCTTAAGGCATAATAATTAACCATACTAACAGATGCCTACCTAGAACCTGCGCAGAAGTAATCCTTTTCTTTGGGTCCTGAGTTAGCATCTTCCGGACAAGGTCCTTGGCACTGCTTGATATAGATGGCCATGGTTTACTTTCAAAGTCAATCTCTCCTTTCAATATAGCATCAAATATTCCTTTCTCCGTCTCTACAATATAAATTAATTACAAATCAATATTTCCACCCAAAAAAGCAAAAGAGTAACTACTGTAGTACACAGTAACAAAATTGAGCAAGAAGTAGAGCTGTGTCTTTACCAGCCCAAAATGGAGGTACACCACTGAGTAATATATACAAGATAACTCCTGCACTCCAAATATCTATTTCCTTCCCATATCTGCGCCGTAATACTTCTGGAGCAACGTAGTAAGCACTCCCAACTATATCTCGGTACACCTTCCCTGGCAAGAGTGAGCCACAACAAACCTTATTCTACATTAGAAGTAATAAGCATATAAATTATGATGAGTTTTGCTCAACTCATTAAAACTTTTAATGACCAGTACTTGAAAAGCATACTGCAAGTGTCTTCATGAAAGTTCACACAAACAATTTGTGCTCTTTAATAAGAAATATGAAAAACAATGAGAGGGAGGCCAGTTTTCTATTGAGTAAAAAAGTTCTATGGTACATTTTACTTCTATGATGTCATCGTGAAGTATTTTCATGATACTAAAGAAGGTTCTAAAGGGCGAATTAAAAATTCAGGCAATTTCTTAAAATCTAGTTTTATAAACTGTGAAACAGCTCTAAGACTAGGGGCACCATAGATGCAGTGTGATAAGGAAGTGGCAAATGACCATATACTCATCTCATAATGCACTGTCATCATTCTTCAAACTCTATTTATGGTATGATCAACACCTCAAGAGGTAGAATAAGCTCAAAAGTAAAACATGAAAGAAAATCCTTAAAGAGGGTTGCATAAAAAAGCCATCCTTTGACCAGAAATATTCCAGTAGCTACTTAATTTATAGGCTAAAGTGCAAACTACACCCGTAAAGTTTGGGGGTCTTCGGATTTACACCCTAAAGTTTCAAAAATTGGATTTTACTCCCTAAAGTTACATTTCATTTGCATCAACAACCCCTCTGTTCATATTTTCTGTTAAGTGCCACATAAGTTTGCCACGTGTTTAGTTCGACCAATAAAATGATTCCATGTCATTTTCATTATGCCACATCAGTATGCCACGTGACATTATTTTATTGGACAAACAAAACACGTGTAGCAAGTTTATGTGGCACTTAATTATGGAAAATATGGACGGAGAGTCAATAATGCAAACAGAATATAACTTCAAGAGGTAAAATCTAAAACTTTAGTGTGTAAAATCCAAACACACTCAAACATTAGGGGTGTAGTTTGCACTTGAACCTAGTTTATAAAAGAGAATGGAGGCTGCTAAGAAAGTTGTCAGCATGTTTAGACTCATGAAAAATAAATTCATAAATAACAAATCAGCTATTATAAAATTATTATTGGAAGTCAATTGACTCAATTCCCATTTTCCGAAAGACCATTTTCATGCCAATGTTAAAGGAAGATGATTTCAACTTTCCCAAGTTAGGTTTTGAAAAAAAGGCCTACCAATCGTCTCAAGTGACAACTAAAAAAGCTCCACATTATTCTCTCATGGAACAAGAAGAAAGACGACTGACTATTCTATTAAATTCCTGAAATATTATATTCAATCCAGGTAAGTTCCCAATCAACACGCTTAAGAATAGTCCATAATTTTGAATAAGCTTTGGCAGGACTTCAAACTACTTATAAATAATTTAAATTTACATGCAACACATATCCAGAAGAAAATATTTAATATGGAAAAACATACGCAACTTCTTCCTTAAAAAAAAAAATTTACTCAATAATTCAATCTCTTATTTATCCCACCTACCATTTTATCATTCTCATGAAAGAAGAAAAAATAAATAAATAAAAATCTCCAAATTATCATTCCAATTATTCATTCAAATCAATAAATTTAAACCTCAGAACCACAAAATGAAATAATTCAATAATTAAAAGAGTTACCTTCCTCAATGAAAACGGATAATCCGAAATCAGTGGCCTTTAAAAGTGCATTCTCATCCTTGCTAGATAACAAGAAATTCTCAGGCTTCAGGTCCCTATGCATCACACCCATAAAGTGGCAGATATTCACAACATTAACAATTGCCCTGCATATTGAAGCAGCAGCCCTTTCACTATAATGACCCTTTGCAATAATCCTATCAAAAAGCTCCCCACCAGCACATAACTCCATAACAAGATGCACTGATTGCTTATCTTCATAAGCACCCTTAAACTCAACAATGTTTGGCTGACCACTCAAATGCTGCATAATCTGAATCTCTCTCTTTATATCCTCCTTGTCATTCTTTGTAACAAGCTTCCTCTTAGATATAGACTTGCAAGCATATTGTTTGCCAGTTGAACTCTCAGTACAAAGATAAGTGACCCCAAATTGACCTCTACCCAATTCTTTGCCAAATGAATAGTACTGCTTAACATCCTCATATGCTTTGCCAAGAATTGTGTCTGGCCTGGGGACAGGTTTTGGGCTTGGAGCTGAGACAGATGGCTTCACTGCTGGCTGGGCTGGTACAGTGCGTTTCTCAGGCATGTGGTAGGACTGTTGTGCTTGTGTTCTGGATTGTTCAGCTACAGGCTCATGGCTTTTTTGATTGTGCATATCAGAACCACCTACTGATCTATAACCATTGTATTTGGGCTCTGAGTTTTTGATTTTGCTAAGACAAACACCCATCTTTTGTAACAGCCAAGTTCAAAGACTAAAAAGAGACTGAATTTTAAGCAAATGATGGTAAAGAATTAAGACCCAGTTGAAGAATCAGAGAGACTGTGCAAAGTAACACTGAATTTTCAAGGGAAAAGTGGAGGAGAATTTTGGATCAGGAATCTGAATCTCAGAGCTGAACTAAAATTAGGCCAAAAAGTGGCTGAATGGTAAAACCCAGATGGGGATCCACAGAGAATATGAAGAAGAAGTGAAAAAGAACCAAACTTTGGATTTTGATTTTTGGAAGGGTTTAACATAAGTGGATCAGAGTTATAGCTTTAGAAAACCAGAGCTCTGAGAGAAGGCTGAAAAAGAAAGACTGGAACTTGGTCAACTGTGCAATTAAGTTGAAAGGTTGAATCTTTCAGGACCTTCAATCCAATGTAGAGAGAGATAGAGATAGAAAATGAAAGAGAGAGAGAGAGAGAAATTCTAGATATAAAAGCCATCAAAGGGGCAAAAAAGTAATATAAAAAAAAGGGTTTTCATATATAACTTTTTCACTTCATAAATTAAGTGTATTTATATTCCATATATATGTTGATAGGATAGAGTTAGAATTTGCAAAGAACTCAAATTCTCAAAAGAAAGTGATGATTTTTAATTCATTCATGAATCTCAAAAATACCTGTCAAACATGGTCGTAGATACACCCATTTATTTTTTGTTTCATGCATAGTTAATTTTTAATTAATGATATAAATTAACTGTTTCCAAATCATTTAAGAAAGCTATTTATTCAATTTTTATTGAAAATAAACAACTTTTTATAATTACACAAATATTTTATGTCAACAAAAAAATTATTTGGAATAAGAAAAAAATTTATTAAAAGTATTAAATTTTTTAAGCATTTTATGTCTTAAATCTAATAAAAATTAGAAAAAATTAAAGGATTTAAATGGGAAAACCTGATTTTGGGAATGTTCGTATGATTTCTCTCAATATCTTCCTAACTAACAAATTTTCATTTTATCTGAAAAGGGAAAGAGATTTACCATTTTGTCAGTTAAAGAGTTTACACTGATGACTATAGGCTGGCCATGTTCTTCGTGAAAATTATCCCATCAATCATGTCACCTGTTTCTTTATTTATATTTTGTTTTTCTTTTTGGACAAACACGTTTACAATCATGTATGAGCTATGGATAACAACAACCCACTTTAAAGTTTAAAGGACCCAAACAATGGGGGACCCCATCATCCATGAATTTCACGCACTTCAAACAGGCTAAATACAACAAAATTGCAACCTAACATTGTATTAATTTGTATAAAGTGAAATTAATTAAATACGATACCTGATCGTATTTAAAATTTACGATGGTATAAAGTTTTTTTAATTAATTAAACTAATTAAAACTCATAAAACTAAAGAAAAGAAAAATTATTTTCACTAAAGAAAACAAAATAAGAGTCCTTTGAATTTCAAATCTTGCTAATTTCTTTCATTTCATTGTTTAAATTTAATATTAAATAAATTGCCAAGTATTAAATGAACAAAATGAATATTTTTTTAAAAAGAGTATTAGTTTATGGTTTTCGTTTCTGATGATAGTTCTTTATCATCAAACTAAAACATCAATCAATTTTTATGTAGACTAAAATTAAACTCCAAATTTTTTATACAACCATAAAAATGTACCATTTTATCCATTAAACAGCTTACACTAATAACTCTAGTTGGCTATGTTTCTCATGGAAATTATCCCATCAATCATGTCACTTGTTTCCTTTTTTTTTTTTTTTTTTTTTTTTTCACTTTTCACTTTTTCCCTTTCTTTCTACTTTGACAAATATGTTACAATAATGTATGAGCTAATGGATAACAACAATTTAATCAACAAATTGACAGATCAACAATATGTGGATTTCACAGCAAGCCACACAATCTACTTTAAAACCCAAACAATGGGGGACCCTATCATCCATGAATTTCACGCACTTCAACAGGCTAAATACAATAAAATTGCAACCCAGCATTGTATAGAATGAAATTAATTAGATACGATACCTAGTCGTATTTGAAATTTATGACATTTATTTTATAATAATAATTATTATTATATTAAAAATTAATTAATTTTTATTATAGGTAAGTATTAAATCCTAATTTTTTTTTATTCAACAACACACAGCTATAAAGAATTATATTCACTCCGTGACTAAAGTTGTTCCAAGAAAGAAAACAAAATAAGAGTCCTTTCAATTTCAAATCTGGTTAATTTCTTTCATTTCATTGTTTAAGTTTTATTTTTTAAAATTTAATATTAAATAGATTACCAAGTATTAAATGAACAAAACGAATAAGATACGCATTTATATATATATATATATATATATTTTTTTTTTTTTTATAACAACGAATGAGATACACTGCATAAAACAAAAGTTGCACCAAACATTACGTACAATACATGGTGGGTAGAGGCCATGTGACACGTTAGGCACTTGGAAATTTATCGTATCTCGTGCGGCAACAAGAAAACGTGTACGTGGTCTCCATTTTAATAATGGTAATGCCGTAGTGCTATCTACGCGGTTTTGTTTGATTAAATTATGTTGGAAACTCACTCTAAACTTTTACATTTCCTAAATATTTATGTGAAAGCCACGTTTCGAAAATTCCCAGTTAGGTCACATAATAATAAATTATTAATAATAATGTACCCCAAATAAAGAATCTAAAAAAAGGTTTCTGATAAGCAACAAAGGCTGAAACTTCTTGACAATATCTGGGACAAACGTATTTTGTCCTGGTTTTTTGGCTCAACCTACAAAATTGAAGCAAAGATCCAAAGGGTCTTATTAGAACTTAGAAGCAACAAAGACATTGCCGGAAAAGGAAATAAGGATTGGCCAGATACACTTTTCCAAGTAAAATAACTCATCATTTTCTGTGGTAAGGATATATGGATTGGCCAGATACACTTTTCCAAGTAATAACTCATCTTTTCTGTGGTAATGTCATGTTGTTTTCCGTGTGAGTGAAATGATATATATATATATATATATATATATTTTTTTTTTTTGCTTGAGAGAGCCGGTTTATGTTACTAATTTATTAGTCAATATAAACTTTCATATATATACATAAACACATACATGAATACATCTATACACATAAGAATTTAGTATCTTTTGACTTTTATAGTGAAATCCTTAAAATTAAATGTTTCATATAATAAAATTCGTCTTTCACTATCTTTTATAGTGAAATCCTTAAAATTTTCTTTTTTAATATAAGTTACTAAATTGTCTACCATTGCAAATAAATATATTTCTGTTGAACTAATGAAATGTTTAAAGATATGAATGATTCAAAACTTTAAGAAATACAAGAACAAATTTTACAATAAAACATGAATTTGAGAAACAATACATCCTCTAAAACTACTAATAAGACCAATTGGACATTTTTTTAAAGAACATTATTGGATTAACTCAAACATTTGGGGTGGGGGGTCCTATTTTTGGGGGATAATTATTAAAATATTAAATATTTCTATATAATATAAAAATATTGGCCCTCCACCCTAACATGTAACTCCACCCCTACATATATATTTTACAAGGTAGAAATTATACTCTAACTTAATTTAAGTGTATATGTGTGTGAAGATTTCTCTTGGAAACTTGAACCTTGGTCTTTACCCCCCACACTTCACAAGCGTTTATTCTTGTGGAGTGACCATTACAGCAAAGATTTGCCGTGGTATTATCAAATGATACATTGTTAGTACTAAGTAATTTCAAAATTCAATAATTGAGAGAGATATGTCTGTAAAATAATTGTATCAGCATTTCACTATTACTTCAAGTGGTATCAGTGGGGTGTTAATGGTGGACTACTGATAGAGAAATGCTATGTTCAAAATATTTTCACAAAAAAATCTTAATTAACAAGTTGTTACTAGCTTTTATTAGTGGGAAAAACAGTAATTTTAGTGATGAGTTCAAATTAGAATTAGTAATATTTTATCATTATAGTAAAAATATTTTGTCAGCACTTCTCTATTTTTAAAGCATCCTACTCGTTTGTACAATTTATTTCCAGTGTTTGACACTCTGACTGGCGGGGAAGCTGCAAAGTGCAAACAATATCCTTTCCTCCAAATTGTCATGGCAACCGTCAAGTATCAACCAAGGCACAGAATAATTTCTTTTCTATATATTAATTTATTATTCCTTTCGAGCATAGTTATTAAAATCGTATTGGAGATAAACTTGGTTGAAAATTAATTTACTGGTTCATTAGTTTAACCTATGGTTCATTGGTTTAAATTATAGGTTTATTAATTAATTAAAGAATGTTTATAATTATAAAATAAAATAAAAATACTCCATTTAGGTAAATTAATAAATAAATAAATAATTACATCATATGACATAAAAGATAGAGAATATATATTGATAGCGTAGGGAAAATCTAGTCTTATGTCGTCCAAATAGGTCGTCCAAGATGGGAGATGAGAAATCCAAGGGATAGGCATGGAACATAGGACGAGGAAAATATGCCCAATAACCTCGTCCTTCTCGTGTTCGTCCTGACTAGAACCTCACCTACACGAATCTCATCCGCCCTTAGTGATCGACAGACGAAACTCCATGAAAGTTCGTCCATCGCCGTGATGACTTACTCGAACGAGCAAATAAGGAAGATGAATGACTACGGAGCCATCCATGATAGTTTCATCTACCTTTCATAAATTATGGACGGGTTCATCCTTCAAGGCTACTGTTCACCAAATTCTTCTATAGGACAGAAACAAGTAAAATAACTTCTAGAACGGTTACACCCGTCAACCATAGCGACGATTACTAAACAAATAAGTAACCGTTCTACAAATACTATATAAACGCTCTTCAATGAGAAGGTAAGGCCATTCAGACATTTAGTTTTCTTCAAAAAAACTCCCTCTCCCTATCGTGAAATATAAGTTTACTAACTTAATCATTGGAGGACCTTTGGCCGGTCTCCACCGGTCTCCTCTGACTTATTGTTTGCTTTCATGATTAAATCTTGCAACCACCAACGTTCGATACTCACCAACCTACTGATTTTCAAAGGAATCATCAGTTGGCGCCGTCTGTGAGAAGAGATTCTCTAGTAGTTTTCTTTTCTGTGACAAAAGGTTGATGGTTCGAACCAGATCAAGGGCTACTAGCCCGGGCCATCAGGGAAGTAGAAATGCTTCAAGCAACCCTCATCATGGTCCCCAATCTGCATCGGCCATGTAGACACCATCTGCTCAACATGTGCAATCCATGGCAGCTGTAATGGCAGAGTTGACTCGACAAAATCAAGAGTTGAGGAGGGAGATTAATCTGAGAAGGCAAGCACGTGAAGAATATGAAGGAGGAGGACAAACACAGAGTCATGATGGTAGAGAAAATGTTGAAATTGGAAGTCAGTTACAAGGCACCACTTCACGAACAGTGCCACACTTGAAGGAGGAGATGGACCAAATGAAAAGAGTCATGGAAGAAATGAAAGAAAATATGAGAAGGGCGAATCTTATAGAAGATTTGGTCCACAGAACTGATTCACCCTTCACAGCTTCCATCAACAGCCATCCTCTACCTCCAAAATTCAAGATGCCTTCTCTGGATTCGTATGATGGAACACGTGACCCGTTTGACCATATCGCGACTTTTAAGACGACAATGCACCTTCAGGGGGTTCCAGATGAAATTATGTGTAGAGCCTTCCCTACCACCTTAAAAGGTCCGGCGCGAGTTTGGTTCAGCAAAATACCCCCGAATTCAGTAAGTTCATTTGAAGAGTTAAGCAAACTGTTTGTTAACAATTTCATTGGGGGACAAAGACACAAACGTTCTTCATCCAACTTGCTGACTATAGAACAGGGAGAGAATGAAAGTCTACGGTTATTCATCACTCGCTTCAACAGAGAAGCCTTGAGCGTAGACGAAGTGGATGATAAACTGTTGTTGGCAGCCTTCCACAATGGGGTAAATTCTGACTTATTTATTCACAAACTCTATGAAAATGAGCCTCAGTCCATGGCCGAGCTCGTTCATTCGGCTCAAAATTTCATGAATGTAGAAGATGCCATTATAGCAAAGAAGAGGAAGAGATCTGCAAGAATGGAAGGAAACCCCAGTCGTCAATCTGACCAGGGTCCTTGTCCAAAGAAGGGACGGACGGAGGAAAGGAAAGACCGAGATAATAAGAAGCCTAGCCCTTCAGCACGGAATCAACAATACACCCCATTGAATGTGCCACTTGAGCAGGTTCTTATGCAAATCAAGGACGATCCATCATTGAAATGGCCAGAGAAAATGAAGGGAGATCCCAACAAGTGCAATAGGAATAAGTATTGTCGCTTCCATAGAGACCATGGGCATGATACGGACGAGTGCTTCGATCTAAAACAGCAAGTTGAGAATCTTATAAGACAAGGAAAGTTGAAAAGCTTCCTTGGACGAGATCACAAGAACGAGAAATTGAAGGGTAAAGCAGAGGAGTCGTCATGACCGCCATTTGGAGAAATCAGAGTTATTATAGGGGGAAGTTCGACAGGCCAATCATCCAAGTCCAGAAAAGCATACTTGAAAGTGGTGCAGAGTGTCCAACTTTTTGGACGATCACCAAGAGCAAAGTCAATGGACGAGCAGGCAATCACCTTCACAGATGAAGATTCTGAGAGAATTCACCATCCTCATGATGATGCTATTGTCATCACTTTGTTTATTGCTGACTATACAACCAGGAGAGTGCTCGTGGATAACGGAAGCTCAGCAGATATTCTGTATTATCCAGCCTTTCAGCAGATGAACTTAGGACGGGATCAGCTGCGCCCAATGAACTCCCCTCTGGTAGGTTTTGGCGGAATAAAGGTACAGCCTGTGGGCACTATTTCCTTGCCAGTGGTGGTGAGGGCATACCCACAACAAATTACCAATAGTGTAGACTTTCTTGTGGTAGATTGCTCATCTTCATACAATGCAATAATTGGAAGGCCAACCTTAAATAGTTGGAAAGCTGTCATCTCTACCTACCACCTATTAGTTAAGTTTCCAACAGAACATGGAGTAGGGCAAGTACAAGGAGACCAGCTGGCGGCAAGAGAATGTTACCTAGCCATGTTGGCCATTGACGAGCAAATTCAGACCATGAATATTGAAGAAAAGAGAACTGCAGCCGAGCCCACCGAAGCATTAGAAAATATTGTTTTGGATGAACGTAACCTTGAAAAGTATACCAGGGTTGGGGCAGATCTAGAAGGGAAGAATAAAAAGGACCTCGTTCAGTTTTTGAAGAAAAACATTGATGTATTTGCTTGGAGTCATGAGGATATACCGGGTATAGATCCTGGCGTTATCACTCATCGTCTAAACATATGTCCTTCTTTCAAGCCAGTACGACAAAAGAAACGGGTGTTTGCTCCTGAGAGGGATAAAGCCATAAAAGAAGAAGTTCAGAAGTTGATGGCGGCGAAGTTTATACGAGAAGTGTATTATCCGGATTGGTTGGCTAACGTAGTAATGGTCAAGAAGCCAAATGGTAAGTGGCGGATGTGTGTAGATTTTACTGATCTAAACAAGGCTTGCCTTAAAGATAGCTATCCATTGTCGCGTATTGATCAATTGGTGGATTCTACCGCAGGTCATAAACTGCTGAGTTTCATGGATGCATTCTCGGGATATAACCAAATAAAGATGGACGAGGCCGACCAAGAGAAGACGTCCTTTGTTACCAGTCAAGGCTTATTCTGTTATGAAGTAATGCCTTTTAGATTGAAAAATGCTGGAGCAACATACCAACGACTAGTCAACCACATGTTCCGTCCTCAAATTGGGCGAAACTTAGAAGTCTATGTGGATGACATGTTGGTGAAGAGCTTGGACGAGGGGAAACATCTGGACGACTTACAAGAGACATTTGATACACTCTGGCGGTACAATATGAAATTGAATCCCAGCAAGTGCGCTTTTGGAGTAGCATCAGGGAAGTTCCTGGGGTTTATGGTTTCACACAGAGGGATTGAGGCAAATCCAAAGAATATTAAAGCAATTTTAGATATGAAGTCTCCACAGAACATTAAAGAAGTCCAGTCTCTCACCGAACGAGTTGCTGCCTTTAACAGGTTTGTCTCCAAAGCTACTGACAAGTGTCTGCCATTTTTCAGGGCTTTAAAGAAAGCATTTGAGTGGATGGACGAATGCCAGAAAGCCTTCCAGGACTTGAAAATGTATCTCGTTGCGGCACCATTGTTAAGTCCGTCCGTAATGGGAGAAGAATTTTTTTTGTACATGGCGGTGACTCCACATGTTGTCAGTTCAGCGTTGATAAGAGAGGAAGGAAAAGTACAAAAGCCAGTGTACTATACTAGCAAGGCATTAAGAGGAGCGGAGGGACGATATCCGTTGATAGAAAAACTGGCTTTTGCCCTTATCACAGCTTCCAGAAAACTGAGACATTACTTCCAAGCTCATGTAATCAACGTTATGACGGACCACCCGCTCAAGAAAGCCATGAACAAGTTGGAGGCCGCAGGAAGATTGATCCAGTGGGCAGTTGAACTAAGTGAATTTGATGTCCGATATCAACCAAGGCATGCTATAAAGGCTCAGGCCTTAGCAGACTTTATTGCGGAATTCACACCAAGTTGTGGTGACATGGAGGGAATGGAAGCCAATAAGAAATGGATTATCCATGTGGATGGTTCATCCACACAACATGTAGGAGGGATAGGAGTGGTTTTGCGATCCCCTGAAGGAGATAAGCTGAAGTACAAGCTCCGTTTGCAATGCCAACCGACCAACAATGAAGTTGAATATGAAGCCCTCCTCAAAGGGTTGGAACTGGCTAAGTCTGTGGAAGCAACGTCAATACTCGTCCTGGGTGATTCTCAATTAGTCATAGGCCAAGGAATGGCGACCATGAAAGGAAACAAAGGAAAAGAAGTGAGTAGTGAGGGGGCTCGTCATGAAGTGGAACCTCAGGTCCGTCCGTTGACTGGGGATAAGAGGAAGACTTTGTCCAAGAATTTGGACTTAGAAAATCTTTCTAGTCAATGAAGCAAGAAAACCAGGCATGGCTCATCCCAAGTAGTCAAGTCTAATCCTCCTCCGTCTCATCAGCCTGCCCAAGTATTTGATGTTGATTCATCCACTCCTGTTGAAACCACCCCGTCCCAGACTCCTTCCAAACTTACTTTGTCTACCTCGTCTCAACCTTCTCAGAAAGTTTATTCAAATATTATTGAAAACGAAAGTTTGGCTTGGGAACGTTTCAAGAATGCTGTCACTGAAGAAGATATAAACACTTGCTATGACATGTCCCTTAAAGATTTTAAACACTCTGGTGTTCATGATCTTTTCAAGGTAACATCTTTACCTCGTCTTTATTGAGGAATTTTCTCATTTTCCTTTACTGTTTTTTTTTTTAACTTTCATTTGTTGTTCGTCTATTTTCTATTTTTTTAAGGCCATGTCAAAGTTTATAGCAGCGTGTAGGCAAGCCACTGTACTGGATAAGACGAGGGTCTTGTTAGGGATGAGGGTTCAGGAGGTGAAGGACGAAGCCAAGAAATGGGCTGAAGTAGCTGCCAAAGCTAAAGACGATGCAAAGGGTTTAAAAACTTTGGTTGAGGAGTTGAAGGCTGAGGCAACGGAGAAAGATTTTCGTCTTGAGGAGCTACAGAAGAAATATGACGAGCAAGGTGCTCTTCTTTCTAAGGCAAAAGAAGATGCAGTGGCTGAGTTTAAAGCGTCCAAACAATATACTGATATCCTGGACACCAACTATGCAGCAGGCTTTGAAGATTTCAGGATGGACGCTACAAAGAAGTTCCCTAATGTGGACTTTAGCTCCATTATACTCAATTTGAACGCTGCTGCCATAAGTTCTCTGCTTCATGCTGGCTCTGAAGACGCCAATATTGAGGATGATGCCACAACTCTGCCTCAAGACGATTCTAATGTAGACGCTCCTCCAGTGTAGAAAACATTTTGATGTACTTTATATAACTCTAGTACACTAAGCTCGTTTATGGTCTAAGGACGAGTTTTAATTAACAGTTTTAATTTTGCAAGGGTGTTTGGACGTTGATTGTCTGCCCTTGAAACAACTGAATGAATGATGTTATTTTTCAATTATGTGCATGGACAAGATTTTTTATTTTTATATATGCAAGAATTCCTGCCTAGCTCGTCTACATTTCATATATATGTTTTCACCATTCTTATGAGAATTTCACTAAGTGTAATTCATCTATGAAATGGCAATTATCAGTATTACTTGTCCTTAGACTTGGCTGATTTTCATGTGTGGTTGAACCTTGCATTTTGTTCGTCCATAGACTACTGCTTTAAAGTGTTCAAAGCACTCGTCCATAGGTTTCTTCGTTTATAGTATGGACGAGGGTTTTTATTTATTGTCCACTGTATGGACGAGTACGCCTCGGGCTTAAGTTTGCTACAGGCTTTTAAGTGTTCAAAGCACTCGTCCATAGGTTTCTTCATTTATAGTATGGACGAGGGTTTTTATTTATTGTCCACTGTATGGACGAGTATGCCTCGGGCTTAAGTTTGCTGAAGGCAGACTTTTCCTCATCCTTTTCTTTGGACGAGCAAGCTTTCGCTTAGACCTCACATCTCTGCGTCCAGAGAATTTTCTCGTCTTGGGCTTTTTAACCCTTTATGATTGATTTAAGTAATATGAAAACCAACAACTCACACAAAGTTATGTACACAACATAAATAGTTCACGCAACAGTATGTACATAGCATAAAATATTGTTTTCATAGACAAGGCATACAATTAGAAGTTATGCCTTATTAAGAAAATAAATACAAGCCAAACCCAAACTGTCGTCCATAACTTTAACATAGTAATAACAATACAACATTAAAGACACGTAAGTAAACAAAAGTATGTAGATTCCTTTTCAGGGCTAGGCTCGTCCAGGAGAGCTCATTTAGGTTGGCATTCTACTGATAATACCTCCTCAAGTGTTCAACATTCCATGAATGTTCTAATTTCCTCCTGTCTAGGGCTTCCAAGTAATAAGACCCCTGCCTTTTACAGTTGATAATTTTGTAAGGTCCTTCCCAATTGGGGCCCAATTTCCCATGAGATGGGTCCTTGGTTGCCAAAGAGACCTTCTTCAGGACAAGATCCCCTATGTTGAAACGTCTTGGCTTCACCATTGCATCATATTGCCTAGCCATGAGGTTCTTGTACTTTGCTGTTCTATGCTCTGCATCCATCCTTACTTCGTCTATAAGATCAAGGTTCAAATGGAGTTGCTCAGCGTTTTCCTTTTCTTGGTACATCATCACCCTATGATTGGCCATATGCACTTCTGCAGGTATAACTGCTTCGCTTCCATATGCTAGCTTAAAAGAAGTTTCCCCCGTAGGGGTTCTCACTATCGTCTTATACGCCTATAAAACACCTGGTAATTCATCTGGCCATACTCCCTTTTCCCCCTCAAGCCGAGTCTTGATAATTTTTAACAAGGATCGGTTTGCTACTTCAGCTTGCCCGTTTGCTTAGGGATGGGCGGGGGAGGAGTAATGATTTGACTACTTGGGATGAGCCATGCCTGGTTTTCTTGCTTCATCGACTAGGAAGATTTTCTAAGTCCAAATTCTTGGACAAAGTCTTCCTCTTATCCCTAGTCGATGGACGAACCTGAGGTTCCACTTCATGACGAGCCCCCTCACTACTCACTTTTTTTCCTTTGTTTCCTTTCATGGTCGCCATTCCTTTAAAAAGAGAGAGGAGGAAAATTTCCTTTAGGATTAATGAAAGAACAAACAGCGCAAAGAAAGTTTAGAATTTAAAAACTTACTTTTTCTCACTGTAATTTCGTGTGCAAGTGCTTCTGCGGATGGGTTAGGGCCTAATCCCCACTTGGCAAGTCGTCTTAGACTAACCAAGGAATGAAAATCCCTATCTGAGTGTAGACGAGCCCTGTGGACGCGGTCACGATGCAATTTACTTAATGATGGTCGTTCAACAGCTGTAAGAAAACAAATGAAGGTTAGAAAATAACAAATAGTAAATAAAAGGGGAAAGGGGGAAAGCATAGGGACTTACCCTCAGGATGAAGGTTCCCTAGGTCCCCAGCATAACGACCAAATGTATCCCGGCCAACATCCATAGGATTCCCAGCCCAGAAGCCGGAAACGAAGAAAAACTCCGTCTTCCACTTTCTGTCAGACGAGGCCAAGGATTTCACTAGTCTACAATCTCTACCTCTGGCTGTGAATTGATAAAAGTCAGGGGATTGATGAATTTCTGAGGGCTTATAACAGTAGAGGAACTCGTCCATGATAAAAGGACGATCCCCTCCAAACACTTCCCTCCACAAAATTTGCATAGAGATAATCAATCTTCATGCATTTGGGTTAAATTGACATACTCCTAAGCCTAACTTGACCAACAATTCTCTAGTAAAAGCATTTAAAGGAAACCTAAGACCCCCCAAAAGATAAGCCTCATACACACCTATCCCAAAATGAGGGTTACAACACCACTCTCCACGGACTGGCAATCTAGGATTAAACTCGTCCAGGATCTGATACCATTCCCTAAGATTCTTTAATCTTTGCTCGTCTATTTTGGAAGGGATATCTACAGCGCAACTATACACGGTTACTTCCTCCTCGTCCAAACGAACGGACAGAGGAGTGAAAGACGAGGTGCCTGCTTGGGACCCTGAAGCTTTCCTAAGTTGTTCCTGAATTACTTCTACGGGAAACCCAAGGACGCCTGAAACATACTCTTCGTCCGTGGTGTTCCCCCCACTACTGTCACTAGAGCTACTAGAATTATTACTACTCTCGTCATAATATTCGTCTATGCTTTTTCTGTACTACTGCTGGACGAGGAAATGGCTATTTCTGACATTTAAAACAAAAATTGGAAAAAACCTAAAAGATGAGGAAAGAGGGAAATACCTGGCTCTAGGACGAACTGAGACTATGGACGCAAAGAAACTCCTAGACGAAGCTCTAGACGATGAATATCAAAGGAGAAATGTGTGAAGGGTAGTGGGGGCATTCCATTATTTATAGATAGCTGACTTAGGTATGTGAAACGACTCAACTAATCAAATAATGACACGTGGTCTTCGTCTCGAAAAAATGAATCGACGAGACTTGCAACCAATAAAATGATGACACGTGTCACCAAGAACTGATATTTAGGGAAAATTTGATTATTATTTCCCTAGGACGACCTATATGGACAAGGGGGCAACTGATAGCGTAGGGAAAATCTAGTCTTATGTCGTCCAAATAGGTCGTCCAAGATAGGAGATGAGAAATCCAAGGGATAGGCATGGAACATAGGACGAGGAAAATATGCCTAATAACCTCGTCCTTCTCGTGTTCGTCCTGACTAGAACCTCACCTACACGAATCTCGTCCGCCCTTAGTGATCGACAGACGAAACTCCATGAAAGTTCGTCCATCGCCGTGATGACTTACTCGGACGAGCAAATCAGGAAGATGAATGACTATGGAGCCGTCCATGATAGTTTCATCTACCTTTCATAAATCATGGACGGGTTCATCCTTCAAGGCTATTGTTCACCAAATTCTTCTATAGAATAGAAACAAGTAAAATAACTTCTAGAACGGTTACACCCCTCAACCATAGCGACGATTACTAAACAAATAAGTAACCGTTCTACAAATACTATATAAATGCTCTTCAATGAGAAGGTAAGGCCATTATGACATTTAGTTTTGTTCAGAAAAACTCCCTCTCCCTATCGTGAAATATAAGTTTACTAACTTCATCATCGGAGGACCTTTGGCTGGTCTCCACCGGTCTCCTCTGACTTATTGTTTGCTTTCAGGATTAAATCTTGCAACCACCAACGTTCGATACTCACCAACCTACTGATTTTCAAAGGAATCATCATATATATATATATATATATAAACATTATTTATGTAAATCATCAAATAACTTTTTAACTTTTTAGTCTAACAAATTTTGACTCTTACTGTAGAAGTTCTTCCCTTTTTTTTTTTTAAGTTCATCACTCTATCACATACTTCTATAATTTTATCACTATCTTTTTTATCTCTTTTGATCTTATCACTATCTCTTTACCTTTTCAATCTCAACTTTGAACTCTCATCTCATGGCACAACTCTTACTTTATCTCTTTAGTTTTTAATATTTATCACTTTATCTTTTCAATCTTAGTAGTTTAGTAATTTGGTTTAGAGTTTTTAGACTTCAAAGTTCAAACGATTTAGGCTATGTTTGGTAACATGTAAAATATTTTCATATGTTTGTTTGGGTTCTAGAAAATATATCGGAAAACTATTTTCAGTGTTTGGTCATGCATGTAAAAGCGTTTTTCCAAAAAATATTTTCCTGTGTTTGGCCCCCCCAATGTAAAACATTTTATAGGAAAAATGCCAAAAAAAAAAAAAAAAAATATATATATATATATATATACACCTATAATACAATTGAGCATCTCAAAATACCTATACACATAATATATGCATATCCATTAATTCCAATCACAAAAAATATGAACATATACACGTCCAAGTTTTACATAACAATTACGAAGGTACCCACATACAAAAATTAGAGATTAACATAACTTTTATGGTCATTCACCCAAGTTTAGATGTGCCATTTTATTGAGCTCATCATCAAGCAGGACTTGAGATGCCACTGCGTTTAGCATTCTTGCATTCAACTTTGAAAATCTTCATTGCATGGTTTCGCTGCTCAATTGCGATATCTAATTGATATTTCAATAAATCATATTTAACATCTTCTGTGTAGTAGGGGCTCTCTTCAGTTGAAGGAGTATTGGAACTTGAGCTGGAATGAGTAGTTATTAAAATCGTATTGGAGATTAACTTGGTTGAAGAATTAATTTACTGGTTCATTAATTTAACCTATGGTTCATTGGTTTAAATTATAGGTTTATTAATTAATTAAAGAATGTTTATAATTATAGAATAAAATAAAAATACTCCATTTAGGTAAATTAATAAATAATTAATTAATTAACTAATACATCATATGACATAAAAGATAGAGAATATATATATATATATATATATATATAAACATTATTTATGTAAATCATCCAATAACTTTTTAACTTTTTAGTCTAACAAATTTTGACTCTTAGGGTAGAAGTTCTTCCCCTTCTTTTTTTTTTTTTTTTTTTTGGGATAATTACAATAAACCCACCTGTAGTATGATCCGTTTTCAGTTTGCCTACCTGTGATTTAAAACTTTACACTTTGCCCACTTGAGGTTAGTTCCGTTAGCCTTCCGTAATCCACCTCTCTGTTTGCTGTTAGAAAAACACATTTTTAGGCAAAAACAAATATAACAAGAATAAAAAAGCTAGGGTTTTTCATTACTCATGAACTTCAATGAGAACAAAGTGGAGGAACAACACAACAATCAAATGGCTCAATGAAATTATTTTTAATCTATAACAATATCAACAATTTCACAACAACTCAAAATTTTGAACCAAATTTTGCAAGAAGACTAACATCTCAAAACAACTAGCAACGTTATCAATAAAGAGAGAATGAGATAGAGATAAGCCAACAACTGAAGTGTGAGGTATAGAAAAATCCAGCCGTGGGTTTGGATCATGGTAAATCAGCCATGGGTTTGGTGTCATGGTGGTGGCTTCTAGGTGCTAGATCGGAATGTAAGACAGGAAGAGAAATCCAGCAACATGTTTTGAGAGTGGGTTTGGTTACTTACTGTTGTGGATTGACCTTGATCTCAACTTTTCCCTCACCTAATTTCCAGTCTTTTCTGCACAACCAAACACCACCAAGGAAAGAAAGAAAGGAACCTTCCAACTTAGAAGTCAAGTATATAAATACAATAAACCTATCAACCGATCCCAGGCATGGTTGAACTAAGATTCAATCGTGATTGACTTTGTCTTGTATAAATGCGAAGCGGTAGAAGTTGAATGAAAAGGAAAAAAAAAAGGTCGAATAAGACGCCGAAGCGAGTAGAACTTGCCAAATGCATGAGATTCTGAGAACGAAACTCGCAGACAACACTCCAGCTTTTACTTCTACCACCCAAACCCACTCTCACACTTTCCTTCACCTACCACCCCACAAAAATCATTACTCTCTCAAGGAAGGTTGTGTTGAAGAGGGGGACAGAGATTTGACAACAAGTGTGATAGGGAAGCAGAAAAATGAACCCAACTCTTGTTTGTCCAAGGAGTCGTCCAGGGCTAACAGAGCCGTTTGGACGAAGAATCACCCAAGAAGGGACAGTGCATGGACTAACACCACTTAAATCTGAGAAGGTCGTCCATAACAATCGTCCATGTAGCTCGTCCATGGACGATTTCCAGATTGTCCATGGACGACCAAAACCTTCTCAGACCAGATAGACGAATACACAACACTTGGAGAAATTTCAAGTGTTTATAGCAGTTACTAAATCCGTAACTATCGCCACGAACCCCTCAAATAAACTTCCGTTGCCGGTTACAATTTTAATAGCCGTTGAGGAAGTTAACTCCGGGCCCCTTGGCTTCCACAAATCTTGGGGAAGTTATTTGGACAAGTAACCGCTTCAAGGATCTCTATATAAAGGACCGGTCTGAACCCAAGGAGGGTAAGATTTTTCTGAGACTTATTCCCAAACATTCAAAACTCCATACTAACTTTCTCATCGGAGGGGGTTTGGCCGGTCATCTCCGGTCTCCTCTTTGACTGCGCTTTCTTCTTTGCAGGCCTTCCACCACCGTCGGTAGTCCCACCGAAGCCAGATCATCCGACCCACTGATTCGAAGCGATATCAAAGTGTATTACAGAAGTTTAGATATGATAACTCAAGTGACTCTCTGCTTTTAAAATTTCTAACTTTTTGATTCTTGTTATATTTGTTTTTGCCTAAAAATGTGTTTTTCTAACGACAAACAGAGAGGTGAGTTACAGAAGACTAATGGAACTAACCTCAGGTGGGTAAAGTGTAAGTTTTAAACCACGGGTAGGCATAGTGAAAACGGGCTATACCACAGGTGGGTTTACTGTATTTATCTTTTTTTTTTTTTTTAGTTCATCACTCTATCACCTACTTCTATAATTTTATCACTTTCTTTTTTATCTCTTTTGATCTTATCACTATCTCTTTACCTTTTCAATCTCAACTTTGAACTCTCATCTCATGGCACAACTCTTACTTTATCTCTTTAGTTTTTAATCTTTATCACTTTATCTTTTCAATCTGCAGTAGTTTAGTAATTTGGTTTAGAGTTTTTAGACTTCAAAGTTCAAACGATTTAGGCTATGTTTGGTAACATGTAAAATATTTTCCAAGTGTAAAATATTTTCATATGTTTGTTTGGGTTCTAGAAAATATATAAGAAAAATATTTTCAGTGTTTGGTCATACATGTAAAAGCGTTTTTCTAGAAAATATTTTCCTATGTTTGGCCCCCCTAATGTAAAACATTTTACAGGAAAAATGCCAAAAAAAAAAAAAAAAAATATATATATATATATATATATATATATATATATATATATACCTATAATACAATTGAGCATCTCAAAATACCTATACAAGTCATAAATGCACATCCATTAATTCCAATCACAAAAAATATGAACATATACACATCCAAGTTTTACATAACAATTACAAAGGTACCCACATACAAAAATTAGAGATTAACATAACTTTCATGGTCATTCACCCAAGTTTAGATGTGCCATTTTATTGAGCTCATCATCAAGCAAGACTTGAGATGCCACTGCGTTTAGCATTCTTGCATTCAACTTTGAAATCTTCATTGCATGGTTTCGTTGCTCAATTGCGATATCTAATTGATATTCCAATAAATCGTATTTAACATCTCTTGTGTAGTAGGAGCTCTCTTCAATTGAAGGAGTATTGGAACTTGAGCTAGAATGAGTAGAATATGTACTGGATGAAAAACCTTGTTGCACATTCCCATTATCAATCTGCCAAAACTTCATAAAAGCAACTTCTACATCCATTTTATGCTTAAATGCCTTGTGGTCTACTCCAGAACATTGATGAACTTGGGCAAGGGCTTCTTCCCATGTGTTGTACACCCTAGGCACACGACCAGCAAAAACAATGTATGTCTTACCCTTTAGGTGGTCAATAGGATAAACAATTTAAAATCCAAAATTGGCCTTATGACATACATATTTAGCATAGGAAATTATTTGGCATACCATTCAATCAAATGTGTAAGCAAGAAGATGATATTTTCCAAAAAATATCCCACAATACAAGACAGTGTAGATCCATTCATCATCTCAGTAAAGTCTCCACAATAATTGTTGTTAAACCATCCAAATTCACTTAAATATTGTAACAAGACCAATTCAAGAACAATGCTAAATTTAGTTTATCAAAATATTTACAAGTTGCCATATACCTTCACAAACACTACTACAAATAACATTATGCATATATATTATATATACAAATAAATCTATAAATAAGGATAAATATATATATATATATTCAATATACCTTTGGAATACCTTCGCGTTTGTGCAATGAGTTTGAGGTCACGATGTTGATAGAGGGACAAATCGTGGGCTAGGATGCTGGAATTAGGGTGGGTTTAGCTGGGTGCATCGAGTACATGTAGTGCTCGATCTGGGCATGCTAATTAGAGATGGGTTTGAGCAAGACGGGGGAGATGAGGTTGGTCAAGGAGAGAAGAAAAGCCAATGAAGAAAAGGAAATAGAGTACTTATCGGCGCATGGAGGGGAATGAGGCGGCGCGATCTAACCAGAATCGGGTTTGGGTGGATCTCCGAGTGACTTTCCAAAGCTGCTCTCTCTCTCTATCTCTCTTTTGTTTTTCAGTCTATAAAACTTGGTTTGAAAGTAAATGGAATGTGTAAATGATTTTCCACTCGAAGGGCTTGAATTTTACGGTCAAAACAATTGGTTTTCGGTTTGACCTAGTTTTACATATGCTCCTAAACACACATAATGGTGTAAAATATTTTCCAAATTTCATTCTCACCCGAAACAAGCACAGCCTTAGTGACTTCAATAGTTCAATTAAGTCTTTTTCACAAATAAAAATGTTATTTTTGTTTCTTTTATCCACATGCTAAAAAGATTAATCCATACAATTTGTTGTTTTATACAGTTTGAGAAAGGGTCATTTCATATTTGGTATTTTACACTAAACCATTCAGGATAATACTTTGGTTTACGGTTTAATCGATTGTTTGGTATGGATTTAATAACTATGCTTTGGGATTTTGGTGTCTATGGATTTTTATTAAAAAAAACTAATATATATATATATATATATATATATATATATATATATATATATATATATATAAAACAAATAAAATTATAAAAAGTGATAGGGCTATTTTTGTCACAATGTTTTTTTTTTAATATCATTAATAATATATATATATATATATATATATATATATATATATATATATATATATATATATATATATAAACACACACATATAGAATTTGAATTTATAGTATTCGCTCTATAACAATTGTTTTTTATCATCAAACTAAAACACCAATTAATTTTGGTATAGACAAGATTCAAACTTCATATCTCTTATTCAACAATAAGATATTTTACTAGTTGAACTAATTGAAATCTACTAAAATGAAAGTTTTAATGGGGTAAAACGAATTTTACAAGGACTCATAAGTCATCACTGCTCTATTTTCATTAGGTACCAATTACAACACTCCAACTCAACAATTATAAACAAAACTATGAAATGTTATATGTTCCTAAACTTTTGATTTACATTCAACCATATGAAGAAAAAAAGAAAAAAAAGAAAAGAATGAGAATGAGAATTCTACATTTGGATCCTATCAAAAAGTTTTTTTTTTTTTTTTTTTTTTTAGAGATGGAATTTCAACCTCAACGTTAACTCCTAATAATTGCCCTTTATCATCAGACTAAAGATACTAATTGGTTTTTTATATAGGCGGCGATAGAATCTCATTTCTCTTATTTGACGACAAGAGATTTTACCAGTTGAACTAACCGGATCTTATTGAAAGTAAAATTTCAAATTTAGAAGTGAATTTTATTAAAACGTCACTATCCCTTACTTTTCATAACCCATATTAGGGGTTACAAAGATCAAAGAATAGTAAGATAAATGTTATTCCATATTCTTCTCTTCACTAATGACACGTTGGTTTGATTGTACAATACGTATAGTGAAACAAATGTTTTGCCCTTTTATCTTAAAGATTTATTGTATATATATTGCGGTAATTGGTAACATGATATGATTAATATACAATAAAATAAAATAAATAATTGATTTATATAAAAGTGATATTATGTCAATAAGAATCGATTCAATTTATTATAAGGTTTAAAATCATAAATTTAAGTGGGTGTTTTTATATTTAAATATCAAATAAACATTATTTATTTGACTTATATATATATATATATATATATATATATAGTTTTGTTTAAAACCCAATTTTTTTAGATGTAAAATTATTGATTATTTTTTTATTTATGTTTGTTAATGTATTCTTTTACAATTGATAATAGCTAATCTACATGAATCTCTTTGTGACATAAAGGATACACTCATGACAATTATCTTTTTGAAACATTTTAGATTCTCTCAGTTGGCTATTGTCTCGGTATAGTGGGAGATTTCTTGGTGGTAGGAAAAAGAATTTAAAAACTCATTTATATATATTTTTTTTCTTTTAAATAAATATCAAATACATTCTGTAATTGTTGGACTCTTTTATATAATTTTGGGCTTTACAATTTTATGGCCTTTTTTTTTTTTTATAACCAAAAAAAAAAAAGTTTGTGCGACTGTGAGACCTTACTCCTTTGGCATAGGCTTAGAATTGGCCCTAATATTAGTCATTCCTTGCCAATCTTAATAAGTTAGGCATGGGCTTAGAATTGGCCCTAATATTAATCATTACTTGCCAATCTTAATAAGTTATGGGCTTTTTTTTTTTTTTTTTTTTTGAAAAATTTAGCATTGCTCTTAATGATATGAAACAACCACACACAGCAAAACTTTAAAAAATGAAGATGGAAATTTCAAATTCATTGAACTTCACTGCACTGGTGGGATGATTCTCAACAGAATCATACAATGTATGTTCTTCAATTGATTTTATATATATATATATATATATATATATATATAAATAAATAAATAATAAAACTGTTCCTTTATTCTTTTATTTCATTTATTTTTATAAAACCCATAATAATTTTTTTATAAACTTACCAGTTTCAATGTTTAAAACAAATGGTGCCTACAAGGTATTGATCCATACGAATTTAACCAAGCATTATGTAACCTGAAAGTTGACTCATGAGCCATGATGATTCATGAATACTTGGCTCAGAAAACACAGACCTCATTCTAATTAAATACGTTGTTAAAAGTGTTAATGGGAACAAATTTCCTCCTTTGCATCTCCATTTTGTTCTGTTAAATTATACCAGCATTCCGACCAAAAGAAAAAAGAAAACCAATATAGTATATATAAACAAGTTTGGGCATGCCAGAACAACCTTTGCAGGGTCCACTCAAAACTCAAAAAAGTATCCAGCTCTAGTTCAATAATTTAGTTGTCCAGCTAGTCTCACCAAATCAACGTACAAAGCACACGATGCACCTGAAAACCAAAAACCTTCAACTACTTCAATTGTAGCTTTATTTCTCAAGAGAAGAGTCCCACATACCTGAACTCATACCAAAGGGCTCAAAAGAGAAACCAAGTGCCACAAAAGATGGGGCCTTTACGGCTATGTTGAAGACAAGATGATTTACCAACCAGAATTTTAATGGTTCCAGCCTAACTATTTATAAACTTACATAAATTTAATAACTTATTTCCAGCCTATCTATACTAGAATCCATAGTAGGTTGATCACTTTAAGGATATACCTTAGACAAGTCCATAGTGGGTTTATCAATTTTACTTTTAAGGATATACATTCATGCTAGTTGTTAACTAAAATAATTGCTACCACTTACTGTCATGGCTAGTGGTTAGTGTGAGGTAGGCCATGGGTTCAAATCTTCAAAGGAGACATTGTCACTAATTCAGTTAAGGTATTTCCTTTCACTGCCTGAAACACTGAAACTTGATTAGGCTAAAATCATTATATGAGGTAACTTATCCAAGAAACCTTGGTATATAAGCCTCTTAGATGGTAAGACTTAAGAGCCTTGTAGCTCAATCAGCATCTCCCAACGTTCCAATGGAGACATCCAGCCATCCAGGGTTCAAATCTCTCATCTCCAATTAATAACTATTGAATTATCAACAACCAAAAAAAAAAAAAAAAAGTGTCTCCAAACATTGGTTCTTGAGCAGCTAGTAAACAACTGTGACAACATATAGGGCAGCCATACGGCTGGAGGATTCCTCTTACCCTTTTATTCAGCCAAAAATAATTTTGCAGACTAAAATGTACTACTGCAAACATACCCACCAGAATAAGGCAATACAGAAATAGTAAGAAACTAAACAACAGAACCAAAAAGTAATGCACAGTGGTTATATGCTTGCTCCCAAGTGACACATTAAAGGACTTGTGTTTTGGTTAAAGCAAAATCTTTTCTTTTTGGTGGAAATCACCCTGCTTCAGAAAATTGGTACTACACTGTTGTGGTAGCATAGATAAAGATATAAAAATTCAAAACTCAACTGTCTTGAACAAGATTTCAACACTATAATGTGATAACTAGACTCCTAATCATAAACCTGTACATAAAGCTTCAAGGCCCTGAAGATTTTGATTTCTCCACAAGGATAATCCGACCATTCCATTCAGTCTCATCAAGAGCTCTGATTGCTGCATCTGCATCTTCATCCCTCTCCAGGGATAAAAATCCAAACCCACGCGAATCACCAGACCTTAAATATTGAAAAGATAAGCAAAAAATCAACTCACAGAAGAATACAAAAGAAAAAACAATCTATCCATATTAGAGCTTAAACCACATACTTGCAAGTGTCTCCTGAAAAGAATGAAAAGTTCCATAAAGGCAAAAGCTCAGGTGTTCCTTAAAAACTTCAATTAAAATAGCAACTTAGAACAGAAAAAGGTGGATTAATTAACATAAGTATTCACTAACAGGTCATTCAGATTCCATTACAAACCTTCCAACTAACAAACATGTTCAATGTTTATAATAAGGGATATGAAAACCTGCTCTCCATTTTATTGGATAATTAAAATATCATATAGAAGCAGTCAATTGAGTAGCAATGATGTTTAAGAAGAAATGTTATTGTATTCATTGATTTGCCAATCACACAGGTCACACTTTTTGACTATCATTACAGTTCAATTTTTGGGGCTAAAACATATGTTTCTTGAAAATGCCATTCCCAAAAGCCATCCATCTCTGTTAGTTCATGTTTGGAACATTTGCCCATTGTTCCATCCAAAGAACATCTTTCTATAGCACAAAACTTCACCTGGTATAAGCAAATCAGATTTTAAACTTCTGATAATTGACCAGCAGTACAACTATATAAAATTGAAATGTCTGTAGTGATAATTCATTATACAGACGAGATTAGAAAAAGAAAAGACCTCAAGGATTTTCTTGTCAGAAGACCTGAACAAATTCTTTCAATAGAAATATTGCATCACATATTTACCTCTTGTCTCGAACAATACGAACATCTCGTACACGACCAAACCTAGAAAACTTTCTTTCCAAATCTCTCTCTGTAGTCAAAAAGCTAAAACCTGCAACAAATAAGTTTCTACCAGGTAACCCCACTCCAGTTTTCCTATTACGAGGCGGTGACCAGGGTCTCCTTCTGGGGGACCGATGATGAGAATGATACCCTGAAGGGGAAGATCTTCGCCTTGGAGAATACCTTCTCCTGCTAAACAAAAAAAAAAAGTATCTTTATGATATAAACCCCCACTCTCAGTTTCATAATTCAAAAAAAAAAAAAAAAACATAAATGGAGATATAGATTCACCTTGGGGATCTATAACGATCTCTTGAATATGGGGACCTTGAACGAGATCTGTCACGATAATCTCTTTTGCGATCCCTTCGCCGAATGGGCGACCTTGACACTGATCTGTCCCGCCTTCGATACTTTGGGGGCGAGTGGCTGGTTTTTGGTGATGCAGATATGCGCTTCCGAGAAGAATCATGCTTATGCCTGGACCCTTTCTGGAACCCTGGCGGAGAAACAGAAGTTTTCATAGTAGGAGACAAATGATCCTGGGATGGAACCCTTTCTACCAAGCCATTCCTTTCAGGTGAAGAATGTTTCTGCCTTTGGGATCTAGGTGAATATGATGGGTCCTGACAACCTTGTTGAGAAGACAATGTCTTATCACCATTGGGAGAGTAGTGTAGGTCAGGAGACCTTTCAGGTGAAACCGGAATCTCTCTTACAATCACAGGTGACGTAGATTGGCTGGGAGTTCTCTTTGGTGATTGCATACCAGAATGGATCATGTCCGGCTTTCTGTTCTCAGTTGGTGACTTTCCATCCTTAAGTTCATTTTTGCACCCCTGTGACCTCAGAGAAGGTAGCAACTTTCCTGTATCAGTGGCTTCCCCTTCTATTTCGTTATAGACACAATTGCTCTCCATTTGTTCACCCTGATTTCCCTGTGCTCTCAGAGGAGACTCCTGTGAATGAGCAGAATCTTCAGTTCCCTTTTCACTATGAAAAGTTTGTGCCTTAAACTGAGGGGAGTTAAGAAAATTACTGCCATGCAATTCATCCATCTCACCTTGGTAATGGTTGTTCTTGAGTGGAGACTCAGTCCTCTCACGATCAGAATCAAATTTTGTACTCCTAACATTATCACGACCAAATTCTGCTGGTAGATTTCCATGAGAAGATTCTGAAATGTCACATGTGAAATCTGTAGGCAGTGAAGGGGATCCCAGTTTCCCATGCTGATTCAGATCCACATTTAAATCATCACTTCTTGCTAACTTATCATCAACATGATCTAGAACCTTTTCTCCTTTATCAACTGCAAAGTTGCAGTCTAAGTCTCCAACGAAAACAGAATCATCATTTTCGTAAAGACTACTCATTTTAAATCCCTTCTTGGGGAACCAAACTGAACCCTGCAAAAGTTCAACTAGAGTAATAAATACATATTGCACATAAGCTGAGCAAACAAAGAGAGAAACAGTTTTCAAAATCCATCATAGATCATCCAAAATATTTTGCTGCAATGTCAAGCCTAATCAAAGAGGAAGATCATAGCAACCTATATTAGGAAATATGGAGAGTTCAGGACATATTCTTGAGAACAAACTAACCAACAAATTTGGAAGGTACTTTTGTAATTATATATTAACAAATTACCTTGTGCAGAAAAGCACAATTCCTTTGACATGAGTAACACTAAACAAATGGCAACTTGTTCACACAACCCATGCAAATTATGGCAGCATCATTGTCCCCATTTACTTCACCCCTTCTTCCCAAAGTTAAGTTACCAAGTGCTTCCCATGTATGCCAAAACTACCATGTCTAAGAGTCCGTTTGGGAACAACTTATCTAGCTTTTTGCTGAAAAGTTTTTGCTGAAAGTGTGCTAAAGTATACTTGTACATTGAAAATTTTTGAAAAAGTGAGGAAAGGTGGGAAAAAGTGAGGTTTTAAAAAGTTGTACATAAAAGCTAAAAGCTGATGCCAAACAAACTCTAAATCAGGTTGTATGTGATTCCTGTATAATCAGTTCATAAGATCAACATCTTCTAAATGCAAGCAGGCAACAATTTAAACTAATTAGCACAAGTCCTCACTTCTTGTTCAAAATAGCTAATACTGTCGGCTTCTCCCAAGGGAAGCCAGAAAAGCCACTCACAGTAAGTGTACTCTTTGTAAGAAGTTAAAAAAATATATGCTGTTTTATACCTCAATATGCAAGATTTATTACAGACACTAAGGAGACTAAAATTTCTCATCATGGGAGTTCATGGAACCTTCAGTAATTATGCTTTTCACAGCAGTTGAAGTGTGCTCCATGGCCACTGACCCTGAAAATGCTGTAAAACAAGGCACCAAACACTCATGTCGATGCCAAACTGGAGTTCCACGACAGGCAGCATGGGCTAGGAACTCTACAAACCCATGATAAAATCAAAGGTTCTTGAAGGCAAGTTAAAGTAATCATACTGTGGTAATGGGAATGACATAGCTTGATGGCTCTAGTTGAGGCTCAATTAGGAGGGTGTGCATCCCCACATGGTTAAAGGCAGCACCACTTCCCAGAACACCCTTCAGAAGAAAAAGGGAAGCAGGATTTCCCTTTGACTGACAAATCTTGGTACTACTATCTTTGCAAGTGCTATGACTCCCAGCTCACAATACCAGCAAGGAAACTAGCAGCATCAATCCAAGCCCTAAAGAGTGGCTCTAACCTTACAGCCTATTTTCAGTATTTTGCGACAGAATGTCGCCATTGTGCTTTCGCAGATGAGATGTTGCCTGTATATCAATAACAGCTCAATATAGAAACACACAGCTAAATTAACTTAGAAAAGTGATGCAACTTGCAGTTTGGGAACACCTTTAAGTACAAGTACACTAAGACAACAACGTCCTATTTTATCCTTTCATCACTCTCAAATTGCTTGTATCAAAATTGAAACATGGTACCCCTTGCATCATCACACTTTGCCTAAATACACCTCTTACAGTCTCAAAGAATTCACACACATGCACATGCACAGACATGGGTTTACACACACACGCACATTGATAGGTGGGTTGTGACCATCCTCCACCCTATTCTTAGGAGGGGAGAACACCCCATTTGAGCTAGAGCTCATTGGCCAAACTTATTCATATATACTGAGCTTCTTTATTACCATGCTTAACTTTCTCACCACATTCCTCTAAGCCATAACTCTACATTCTTTCAATATAACTTCAGTGAAGGCTACACCTACACGTTCATGACCCATTAATTTTTTTTAATTGATATAACAATAACATATCCTTCTTACAGGCTAGTTTTCGACACCCAACTTTTCAAAATAGTATTCTAACTCGATAACTTAGTCAACCTTTCTCCATAATAAAAGGAAAACCCATTCATAACCAATTGCATACAAATACACACACATTAAGGTCTCAGAAAATTCTAAACACAAGCCATAACAATCTCATTCACATATGTATGTATTTCTGTCATAAAAACTAATGATATCATAATTCCTAAATGATTATTGCTTTGCCCAACTGAAGCATTATCTTCAATTTACAGTTCATGGGCATTGATGAACCATTTTAAAGTTTTGATTTTTACAACAAATTATAGAAATGCACTACAACCCTTTTGTGTTTTCCGATTAAACTTTCAAATTCAAATTAAACCCATATATAAATAGAACACAGACACACGCACAAACACAAACACATAGAGGCCAATACTTGAAAATGGTATTATTCCTCTGCAATGGAATTGAAACTAATTTTTAAATTTTACTTTAACGAAAACAAACTACGTGCGTAACCGTCAAACTCCAGAAAAAAACGGGGTTTTGCATCAGACAAAAAAATAAAAGAGAAAAAGAATTCAAGAAACAGGTATTTTGCATTAAACTCCAGAGAGAGATTACCTTTGATTTTTCTTTTTCCTTTTTGAGGTGAAAGTTTTTCCTTCGGCAATTCTATTAGAAATTGTTTTTCAATTTTCACAATGGTCGTTAATGGTTTCAGGGAAAATAAAAATACAGAATATAAAGAGAAAAGAAAATAAGAGAGGGAGAGAGATGTGTTTTTTTTTTTTTTTTTTGGGAAAAATTACATTTTCAACCCTATATTTTAGGGATAGTTTTAAATTCGACCTTATTGTTTCAAAATTTCCAAAATAAAGCCTTGAAGTTTAAAATTTTTAAGAGGTTACAAATTAAAATTTTTATTTTCATAGTTTCAAATAGAACATTATACTTTTAAAATCGTATCAATTTTAAATTTGATTGGAGAAGTTTGACTTTTAGGCTTTATTTAAAAAATTTTAAATTATAGGGTTTCACAAATACTGAGTTTAAAATATAATTTATTCTTTTTTATATACATATTTAAAGGGCTATTGACAAAACAAATTAGTCTAGAGTGTACTTTACACGTTTTGAATTTGGGATCTTTTTTTTTTTTTTTTTTTTGAAACAAATTTGGGATCATTTTTAAATCAATCTTTAACATGAAAATTGCAGTTTATTCCCATGAATATTACATCAATATCAATACTTTATTTGTTAGCAATGTGACACTAACCTGCCAAAGCCGATGTCTTTTTCTTTTTCTTGGATAACAAAAGACGATATCATTTTAAAACAAAAACAATTTCCATTTGCTAAGAATAAAGTTAAACAGATAAATTTGGGTGCTTAGGATAATTTGTGAGACCACGCTCATCAAGCGCTTCAATGACATAAAAATTAATGAAAAAAAAAAGTTAGTCAAATGGTTTTTAGTTATGGATGTTGGCATGGGTTGTTGGCTTATAGCTATGGATCTTGGTCAACTAAATGGATTTTTGGGGCAAGGCTTGAATAATATTTTTGTAATATACTAATATTGGCACTATTTTGAATCTATTTAGGTTTCTCCCAATCTTTATCCCTTTTCACTTTACAAAAATTTATATTTGTGTAGTGATTATGATTTTAATTAAAATTCAGTCAAATTAGCTAAAAATATGTTACATTCTCAAGTTTTGTTTAAAATAGCTTTGTGATGGATTTGATGGGTGGTTGACGTAGGTTCTTCCACAAGGAAAGGAACTCAATTTTTTTAATTAATAAAAATTTTTTTTTTCAAAATTTTTTTTTTTAAAACAAAAACTTTTTCCTTTTTTTTTGTGGGGGGGGGGGGGGGGGGGACAATGTCATTTGAAGTGAGTAAACAATTTACAATTGATAGACACTTACAAAAGGATTATATTGAAATTTTGAAATCAAAATCATACTCAAGGGTATGACAAGTTTTCATAGTGACAATTTTAGAAAGGACCCAAGTTATATGGTGTAAAATTCATTTGAAGGCAGTGGCACTGCCACATTTATGCCTCAAAAGAATTTCAAAATATAACTTAAAAAAATAATTTACACCTCCTAACTTTACTCAAAAATTATTTTTGCTCTTTGAGCTTAAAGTTTGTCATTTTAGTTCAATAACTTTATGCAAAAGTCATTTCAGTCATTTAAATTTGAAATTTGTCATTTTATCTTAATAACTTTTCTTAAAAAAAATTTAGCCCTTTAAGGGCTCACTTAGTTAGGTAAATTTGCTCAAAAATCACTAAAAACAACCAGTTTATAGTACCAAAATAATTTTCAGCAAAGATATTTAAAATGATAATTTTCAAACTTAAAAAACAAAAATAATTTTGGGAAATAAAATTATTAGATTAAAATAACCATTTTCAAACTTAAAAGACTAAATTCACACTATCAATCCATTGTCAATTTGAGAGCTGAGACATTATCTTTGAAATATATTCATGAACAGTTGAAATCTATCAACACGAAAAAAAAAATTTTATGAAGCCACAACTTTGTGTTTAATTATCTATTTGAAGTAACTCTAAAAAAATATATTTAATGTAAGTTCCTGACATAAAAATATAAATTAAATTTGAGAAATTACTTTAGATTGTAATAATTATTTATTAAAATTTTCAAAAAGTTTAACAAAAATTTATATTGTGAAATTACTAATGTGAGAGAGAGAGAGAGAGAGAGGTGCATCCCGCTTGGTTTAATAAGCTTTTGCTTTGGGTCGGTGCCTTGTGGGCTTTAAGGTAATAGAAGACTTGGGCCATTCAAATAGATAAACAAAAACATGGCCTGTCTTACAAGCCCAACAAGGGAAAAAGGAAGAAGAAAAGAGAATTGTAAAAATGGCACGTGGAAGACAGGCATTGCTATGTGGTTCACTAATCTATAACAAAAAGTGAATGGACATTCATCAATCAACAATGGACAACAACTACTATGGCAGCCCTTTCATGCAATATAATGTGTTATATAAGATAATTTCAAAATTATTAGCAAACAGATTGAGACCACTCCTCCACAAGATGATATCTCCCTAGCAAGCAGCCTTCATTCAAGATAGAAAGATACAAGATAATAGCATAATAGCACATGAAATCATTCATGCTATGAGAAAGAAAAAAGGTAAGGAAAAGTGGATGGTAATAAAACTTGATATGGAAAAGGCATATGATAGATTGGAATGACCTTTTATTCTTAATGTCTTAAGAAATTTTGGATTCAACGAAAGATAGATAAATTGGATTTCAAAATGCATTTCAACTTCCTCTTTTTCTATACTCATAAATGGCTCCCCATTTGGATTCTTCCAACCTCAAAGAGGTCTAAGATAAGGGGACACTCTTTCCCCATTCCTATTTGTTGTAGTAGCAGAAGTACTATCCAAACTCTTGCAAAAAGCTGAAGAGACTAATAAGCTAAAAGGTATCAAGCGTGCTAAGGGCTACCAATCAATATCTCATCTTCAATTTGCAGACGATTTGTTCATTTTTGGGAGGGCAGATGAAGAGAATATAAGGTCCATCAAAGAATGTCTATCCACTTATTCTTCCTGGTTAGGGCAAAAGATAAATACCCACAAATCTACCATGGTTTTCAGCAAAAACCTAACTAGTTGGCATTCTAAACATTTGCTAGTTTGGAGCATGGGTTTAAAAATTGAAGGGTCAAAAGGAAAATATTTGGAGCTGCCAATGTTGATAGGAAAGTCAAAGAAAGGTACATTTCAAGAGGTGGTAGAAAGAGTTGAGAAGAAGTACCAAAGCTGGAAAGTTAAGATACTCTCGCAGGCTGCTAGAACCTTCCTAATTCACACAGTTACCTCAACCATGCCATTATATGTTATGTCCTCTCTCAGACTCCTAAAAGAAACAGCAAAGAAGCTTGTTGCTTTAAATATGAAATTTTGGTGGGGTTCAAAGGAAAATGATTCCAACTGCTGCATCTTGAAGAATTGGGATTCTATTTGCAAGCCCAAGTTCATGGGAGGCCTAGGCCTAGGCCTCAGAAAAAGTGAAGATTTCAACCAGGCTCTACTAACCAAGCTAGCTTGGGAGGTCCAAAAAAATGAGGATAAGCTCTGGGTAAAAATATTTAGAAGAAAATATCTAAAAGTTGGAAGTTTTACCAATATAAGGCCACCTAAACAAGTGTCTTGGATTTGCAAAAGCTTATTTAGTTGTAACAAGCTCATTAAGAAAGGCATGTGCTATAAAGTGGAAGATGGAAGAAGTATTAACATATGGGATGACCCTTGGGTTCCTAAAGAACTAGATTTTAGATAAAAACTCAAGGCTGGGGTGGCTCTAAACAACTTGTTAGTAGCTGAGCTCATCCATCATGACTCAAGACAATGGGATAGGGAATTTTTTTTTTTTTTTTTTTTTTGATTTATTAGAGACTCAATCAACTACAAGGATCATCAATATCCACATTCCTGCCTCCTCAAAGAGTGACACCTTATGCTAGGGACGAAGTCCATAGGTGAGTTTACTGTAAAATCAGCATATATGTTAAAAATGCAACAAAGTAGCACCTCACTGGGGCCAATGCATGAAGCGGATTGAAAGATGTTATGGAAGAGTAAAATACACGAGAGGCTTAAGCTTCTTCTCTGGAGAATAGTTTGTAAATATCTTCTGGACCGGGAGATTCTTAGTAAAAGATTTCCAATTCCTGACATGAGTTGTCTAGCTTGTGAGAAAGAGATTGAAACTGTTGAACACGTCTCTATATTCTGCCCCATCACAATTTAGACTTGGGCCAACTCAATTCGGTCCTTAAATATGGGTGTATTCAAAGATATGAATATTGATCAGTGGATAAAGATTATAATAAATCCAAGAGAAATGTTAAAGACCCAAGGCAAGGAAGCAAAGGAATTTAGTCTTTTTGCAATAGTTCTCTGTGACCAAACTTGGAAGAATAGAAACCAAATAGTGTGGGGAAACCAACCAGAAAGACTTAATCAATCTCTCCATCCAAATAAACAAGGTATTTATTCAACACAAGCAAGCTTGGCAATCGATTTTTGGGGGAAAAGAGAACTCTCCCTCGTGGAAGCCTCCTCCTCTTGGATGGATCAAATGCAACTTTGATGTAGCAGTGAAGCCTGATAAGGTGGTGCTGACAATGGTTTGTAGAGATAGCAATGGATCCATAATAGCAGCACAGTCTTAGGAAGAATGCCTAGGTTAGTCCTTATGGCCGGAATCTAAAGCAGCTCTCTAGCAGCTAGTTTGGCTCGTAAAGAAGGTTTTGCTAGAGTTGTGCTAGAAGGAGATGCCCATTCTGTGATAAAAGCTATCATAAACCCATCTACAACTCCTCATTGGTCCATCAATGCTATTATAGAAGATACCCGTGTGATTCTAAACTCTTTTATATGTTGGAATGCCTCTTTTGTTTTCAGAGACTCTAACTTTGTAGCTCATTCCCTAGCTCAATGGGCTTACTTTTGTAACAGTTTTAGGAACCCCCCCCCCCTTTCTCTGTAGTTTTTGGGTTTGTGGAAGGAGGGGTAGGCTAAATCTCTCCCCTTCCCTTCCTTCTGTTTGTTTTTGCGCTCTTTTTGTGTGTTTATATATTGCCTTATTCAGCAAAAAAAAAAAAAAAAAAATTTATCGTGGGGTCATCTGTTCCAAAATTTTTGTGACAAAACCAAGCTTTGTCTTCAAATTAATTTTGTGTAAGACCATTCCCATCTCTTAAAAAAAAAAAAAACATTTTTTCTTGATTAAATGTTAGTGATAGCCTCATAAATTTTGTATAGGGTGGTCATTAATAAATTTAAATTAAAAAAAATTTAATAAAAATAAAACTTGAATATATTGACACCAAAAAAAAAAAAAAAAAGCTGTAAATACGTAAGGTTTTAAAAATTCTTTGTATGAGTTTTTCATATTTTGAAATTATTGTATGATAGTTTCATTACTAATGTTACAGCTACATCTTTTTCAATATACACAACCAAATAATCATTAAACTACTGATCTCCCTTTTAATTACCAACATCTTGTCTAAATAAGTAACAATATAAACAAAATGCATCGTCCTTTTTTATGATATATTCCTACCAATATTTTTGTATTCTTTAAATTAATCAAGATTAAATCAATGCAATGATCCGCTAATATTTTCTTTAGGGAAATCATGGCTAAGAGGTTGATAAGAACATCTTAGTAAATATGCTCTTTTTTTTTTTCCTACTGATAATTAGGATGAAAAGATGAGACATTTTCTCATAGCCTAGGATCTAAAAGAAGATTATTCAAATGAATACGAATTTTCTTAGACGATAAATTTTGCAATAAAAGTGATTTCCTTATAAGAATTTTTTTCATAGTGCTAATAAAAAAATAAAGGGTAAACTATAAGTTCATTCAACACGTTCAACTTAGGCATTAAACCGTTACATTAATTATGTTCAATAAAGTATTGAAGTATTATTTTAGTGCATGTGTGTATGTAAAAGATGCATCACATTGTGGGTTCTAATTAGCTCAATTGGTAAAATCTCCAATAGTTGTATAAGAGATCTAGGGTTCAATCTCCACCTGCATCAAAAACTGATTGGTGTCTTAGTATGATGATAAAGAGTTATCATCAATAGTAGCGGATGCCATAGTTTGAAATTCTTTAAAAAAACAAAAAAAAGATGTATCACATAAATCCAATAAATTAAACTAAAGACTAAAGCAAACACTAACTGACTAGGTATTGGAAAATATGCATTTTGAAAACAAAATTTAAAATATCACAATTAAACATTTGATTTGGGATTTTAGGCTAATTTGTTTGTTTGAAAAATATTTGAGAAATGTTATGTTTACAATATTTTTCATAACAAATCATAGTTGGCAATTGTTACTAATTCTAATTTATATATCACTAATTTTATTTATTTATTCGCTTGTTGGTAACAACCTGTCACTTAAGATTTGTTGTGAAAGTGTTGAAAAATTGTTGTGAACATAGCATTCTCACAATTTTTTGGTTCAATCTTCAATGAGCTAAAATTTTGGAGAGGTCAAATTTTATTTTTAATGGGCAAATTTTTATTTAGGATGTTCAAGTGTTTTTTTTAGGGTGGTTAAGTTTTTTTTTTCTAGGGTGGTTAAGTTTTTTTTTTCTAGGGTGGTTAACAACCTATATTAATTTATAATTCTTTTATTTTAAGGTATAAAGTTTTTTTTTTTCCAAGTTTAAGGTGGTCCTGTGACCACCCTCGATTATACACAGGACCACCCTCAATTATACATAACGCTGCCCTGTTAAATGTCACTTTATTTGTTTTATATAATCATTTTTACAACATAACTTACATTATATTTCTTTTTACAATACATCCATTAAAATAATATATTTTTCTTCAAAAAAATATAAAACACAAGTCATGCATGTTTGAGATTGGCATTAAAAGAAAAAAAAAAAAAAGGAAGGCACTTGTTGAATATCATCTAAAAATAGATGATTCTATAGCAATATTTTATGCAGAAATCTCATGCAAGAGAGCATGAGGTCCTGCTATGTGGCGTTATAATTTTGCATTTAGTTATTTTACTTCTTTTTATTAAGTTTTTTTTTTTAATTTTATTTTTACTATAATCTAGTATATCATAATAACTTCTATTTACTATTATATAAAATATGAGCTACTCTTGACAATTAGACCAAAAGTTATTATCTACAAAATAGATTACCTTTTAAAAATATATCAAACTTTATGAAAAGGCCAAACTTAGTTATTATCTTACATATTATGACCTGGGTTTGACCTTTCGTAAATCAAAACCTAAACTCTTACCCACTTACAAACTCTCTTCCTCCTCTCCCATGTATAGGTGATACTTCTAGAAAATTTTGTTCTCATGAAATCATGTCTTCATTTTTTATCAATTTCAATACCTTAGCAGTTCATTGTAGGATGCGAATTGCTAGGGTATTGCAACAATAAACAACATTGATATAATGATGGGTTAGTATTATATTTCGTGCATGCTTTGTGGAAGGAATGTGAAACCACAATTATGATCATTTTGGTACTCACATTAACTACATACTCTTCAAATATTTATAATATATTCATCTCACTATAACTTTTTTTTTTTTGAGAAGGTCACTATAACTATATAGATTGCAAACTACTTTAGATACAAAATTCAAATTGAAGTTTTTGATACAATTGACAAAACAACTTTTGTGATATTTGATCAGGATGCCGATAAAATCCTAAACAAATCTTAATGTATTATTTTTGTCAAGATGGCAAAAAAATTTAATATGAATGCAAATACCTACGAAAAATCTTAGCAACAACAAATTTGAAGTCCAAATTTTGTAAGATCCAATTAAGAATCTTCTAGTGCTAATTCATTAGCGATTAACACAAATGATGTAGCAAAAAGAAAAAGTGATGAAAGTTCAAAAATTGAACAGATAGAGAGGACCTAAACTTCAAAAGTTGAAGATGAAGAAACAAATGATGATAACATACTCTTCAACAAGCTTTACAAGTGACGCCATACTGCAATAAAAAAATATTGAAGAAACAAAATAAACAAAATTTCATAATGAATCTCTTTATTACATCACATAGTAAAAATCAATAATATGAAATGAATTAATATATATTTATCAACTTTTATTATACAATATTACTCCAATTTTTTTTATTACTTATTACTTGAACAAAATAATTATAATAGATATGTGTAAGCAATTTATAATTGTTACTTCTTATGATGAACTTATTACTAACAAAATTTTATAATAAATATGCTATAATATATATATATATATATATATATATATATAATTCTCCAAAAAAAAATTTACATCGAACATTACAACATTATCTGTGCATCGCACAAGCAACTTACTAGTATTTTTAATAGTTGAGATTGAAAGTTAACTTAAAAAAACAAACTTTCAATCTCAATTTTTGAATAAAATAAAATAGAAGATTAAGGGGATAATGCCGAGCCTGATAATGTAGGCTTGTTACCAAGTGGAGCAATAAAAGTGGTTGGAGTACACCATGAAATATCTTAGATATTACGGGAGATCCTAATCCATAATAAGCAAAAAGTAGACTAGAATGGATACATCATGGTTTTCAATATTAAGTGATTTCTCACTAAACTTTTTGTATGAGTATTCTTTTATGTGTATCGTTAATCTCTGTCTCATATATATTGGATAATTACAATGCCAAATTCTTTGGGAATTGGGATGGTAATGATATACTACTTAAGAAATTTAAACCCAAAACCTTTAATTTGAATCACATGGGCATTATAGTAACACTACCAACCCCCGGTTAGTTAACATGCTTGGTTTAAAAGGATTGAGATCGGATGTATTGCATTATGAGCAATTTTTTTTAAAAACTTTTAATCAAAGCAATTGCACATGAATCTAAAGTATTTACAAATGATCTCAATCCGATTAAAAAGTATGTATGAATTGAAACTTGAAGCAACAGTCATGTATAATTTTATTTAAGCAAAATATCACTGACAGAATTGTACACCAATTGGTTTTGGTAAAATATCAAAGAACATGGAGTAGTAAAGGAGTGGAGGAGAAATGTCCAAATATGCCAAAATCTCAATCAAAGCAACAAATATCAAGCTCCATTTAATGCAAATTAAAGCACCACATGCTCTCTATCAACACAATGCCCATATCTTTCAAAATTCTCAGCCCACAGAAGCATTAACCACCATTCTAGCACCTGGTTTTGTTTATCCTGTTTGCCTGGAATTGGTGCCCATTACTTGCTTTTCTCTCTGAGACACGAAAACAACCCAAGAGTAGGGGTGGCTGACTATGTCCTGTTCCATTAAAATGTTTTGTCTCTTTTGGCTGAAAGCTCTCAGTCAGAGACAGTCACCATCTGGGAAGAAGGGGCTACCTATTCTATAAACCTGCCCATGAACACAAGCTTTATTAATTTTTCTTCAATTTCAAGGTGGTAACTGGACGCATATATTAAAGATTAAGATCTTTATAGACCGCTTTAGAAACAGAGTCAGAGTTATCCTGCTCTATAATAAAAATAAAAATAAAAATAAAAATACTAATACATTAGGACTTATAGGAGGGAACCTCATACATCATAAAGTTAGCCATTTGAGAACACTCTCTCCTGCCAAAAGCATTTAATGCCTTTCTCGGCCTTTTGGCTAAGATCTAATTTTTTCTCCTGCCAAAAGCATCAACACACTTTACCATAAACCAAATTACACATATTATACTAATGAGAACTATATGTGAAGTTGTGAACCATTTATGAATGATCAGTTGAACCCTTTCAAACGTGAACAGTGAACTAAGCAATTTCTATTATTTGAGCATGTAGTAATTTCAAAAGTGAAATTATTGTTCTTCATATAAAGAAATAATATCTTTAACTTTTTGATCAAATTATTTCACTATTTGTGCATGAGATACTTTGAAAACTTAATAAACTAATAGTACGGGAAAATGAATTTAGAACTTTCAGATTTACGTTACGTCATAGATAATTGAGTTTACTATTTAGGTAACTAGTGTGGGTAAAAGTGATAATATTGTTTCTTAAAAAAATAGCCTTACAAAGAATTCTTACAAATTTTCTATAACTATTTATGTAAAGACTTCGTTGTAAATACATATATAACACACAATAGACCTACAATTTTTTTTTTCTGGTTGTATAAACAAAGGATTAATATATATTAATTAAATAATCCAAAGTTAAGACAACACGTCTCATAATACATACCAATATTGTCGTAATAAAACAAGCAATTGTCTACTAGAGGACTATTAAATATAACAAGATCTTACTGGATAAATGATTCTTTTCTTGCAAGCACATTTGCACAGTACTGTTTTGTCTCATGAAAACTGTGTTTCATGATCTTCACCTGAGATATCTTTCCTAGAAGTTCCTGTAGTCCTTGATAGGTGATGCATTGTGTAAATTGTTGCTAGCAGAATTACTAAGCCAATCAAGTGATCAACTCCTCCATTAGCATTTATTTCAACCTCCACACTTGGCAAGTTTAGCTCTAAACGTAACTTGAGGCCCTCCCTCGAGGCCCAAAGCTCAACATCAACATTGGTAACTGCACCTATGGATTGGGTGGACCCCGATATTCAAAGGCCTCTTTGATCTTGGATGAGTCTGTCACCAGTGGCTAATCTAGGGTTGCCTAAGGAAAAGCCGTCTATATTAAGCTTGCACCACCCTTTCTCAAACTTAGACCATTTCGCTCTAACCAATTGCTTGTTATTTCATATTCTAGATCGAGCAGAACAAAACGAATACCTAGTGGCAAGATGTTTAACTTCTCTAGCAAATTCATGATTAACATGTAAATTTTTAAAAACCACCTTATTTCTATTGAGCCAAATGCTCCAAGATAGTAAAGGTCAACAAATAGTTCCAAGGAATAAGAGAGCCTCCGTGAACTGTTCCACATTCCGCATTAGTTTCGAGCCAACAACACAGGTTAACACAGCTCCATATATATTTAAAAAAAAAAAATTCATGGATGACATTGGCCAGCTCCATATACATTACAGCATTACTTGATTCGTATTTGAGACGAATAGCATACCAAATTACCACCATGATTTAATATGAGCTTAGCTCGATAAGACCCATCAACTACCCCCCCCCCCCCCCCCACCCCCCAAAAAAAAAAAAAAAAATTAATGATACACGTTTTGATCCATGCAATACTAACTTAATTTAGTAAATTAGTCATAAAAATTTCTATAGTGAATGAATTGAAGGCTTCATTGCAAATACAAAAACAAGTATACAACATCGATCATCTTCTATGCATCTAACAGTTATAGCATACCCACATGATTTGATATGAACTTAATGAGCTTAATTAGCTTGTGATCCTTTATGTTCAACTACCCCGAAAAGAACCTAATACCAGTTCTTTGATACTTGCTATGCTAATGAATTAGTCAATCCTCCAAGGTTTCTTATAAGGAAATGTTTATGATACCAACTATCATTTCCAAACACTGTGACTAATGTGTGATTGTGTCTATAAAATGTACGTGACTGATCTATTGCTTAAACTCAAAGAGGTCCTCAAGTTTTTTTCGATTATTGTATAGTAGACTAGTAGTCCATTTGCTCTCAAAAGTCCTATGAGAAGCTCTGGACCTCTGGTGCCTCAATTTTGTGGACCAACAGGTGTTTGGTGGGCCTGATCTCTCACCCTCTTAAATGCTCTATCGAGTTCCTTACCTTTAAATGCTAGCTAGTTATCTTGCTTCACTCAAAGGTAAAGCTCTTGGCGTTTTTCAACTTGCTCAAAACACATGGCACTATTGAGCTTCTTTCCAACAATGAAGGGGTGGTTTTCTGGGATAACCAAGGTGGCGTTCAGGTCAGAAGAGGCTGTTTCTTTGTGGGCTTTGGCTGCAATTGGTGGTTTCAGAACTGAGTTTGTCACCAGAGTGATGAAAAGAATAGTTTTTGCTGCATTCACATGCATTCTTGCATTGGGTACGTTTCCTTTTGCTACTTTGTTTTACTAGAGTAGTGCTTGTCTCATGGACTTGGCTTTGTGCTAAGGAACCACACTAAAACCCATTGAACATAAGCATACATCTCTACTTTTAGGCTTCATCAATAATCATGCACCCACTCAGAGTAGTGGTTGTCTCATGGACTGAGCTCTGTGCTAAGGGACCACACTAACCCAGTGAACATAAGCTTACAACTCTACCTTTAAACTCCACCAATCAATCATCATACACCCAATCTTCTAGGTTTTAGCTACTCGATTGCTATCACTTTAAAGATTTATGGTGCAGTATTATTATCATGTAACTTATGGAAACAATCCTTCCAATTGTGGTTCATTAGCAAACATAATGATATGCCTAAATTAATTTATAGGAAATTATCAACATATAATATTTAAGCTCAATTCTATAATATGGAAATTGGAATACTAATTAAGAGTAGTACAGACATTATTTTTATCAATTCTATCGATTTTATGGTTGAAAATTCATATGCTTTTGATGGATTGGTAGGTGGGGCTGTAGTGGGAATATTTATTGGAGCAATCAAAGGCCAAACCACAGAAACTGGATTTTTAAATGGGGCAGGAATAGGAGCTGTGACAGGTGCCATTGCAGCCATTCAATTACTGGAACCACCAGCAGCAACCGATTGTGAGCCGTTGCCCAAGGTACATAATGCTATATGTACTATGCAATATTTTGCAATGCGACATGTGATTTATGTCCTTGTTAAGTGTACTTGATGTCATTTCAATTGTCAAAGCAGTAACAATTTTATCAATTTTGACAGGTTGCCCTCCTAGGTAGTTTAATCAATGGTAAGGTCTTTGTGGATTGGGTATATCCTGTAGTGCTAAAAGCCTATCAATGGCAAGTAAGTATATCTCTATTGGTACTCCAATAAGTTTAGTCATTTGAGTTAATGGTGTTAAATTTTTGTTCACATAATGTCAAATGTATTGAGCAGGTTAGGACTATCGAACCAAGTTATAGAGAAGTTTCAGATATCTATGACATTAGTGGAGTTAAAGGGTTATCGAAGAACTGCATTCAGAAGCTTTCAATACATAAGTTTCATTCTAGCAAGATGATCAAATCATGTCTTGAATTCTGTTGCTCCATTTGCTTACAGGTGAGCAGTACTGACTACTGAGCACAAAATTTTTATAATATCCTTTTTTTTCTTCATATTTTATCCTTAAGTCTGCAAATGTTCAAGAAAAGAAAACTTTTTTTTTTTTTTTTTTGAGAAGAAGTGAGAAGAAAAGAAAACATTAAAACCCTATATTTTAAGAGTAATTTCAAGTTAAAATTAATCCTATGGTTTTAAATGTTTCAAATTAAACAATTAAGATTGTTACATTTTTTTTTTAATGAGAAGATTATTATAAATTAAACCTTATAATTTTTTTTGTTTCAAATTGAGCATTGAAAATTCAAAATCATATCAGATCAAATGCTAGAATATTTTAGATTACTTTACAAACTTGTGGGGGATTAAATTGATAAAAATTTAAAAGCCAAGATTCAACTTCAAATTAACAAAAAATATAAGATTCAATTTGAATTATTCTTAAGCTTTCAGGCTTTATTTTGAAGTTCTTCAAGTTTAGTTTAAAACTAACCCCCAAATATGCAGTTTAAATGTGATTTGTCAAAAATTAAAAAATAAAAAAAATCGAAAGAGGGCTTCAAACACAAATTTGACACATGTTATCATGTAAAGAGTATCGGAAATTTTTCTAGCTCTTGGTGAATAGTAAGTAGGTGTTCTCGAATACCCATTTGACCAATAATTTTGGAGCATTAACATAATTACATAAAGGAATCAAACTATTAAACTATCAATTTGGAGTTTTGGATTTTTCCAAAAAAAAAAAAAAATTGGAGTCTTGGACAGTCAACATAAAAAAATTGATTGTTACTATATAAAGACAATGGTCGATGTTGGTACTTGCAGGATTTCGAGGATGAAGACTCAGTAAGAAGACTTCCCAACTGTGGTCACCTCTTTCATCTATACTGCATAGACGAGTGGTTAACCCGACAAGGCAATTGTCCAATGTGTAGAAATCATGTATGTGATGACAAGAATGGTTTATAAATTATCCACTTCATGTCACCAAATCACAAAGCTCATTGGTGTGTGTATGGAAATTGTTTACTTTTTTGCCTATTTATTTTTTATAGGGAAAAGCTAACAAGGGCGCTTAAAACACTGGATCCTTTAAAGGGATGAAATTTTTATAAGAAAAAAAAAAAATATTTTGACTATTTTTTTCATTTTTCATAAAAATAATGTCAAAATTTTCCTAAAATAGATTGTTAACAAGTGCCCTAAGGGCACTTGTTAACGTAACCCTTTTTTAAATAGGTTTTTTGCCTTTACACAATGCAAGGATTTGTGGGTCTTTTGAGATAGTTCCCTGTAAATTATAATTGGCTTTTGGATATAGTGTACCCGTTGAAATGCGGTAAAGCTTAGTGTGCATGGTGATACAATTTTATGAGAAGAGATTGGGTTGATTCACACATCGAGCCAGTCTAATATTAACCATAATTGCAACAAAAAGAGAAAAAAGAGTTACAGTTTTAGAGTTTTTTTTTTTTGTTTTTTTTGTTTTTCTTCATAGGTTATTTATTAGTTAATTATATTTATTGTGTAAAAATATAATTATACCTTAGAAAAGATTATGTTTTAAGAAGCTGTAAATTCTCTTTTACAATTAAAATAAGTTCAACTAGACCGACCTTGTGGATAGAGGGAAAACCAAGGAAAAAGTTAAAAATATTACTGGGATAACTCTCTCAACCTAGGGGGAGAAGGAAGAGCTCATGCGATGGTGGCTTAATGCTACTGCCAAGTTCTGTATTTACTATTTCCTTTATTGCTACAAAGGTCACTTAAATGCTTCACAAGAGTAGTAGAATATGAAAAGGATTCATTTTTTTTGGGTCACAATGTGACAATATTCTATTAAAAAATATACAAAAGCTAATTGGGATTTATATTCCTAATGAATTCGATTTGGTATCAATTATCAATATCGTGCTAATGTAGATATTATGATATTTGGTTTGTTTATTTGTACAAATATAAATTACCATGAAGTTCAAATTATCATTAAGTTTTAAATTATTAAATACCGTAATCTTATATTACTAGAATGTGATTTTATGTATCACAAATTCTAGGAATCTAACAACACAATGCATCCTAATTTATGTGCACCAAACATCCCTAAATGGAATTAAACAAAACCTAAACTTTACTTTATTGTCCCACTCAAAATCAGTCTCGATAATGTGTGGTTAAATTTGAACCCAATCTTGCTTGCTCATCTAATTGGCCCATCTACCAACCCCTTACTCCCAACCTAAAAAGGGGAGAAGAGAAATGATATGTTTACAACATTTTTACAACAAATTTTAAGTGCCAGGTTATTACTGGTTGTTATTGTTGGGGCCAAAAAGTAATCTTAGTATTAAGTTTAAATTTGAACCAATAACAACTAATCACTTAAGATTTGTTGAAAAAATATTGTGGACGTAGTATCTCTTTTTAAAAAAAAAAAAACACTTGCAAGTTCATGTAAAAAAAATAAAAAAAATCATCATTATCTTAATTTGATATCAATTTATAAAATTTTTGGTATTGTTCAAATCATGTTTAAAGTAACGAATTAATACATTGATTAATTTTAATATAAAGTGACTTATTTTAATATAAAAAATTGAGATAATATGATTTGAACCTAGAGCATTTATTTCGTGATAATTAATTTTCATTATTAAACCAAATAATTAATTGATTTATTTAGTGTAGTTGTAATTCAAATCCAAATCTCTTATTCAAAACATTCTTCAATCAATACCATTAGGTGGATTCCAAAAAGTATTTATCATGCTTTAAGAAAGCTAACGGTAATTTCTCACAACATAATTTCTTTATTTTCTTTTCCCCTTCAACCAAATTAAGGGGAAAAAACAGTTTGTTTAAAAAAAAGGAAAAAAAGAAAAAAGAAAAAAAAGAAGACTTTTTAAATTATATATATATATATATATATAAGAAAAGAACAGAAAAGACAGGACAAATACCTAGTAACTAGAGAGAAGGAAAAGAAAAAGAAAGAAAAAGTGAGAGTTTCTAAGTTCTAAAACAAGACGAAAGAAGAAGTGAGAGAGAGAGAGAGAGAGAGAGATGGCGTGGTGTGCAGTTAGGTCTTTCAACGTGCCGGCGGTGGACATGCGCGCACTGCGAACCAGGGCTCCTTTAGCCGCCGGCGCAGGCTTCGCCTCCGTCGCAAGCACCGCTTTGTGGCGCTCCCCTAAGCGCTCTGTGCCCTTCGCTTGCTTTGCCATTTCCACCGATTCTCGTGAGCTCTCTCTAATTCTTTTTCCTTTAAACCCTGTTCATTTCTCCCATGGAATTTGAACGATTCCGCTTCACATTTCTAGTATTTCACACACATTGATGAATAGTTCTAATTCAATATTAGGAGTATAACACTGTAGGAATAGACTGTTTGTTTCTCCCTGTCCCTTGTTATGGCCTATTCAATAAAGTTAGGATTGTGACTCATTACAATGAATAATCAATTCATAAAATGTGCTTCTTCTTTTTTTGTATGTATACATTTTATGAAAATGGCTGCTATTTGTTAATTGATAGGACCATTTTCTAGGGGTGAGTTTGCACTTTGGAGGTTATAAAGAGAATTGTTTTGGGGTGTGGGGTGGGTTTAAAATTGTACTCCCTGTAAATTGGCACTTGGGTTTTTGATGTGTGGAATGCTTGCTTCTTAATGATGTTTGGTTTGTAAATAAGGTCTTCACTCTTGGTGTTTCCAGTGGCGATGTTCAGGGTTCAAATCCCCCTCACCCCCAACTATTGAATTATCAAAAAAATTCAGGTCATGGTGGGTGGAAGTATCAAACATGGGTTAAAATGACAGGTGTTGTCATTTTGTAGGTTAGTTCTGATTCTAAGGTTTGGTGATCTTGTTAAAACTGGAATGGTTTTGTTATTTGATTCATTTTTATGTGAATGTGAGTTCCAAAGTTTATTTGGATCTTAATCATAGTTTTAGTTCTGGGCTAAGAAGTGGACAAGTCATGTGACATTGTAGTATTTATGGTGAATTTTTAGCAACAGAATTAATTTTTGAATTCTTAGGGTACCTTAGACAATTCTTAGTTTGATTTCAGAGTAGCAATTTAGAAGGAGTTAATCTGCAATGGACTTCATGTTACCTTTTTTTATCTCAAAGTTGGGAGTTGGTTCACACAATGGAACTCCGAGACTTGAGTTGAATCAACGCTTTGAGGAGGACAAGATTTAATTTCTGTTACACCAATAATTTCATGATTGCTGAAGTGTGATCAGACTTACAACCACCACCACGAATGTATGCAACTGACTGAACTACCTCAGAATATTTGTTTCTCAGTTTTTATTGATTTTTTTTTTCTTTTCATTTTTCAATTAGCCAACACAATGGAAGAAGAACTAAAGAGAAATATATTTGTGGCTATAGAGAAAAGCTCAAGCAAGAAAATGCATTTTGCCTTTATGGTTTATTAAAATGCCTAAGAAATCCAATAAAATGCTTTCAACAGAATTTGGGATTCCAGTATCTTATCTTACCAATATAACTTAGATGTGTATGGTATGGCCACTGTCTTAGCTTCCTCATTTAAAAGAGAAGGGTTGCTTGCTGGTGATCTTTTTGGGTGGCTCACAAGCACAGATGATAAATTTTCTTGTTTAAACTAATTACTAAACGAGTGACATCAAATACCTTGATAATAGTTTGATAATTTTTTGCTATGTTTGTCATTTTTATTTGCTTTTTATTACCAAATATTAAGTTTCACAAATTCCTGAATGTGTGTGCTTATGTTTGTCCTGACTGTAGGTATAAAGGAAGCTGTTCAAACGGAAAAGGCTCCTGCTGCCTTGGGACCATATTCTCAGGCCACAAAAGCCAACAACTTCCTCTTTGTGTCCGGTGTTCTTGGACTTGTTCCAGAGGTTTGTTGTGTCACCATGACAGTCTTGCTTATCACTTCCTATCTTAATTTTTCTTGTGGGTTTACATGTGCACTTGCATGTGCCTTGGAAATTATACTGCTGATATGTGCCAATGCACACAAGTAGTGCCAATGGGCTCTACCTCAAGTGGCACCTCTTCCCCTTGTAAGAGCAAGGTCGAGGCAAGGTCATGGGGTCATGACCCAGTGGGTGTGTGTATAACCTTACCAATTAAAAAAAAAAAATAGTGTTTTGGGTAACTGTACTGATGACATGTGATTTCTACATGCATACAGACTGGAAAGTTCATCTCAGATTCTGTGGAAGATCAAACTGAGCAGGTAAAGTAAATGATATGTACACTTTCTTTTAATGTTTTTAGGATACATCTACATATCTTCACCTCTCTGGCTGTTACCTTATTAGATTTCAATGTATTTGCATGTTCAGCAGAATATTGTAATTCTTGGTCTCTTTCCCATGTGTGTCTATATATGTATATATATATATATATTTTTTCTTTTCCCCTTAACTCAACCATCATGGAAATTTTTTGTTTGTCATAAATGTGTTTGAGTTCTCTTGGTGACATTTAGCTAGGCAAAAGGTGTGCAATTGATGGCTCTTGTTTCCAAATTGCAAAGCCAGCTGTTTTTTACTTACTCAGGCCAATGGAAAATTTTAGGTTCTCAAAAATATGGGGGAAATACTTAAAGCTGGTGGTGCGAGTTATGCTGCAGTAGTTAAGACAACAATTATGTATGAATTCCTCAATTCTTTGCTGTGTTGCCTTGATTTTAGAAATTGAATGTTGCAAAACAAATAAGTTTACCTATCATTGTTTGCTGCAGGTTAGCTGACCTTAAAGACTTCAAGAAAGTGAATGAGATTTATGCTAAATGTGAGTTCTATAATCAAAATAGATGTTTCGATGTCAATTTAAAACTTTTATTAGGAATGCATACAAATGCCCAGTCCACCATCTTTGCACTATGTATGTTGTGTTGAACCAGATAAAAATTTGAACATTATAGATCATCAAATCCTGAGTTTTCTAGGTTTTAATTGATAGTTGTGACTCCTGCTCATAGAAAGATGACACTAATTTAACAAAGTGGAGTGTAATCCACTCACTAGTTATCAATTTGGTGGGTGTGAAAGCTTATCTGCTTCAGGTCTCAGCATAAATCTTATTTCTTGTGCCAGATTTGTAGTAGGTGCTATGAGTTTATGGTAGCAACTAGCAAGTATGGATAGCTTTCAAGCTAGACATGCCTTTTGGCCAAAAATTTGTTATCTCTCTGCTTGTGCTGTTTAAGATGAACTCTTCTAAATTTAATTTTTGATGTAATATATAATCTACATTTCTTGAGGAGAGGTGACCTAATTTGGTATGTTACTTCACTAAAGAATCTATAGCATTACTAAGTTCATTATATTGCATATGGTGATACAACTGGAAAAGTTGCTAAATCTCCCCGTCATCACACCTGCTTAAATGGTTTGTTATGCAGACTTTCCTTCGCCTGCCCCTGCACGTTCAACATACCAGGTAGCAGCATTACCATTGGATGCCAAGATTGAAATTGAGTGCATTGCTGCAATATAAACTACATTCATGCTCGGAATTTGCCTCTTCACAAAGCTCAGTTAATAAGATGGGAGGGGTATCTCCAAGTTTTGGAGTTTGGCATGTGGATGTTGTTGTTATCATAAGAAACTACCATAATCAAATTTGTAAACTAATTAGACAGCAACAACCAACACAAGGATGCCTAGATGTAGTTTCCTTGTTAGAGGAAATTTAATGGATGCATTTGGTTTACCCGAAGCTTATTTGCCTTGGTTTTGCTGGTGATTGGATGCTTTAAAATTGAAATAAAAAGATGGTTATGTTGTCCAATATTATATACTCTAGTCCAGGCAAGTACCATCACTGCCATGCAGGCAAATGAGTTATGAATTACAATCTTCAATAGCCAAATTTAAAGGCTTGTGTGGCCATTAAATGCCAGTGAGTAGATCATGTGTTTTAGCAGGAATGAAATGTCCAATAAACGTGCAGGCATTGTTTACATTGTTGATGTGTTATTATGGCTGAATTTACAGGGGTAAGAACTGCCCCTAATCTGATTTTTTTTTTTTCCCTTCTGGGTTTCAGCCTCTATTGTTGTTCTTTAGCCCATTTAGAATTGAGCTAGTGGCGAGCTGGGCATCTTGTTGTTTGTAATACTCCCCATGGCATTTATTATTGCATCAGATCTTCTATTTTCACATTTAACACATTAAAATAAATATTCAACCAATTAAAAAATTCAATTTCATAATCCAACAGTAATTAAAAAAGAAAAAGAAAAGTAGACTAAAATAGGAATTTTCAGTATTAAGTGATTTGTCACTAAATGTTTTAGTATGACTATTCTTTTTTGTGTATAGTATAATCTTCTTTGGGAATTGGGATGGTCGTGATATGCTAATTAAGAAATTTAAACCCAAAACCTTTTGAATCACATGAGCATTATAGTAACACTACCAACAACTTAGGTTAGTTAACATGCTTGATTTAAAAGGATTGAGATCAGATTTATTGCATCAAGTGATTTTTTTTTTTTTTACCTTCTCAAAAAAAGTGATTTTATTTTATTTTATATAACTTTTAATCTTAGCCATTATTAAAAGCGATTGCACATGGATCTAAATATTTTCAAACGATCTCAATCCGATTAAAAAGTATGTATGAATTGAAACTTGAAACAACAGTCATGAATAATTTTATTTAAGCAAAATATCACTGTCAGAATTGTACACCAATTTTTTTTGGTAAAATATCAAAGAAGATGGAGTAGTAAAGGAGTGGAGGAGAAATGCCCAAGAATGCCAAAATATCAATCAAAGCAACTAATATTAAGCTCCATTTAAAGCAAATTAAAGCACCACTTGCTCTCTATCAACACCATATCTTTCAAAATTAATTCTCAGCCCACAGAATCATTAACCAATAACCACCATTCTAGCACCTGGTTTTGTTTATCTAGTTGTTTTCTTTTTTGCCTGCAATTGGTGTCCCCAGCTTGCTTCTTTGGGGCACGAAAACAAACCAAAGAGTAGGGGTGGGTGACCATGTCCTGTTCCATTAAAATGTTTGATCTCTTTTGGCTAAAAGCTCAGTCACCATCTAGAAGTAGGGGCTACCTATTCTATAACCTTTGTATGAAGTCATGAACACAAGCTTTATTATATTTTCATCAATTTGGAGGTGGTAAATGGAGTACATGGACACATATATTAAAGATTAATAGATATTTATAGACCCCTTAGTCAGAGATATCATACTCTATAGAAAATAAATAAATAATAAGAGTAGTTCTAAGACCATAAATTATTACATAAATTTTTTGCCACAACTATCATTTATACATGAACCCACTATTTTTTCTTTACCAATCACACTTTACCACGTCAAAATTATGACAAGAAGTTATGAAAAATTATGTGATTCTAGATTTTTCCAAAAAATAATCATAATACATTAGGAGGGAACTTCAGCCCTCATACATCATAAAGTTAACCAAAATTTTCTCAAAAAAAAAAAGTTAGCCAAAAAAAAAAAAAAAAAAAAAAGTTAGGTGAGTTCTGCGAGTGAATCTCACTTATCACTTATTACTCATCCCTCATTAGCTTCTTACAATTTCACGATTTAGTTAATATTTGTTCCCAAAGATCCTCTTTGTGTCTCAGAAATTTGACTTCCCATGTGTATCGAGTTTCCCCTATAAACAATGTCATAAAAAATGAGGGCCCTAATAATCCAAATCAAATGAATCAATCAGTCTCACTCTCTCACAACATTGAATATTTTATTGAGTCAGGTTAATGTATGTATACATTAATTGTTCATTTTAGAAAACTTTTTTAAGAAATTGAAAAAATTATAAATAAAAAAAGTTTCTCACATTTTATTTTTCCTATAAAATGTTTCCTACACTGATTTAATAATAGCTAAGAGTTTATTTTGTTTCATGTTGGGTTGAGAATGGAAATGGGTAAAATATAAAATGAAGTTTTATTTTATTTTGCAGTTACAATAAAGAATTCGGACTTAGGTCAAGAGTTCAAAAATTAGGCTTTTCCATGTGTAGTTTTCATTATTTTTATATAATGTGACTAGGACATTAAGTCATTAACTTTTACCTAGATTGCATTTAGTACCAAAACCGGGTAATGTTTTCAAGTTGTACCAAAGAAACTAGTATAGACCTACTCCAAGTATTATAATTTTCTTCATTCAATGGTTGGCACACAAGAAACGTATCAGGATTATTATTGTTAGGAGGAAAGTATGGGCTTGAAGAAATCTCCCAAAGTTGAAACTGAGAATGAGCAGGTGTAGCTGTTGAAGTTGAAGCAGATTGAGTGCTTATGGTGATCAAACAAGTTTTGAAGAATTGAGAAATTCAATCAAATCTTGAAGTCCAAAGGAGAATTGATGCTGAACTAAATGATAAATCGAGAAAGATTTCGTACAAATTCAACTCAAAGAAAAGGAAACAAGAAATTCTGGTCAAGAATTGAAGAAATTCTGATCAAGAATCGAAGAGAAAAGAGGGGAAAGGAAACAAGAATTGAAACTGGGAAAACAACAAAGGAGATCTGAACTTGTTGAGCCAGTTTGCTTTGATTCCATAAAGAACCTATCTCTTATGCCCAAGTTGCTCAAGGTCCTAAATGGTTAGATGCAATGCAAGCTGAAATTGATACTTTTCAAGCTAATCACACTTGGAACTTGACTGATCTTCCACCTGGTAAGTAGCCCATTGGCTGCAAATGGGTTTACAAAATAAAGCTCAAAGTTGATGGTTCTATTAAGAGATACAAAGCCAAACTAGTTGCAAAAGGGTATACACAAGCTAAATGGGTTGATTACTATGAAACATTTTTTCCCATGGTTAAGTTTGTTATTGTCAGAACTCTTTTGACCTTTGTAGTTGTCAATGATTGGCATCTAGCACAACTAGATGTCAATAATGTTTTCCTTCAAGAAGAGCTGGATGAAGAGGTTTACATGGTTTCTCCTCCAAGTTTTGGTAGAAAGGGGGAGTGCAAGCAAGTATGCAATTTGACCAAGGCCTTATATGGAGTCAAACAAGCAAGTAGACAATGGTTTACTAAGCTGTCTTCCACTATCATTCAACAAGGGTTCATTCAATCCAAGTTTGACTATTATGTGCTTACCAAGGTTGAAAAGTTTTCAATAATCATTCTCCTTGTCTATGTGGATGATATTTTGATAGTAAGCAACAATGTGACAGTTGTAGATGATTTCAAGAAGTTCTTGGACAACAAATTCAAGCTTAAAGACCTTGGAATTCTAAAATATTTCCTAGGTCTTGAGGTTGCAAGAAATACAAAAGGAATATCTTTGTGTCAAAGGAAATATACTATAAAGGTTCTCTTGATGCAGGATTTTTGGCAAGCAAGCCAGTATATACACCTATGAAACAATTTGCTAAGTTTAGTAGTTCAGATTCCAGTGATCTTAGCATGAATAGAAGACTTGTAGGAAAATTCTTATACTTAACCTTGATCAAACCTGACATTGGTTATGCAGTCCACAAATTGAATCAATATCTAAGTTCCCCTAAGCTTCCTCGTCTTCAAGCAGCCTACAAAGTTCTAAAATACTTGAAGAACAATCCAAGACAAGGCCTTTTCTTTTTTGCACAATCCACTTTGCACTTAAAGTCTTATTGTGATGTTGATTGGGTAGGTTGCCCTAAAACTAGAAGATCTATTTTTGGTTTTTGTGTTTTCTTGGGAGACTCTTTAATCTCATGGAAGTGTAAGATGCAATAGGTAGTGGCCAGATCCTCAGCAGAGTCTGAATATAGAGCAATGGTAGTTGTGACTAGTGAGTTAGTATGGTTAATTACACTCTCACAAGACCTTAGATTTCACCACAAATAGTCAACCTCTCTTTATTGTGATAGCAAGGTGGATTTATACATTGCTAGCAATCTCGTATTCCACAAGAGGACCAAATACATTGAGGTAGATTGTCACTTTATTAGAGAAAAGATACAAGTAGGGACAATTAGAATATTTCATGTGCTTACCAAACACCAACTAGCAGATTTGTTCACGAAACCTCTTGGCAAAGTTCAATTCTTCAAGCATCTATACAAGATGGGCATTTTCAATATATATGCTCCATCTTTAGGGGGAGTATTGATATATGAGAAGCAGTGAAGACTAAAGATGATCAAGATGAATTGTAGCTTGAAGAACAAGTGTAAAAGATGAAAACAGAAGTTTCATGCTACTGCATATGCTACAGTCGTTTAGTGAAATATGTATCAAACTACTTGTAGCTTAGTTTTAATTAATTAGTTAGTTGTTAGTAGACAGGTGTTAGTTGATGATTGACTCCAAATTATTAGTTGGTTAGTTAAGATAGTTTGTTAGTTTTCAGCTCTAATAGGTGTATATAAATCTTAGAGCTTATTATAATCTATATTATTCAATGAAGCATTTTTACACAAACTCCAATTCTCTATCTCTCTCAATTCTAACCTCCATAGCCAAAGCTTGAAACTTTGATAGGCTAGACTATTCCCCCCCCCCCCCCCTCCCAATTTAAACAAGGTCCCAAATTTTTATTTAATAATTAATTTTACTAACAAATACTTCAAACATTATCATAAATGAGTTGTTTTTTTTCCTCCACTTCAATATATAAGACCCCAATATTGTGGACTAATAGAAATTTAATCCAATTAAAATTATAAATTGTTTAAAAAAGAATTGTTGTGAATGTGGCACGTTATCAATGATGATCAATTTTTCATAACAACTTCATGTTTCAATTATTGTAAATATGCCTCCTATAATTATTTTACAATCTATTGCAATGACAAATATAAAATAATTATTTATTACTACGAATATATCGTTGCAATAATTTGATATGAATTATTTTTGTCAATTATTTTCATTCTATTAGAATAATATTTTTGTAACAATAACTTATTAATATAAGATATTCAAAGTAGTAAATTGATTATTACAACAACATATATATTGTTGTATCAAAATTTTTATTAAAATATTTGGAATTTATTACAACAGAACTTTTTGTTGCACAAATCTATTATCTCAAATTCTATTGCAACAACTCACATCAACTATTGCAATGACACACATATGTTATTGCAACGATTTTTTCATTGTAATAAACAGTTTTTCTTTTAGTGATAGTATTGTTTATGTAAAAAGATTATGATAAGTTTTATTGTTAAGAATTTAAATGAAATATCATATAGATTCACCTTGAAGGGTGCATGCAATAGTTGAGATTGATTGAAAACACAAGTAATGAGAAATTGAGATAGGGAATAGGAATATTACTCTCAAGTCTCAACATGTCATACTTGGCCAAGGTTTGTGAAATACTAGCATATGGAAGGCTTACTCTCATTATAACTTATCCCTTTCACTTATAAAGCCAATATTATGCACTCACATAGCCTATTATTTGTACTCTCATTCATTTTGCACATGAACTTGTAATGTTTAATCAGATCAAATTTGTTGACTATTGATATTTGCTTGGTGCACAAGCATTTCATGAAGAGGGGAAGGGGTTGAACTCAACTAGTATAAATTAAATCAATTCCCAATTACTTCCCCACATAATTCCAAAGTACAAGACATTTAGTAATTGAGAGTTCAGTCCCTTTGTCAGGATGTCCTCCAATAACTGAAACAAACATGCGTAAGTAATTAATATTGTTTATTTGAGTCTCTCATCTTCTCATTGACACACTCAATCATCTTCTCATTTAATTCTAATGCTTCTTGTTGCAGACACAAAAATCACTACACCAAAATAAATTTATTACGTCAAGCATTAATACAAAAACATATGTATAGTTGAATTAGACAAAATATTGCATTTACAAGTTAAAATTATTGCAATAGTAATTTAAAAGTATTACATTATTGCATCACAATAATAAATTGCAATAACTTATAATTTTCAATTTGCTATAGAAGTTTTAATACATTAGGTTAAATTGTTGCAATAAATTAATACCAATTATTTTTTCAATCTCTTGTAACAAAATTTTTGAACTAATAGCTTATTACAACAAAGTTATCATTTCAATAATTTGATATAATTTATTTTACAATTTATTGCAATAGTAAACACAAAACTGCAACAAAAATATCATTGTAATAACATGATATTAATTATTTTATAACTTAGTAATTATCTATTACAATGAATATATCATTGCAATAATTTGATTCGACTTATTTTGGTCAATTATTTTCAATTTATTGCAATAAAATTCATTAAGTAATAGCTTATTATTACATGATATTTATAGCAATAAGTTTTTTTTTTGTAACAAAGTTTTTATTTGGAATTTATTACAACAAAATTTTTTGTTACACAAACTTATTACCTCAAATTTTATTGCAACACCTCATATCTGTTGTAATAACTCTAATATTATTGTAACAATTTTTTTTTTGTTGCAATAAATTTTTTTTTTCTTGTAGTGAACCACCTTTGCAAAAGATGGGACACAAATTGTGAAACTTGGGAGGAGCTAATTAAGTGTGTCAATCACCATGTTAATGTAATCTTCCAAGGTAGCAACAATGGCCAAGGTGGTGGCCAAGGTGTTGGTGGAGATGGCAATACTAGCCAAGGCAGTGGCAATGGCTGGGGTGGCAACAGTTAATGGCTAGGGTGGTGGTGGTCACCAAGGTGCTATGGCAATTTACTTGAGTCATCGTTTTTCATATTAAGTTTGAGTATGGTCAAGTTGAGTTTGAGTCAAGTCAGTTTGAGATTATAAGGATTTCAATATTAATTTTGAGTCGAGTTAGTTTTATATTTTAAATAAATTTGTACTCTTTGTTTTAGTTAGGTACTTCCTATAATTAATGACAATGAATGACTCAACTTAACATAAAAAACATATGAATTTGTGTGTGTGTGTGTGTGTATGTGCTGAATATGAATTTTTGTATTTACAAGTACAAAGTGACAATCAATTGCTAAGATTCCATGTTATTAATAATGGGTGACTCAATTGCTAAGTTTCTACTATGAGGAGACGCATGAATTTATTTCATTTTTACTGTACCTCATAGTGTGTAATTACTAATAGTCTTCTATTATTATTATTTTTTGTGTGTGTTGAAAAGTATATAAATAATGTTAATACATACATCATTCATTTTATATAGATTTGAGGTGTTGCAATAAAATTTGAGGTAACGTGTGTAATTGAATGATTCATAGATGTGAGATGTTGCAATAGAATTTTCCTTCTTCTCAAATTAGGTACTGGCTAGAGGACTCAACCGGAGAATAAGGAAATTTTATTAATATTAGTAACGTGTGTAATTGGATGAAGAAAAATAAAATAGATGAATCATTCATTTTATGCTCGTTGTCAATTTGAAATATTTTTTGTTTCTGAATTTCATGTAACATACTAACATCACAAGGCATACTTGGTGTTTAACTACAAGAGCGAATTACCAATTCTTTTGGAAACACGTATAATATAAGACAACACAAAATTAATGGTTCAAACCAACCCGGTTATATTTTGCTCCTTATTTACTCTTTCTTTTATTTTGTGGCTTAAGATCATTCGCATTAACTCGTACAAAAATTTATGTTTATTTTAACATAAAAATATAATTTTCTTTATTTTACGTGACTAACTTTTAAAAACACTCATATTAAATTATCTATTCTAAAAGTAAAAATATTTAATTTTTATTCACATAACTGCTTTTTTAAAAGACCCACATTACTCACATACAAACACTTGGCCAAAATTTTACGTTTTTGCCATTTTATATTGACTATGCAAGTGCTCAAGACCATATAAAACAAATGAAAATGATAAACTTTAGAGATAAGCAGTAAATGTAATTTCTTTTTTGAATGTAAAGAGAAAAAAAAAAAATCCTAAATTTTAGGAGTTCTCCTTTTGAGTTCAAAATGAATTTTGTTATTTGATATTTATGACCCTATTTCTAAATGAAGTTATCTTTCATTAATGAAGGCATTTTTGAACCACATGAAAGTCCAATTGGAAAAGGGGAATCCTCTTATATATAGTATAGATTAATGTAATAATGTTTGACATGAATTTGAACTTTTAAGTTTTAACTAATCATCGTACCCCATTGGTGTGATGGTTACTCCACAAATATAAGTGCTTATGGGGCATGGAGGGGACAAGGACCAAGGTTCAAGTCCCCGGTAGGAAGCTTAACACACATTTATACCTAGATTAGGCTAGAATAGAATTTCTATCTTGTATAATAAAAATAAAAATAAAGTTTTAACTATAGTATTTTTCCTAGAATCTTTTAACTATAATTATTAAAATGCTGGAGATACCTTTTCTTTTCTTTTTCTTTCTCTTTTTTTACAAAAAATTTGAAAAATTGTTGTCATGGCTAATTTTTATTTGCTCTCATCTGGACCCTTCACTAATATCACTTTTTCACTTATTAATAATTACTCACCACATTTGTAGTTTGTAAAAAAATTATATCTCTGTCATTTTCCTTATTTATATAGCATTATGAAGATGTTAAGAATAGAATTACGTGAAAATAATAAATAAATTGATTTTTTTATTAAAAAAATTATAATGTGGAAAGAATAAAGAATCAATTCAACCTTAGTCCAACGTTGATAAAATCAAAATGTGTTAATTGGGTTACAAAGAACTTAATTATAAATTTCAATTATTGATGTAAGGATCAGATTAGACTTGAATCCAGAACAGGAATGGATCCAGGCCCACAAAGCCTGAACAATAAATTTGTAGAGTGCAAGAGAAAAAGTTAGTCTGAATCTAGGATAAAGATATTGGATTATAGCGTTAAAAGGGAAGAGTTATACGCATATATCTATACAGAAAGTATCCTCGGACATGCCATAATACTATGACTAAGAGTACTCAATTCTTTCCTTTTTTCTCTTTTTCCCTCTTTCTTTTTTTCTTTTTTTTTTTTTCTCCTTTTTTCCTTTCTTCGTATTATATATTATGGCTTTTTTACCATTTCCTCCATCCACGTGTGGGTCAGGTGTTGGAAGTCCTTTTTTTCCGCTTCTCTTGCCTTTTCTTGAATCTTCCATTCTTAGCTGTAAGGCTGCGTGTTCATTGTTTAGGCATCACCTCCACATTAATGCGGCCAGAGGGTTAGCTGGGCAGCATTTAATGCGGAGGCAACAGTACCCCCAGATATTTGTTTTCTCTCACTCTTATCCTTTATTTGATATTTTCTTATTCACTTTGTTGCAAGGTTTGTCCGAGGCGTTACCCTAAGAGACTGATAAGTCTACTAGCCACCTCGGACAGACGTTCCGAGGTGACTATTGTCCTCGGACATGGTCAAATCCTTCACAGGCATTCTTTACTTCTTTTCGGAGTGCAACTTTCATCTCTTCCTTTGTTGGTCGTCCTCGAATACTCTCTTATCCTCGGACTGGATATTGGGCCCGGCCCTTTCTTATGCAGTCTGTACATACGAGACTAGATATTGGGCCCAGCCTTTTCCAATGCAATTTGAACATATGAGATCAATTGGCCCCCATAATTGATTTATTTTTTCAAAAAAAATGCAAATAATTCCAAAACTAATGCTAATAATGCATTGTTGCCAACCTCTAGTATTGATATTCCAATGTTTGAGAATTTTTGAACAAAGAACTTTGGCCCCATAATTTTGAATCCTGATTCCATTCCTATTGGCCTTGGTGGCCGTGAGTTGGGGTTTTGAGATTCAGCCACAAGGGTTTGGGGCTCTGGGAAAAAATAGAGAGCAATTCCAAGTCTTGCCCTAACGTATTTTACTTACTAGCCACACATGTACAGTGTCATAAAATAAGTACAAATCACATTGGTGTGGGCTAGCTAGCTCCATTATAGGAGAAAATCCATTATGTTTCGGAAACATGCATCCTCTCCCTCATATGAGGATGGACCTCACATGTGTGGGGTCCACCCTCATGTGAGGGAGAGGATGCATGTTTCCGAAACATGTAATACTCTCTCCCACTATAGAGAGAGACGGTATCCGCATGCACATTAAAAAAGAAGGGATCTGTACATCTTTCTTGCTTTTGTTTTGTTTTGTGTGCGTCTTCAAAACAAAATCCTAAATACAAATTATTAACCTTCATGAACATGATGATGAAGACGAAGAAAACAACAGAGAGACAAGAGCAGCCACCTAAATCCTACTCGTGGCTTGTGAATTCCCATGGCAAAGGGAATAAAAACCAAATATTTTTTACCATATCAAATCCCACCAGTGGCGGAGCCAGAATTTGACTTCAGGAGGGGCAAAATTTATATACACTATGAACACTCATTAGGATATGTATATGTATATTACTTGATATAAAAAAGTAATACACATATATTCTAGTGATATTTTAATGTAATAAGTAAGACCAACATAATTTAACATAAAAGAATAGAATAATACTATTACTTCTTAAAAAATAGAGTATACTATAGAACAATATATTAGAGCCTACCTGCTAATCGATATTAATACCCCAAGAGACTAAGACACGTTGCACTAAAGGAAAAAAAGAAAAAAAAAAGAAAGAAGAAGAAGACATGTGTAACGCTAGGAGAATATAACTCAGTTTTCAAAGAATTTAATACCCAATAGTGACAAGAGTGTTGGTCTCATTCCTAGAGTTTAGATCAAGTTCTTAGGACCGAAGAAAACAAGAAATGAAACCATCACAAGGCAAAGGATATCTTTTAAGTGCCTTTTTTTTTTTGCGAGACAGGGGAGCAAGTGCTCCCCCTCAAACCCCTGGCTCTGCATTAAATCCCACCAAAACCTACCTTCCTAAAGTTTCCCAATTGCGGAATAAAACCTGTTTGGCTTGATCAGCTGGCCATGGCTGGTATTTATATTCCAGTATTGTAATTGCCGCTGCCTCTTTCTGTTGAACCCTATAACCTTAGAGAAAATAACACTACCGCGCTTGAACTGCATTGACTATTGCATCCTGTCATCAACTCCAAGCGAACCAGGTTGCATGGGCGTTTTATTTGTTTTGGAACGTCGTTTAATCATATACTGTGATGATGGAGAATGGATTGAATTATCCTATTTTGACGAATTGAAGCAGAGTTTAGAGAAGGCAGGACAATGGCATGAGGTACATGATGATTGATGATCCCGTTTGCTTGCTGCAACGGTAACTTGTATGCAGTGACAAGAAGTGGTTACATCCTAGTTATGCTTATGCTAGCTCAAAATTTTAACTGAATCTTGTGGGCAACTTTTCAGGCTTGAGATAGTCTATACAAATCGCAGTTTCAGAGATATTGTAGGAAATGAGATTCATAGATTCGATTTTGCTAAGGTGTTGTTAAAGATAAAAAGTGCCAAGGATCGGGCATTCGTTTTTTTCTTTCAACAACAAATATAATCTCGGCCTCCGCTGCGTGTTTTCCTGCCCTATAACAGAGATGGAAGGCAACCGTACGTGTATATTTCACACTGGCTGACGATCACAAAAAATTGTAGTCATACAACATAGAAGAAGGAAATATTTCGGTCCCTCCACCTTTTCTGAATCTGCCATCATGTTCATGGCAATCCTCTTAGATTTGGGTGATGCCTGATCTCAGGTAACATTATACAATCCTACATCTTTGCTTCTTTTTTTGATCACTTATGCTGTTCCTACATTCATTTGGAATTCGTAATACAAAATAGACTAGTCTTATATATTTTTTTAAAGGATTTAAAATAGGGAAGAAATCAAAGTTAAACAAATACATTTATTTATGTATTTATTCAAAAATTACAGTAGAGTATGATCTTGGAAGCAGCATGATTGGGCGTCCGCATCTTGAGCACGTATCGGACGTAGGACACATCAAACAATAATTTTTTTTTTCTTCAAGAATTACTTTACTAACTTTTAACTTTAATTCTTTGTTAGATTTTATAATTCTTAAAAATTATAATATTTGGTTATTAATAAATGATGGTCTTGTTAGTATTTGACGGCTAGACTAATTTTGAAATTAATTTTATTCTAAACATCATTTAGTAGTTATAGATTCAGTGAATTATCCATTATTGCTTTTAAATTGATGCATGTTTAACAATATATGAAAAACAACACCTTACAAAATTATTTTTCAAAAATTATCATTTACCGTATTTGTGTCTGAGTTTATGTCCGTGCTTCCTTCTTTTTTTTTTTTTTTTTTTTTGCCAAACAATATGCCCGTGCTTCCTAGTCAATCAATATGATTGTTTGCGATAATGATCGTGTTGAATGTTGATTATATTTTATGTATTATTTCTTATTATTCTTTGCTGACATAAAATCACGCGCTTGTGTATACAAAGTTAGCAAATACATTGAAAGAAGTGAATAACAGTTCTAACATGGAAGAACAAGGAAGTGGCAAAGTCCACGAAAAAGTAAATTATTTAAAGGATGTGGAGGACACCATTGATACTGAAGCACATTTACCTCACCTTCCTTTTGACATAGTTAAACTGATTGCCGAGCGACTCTTTTTTGTTAATTATTTGCACTTTTGCGCTACTTGTAAAACGCTCCATTCGTCATCACCTCCAATCCTGTTAATGTGTATAGTGTTATGGGCTTTAGGCCCAACTAGATTACTTGTATAGCACACATTCTTGTATTACACTCTTATTTGTACTGCATTCATATGCCTCCTATATAAAGGCACTCATGTGTATTCTTTTACGGTGAAAATACAATATACAATCATTTGGTATTTCTAACATGGTATCAAAGCTATTGCTCTAACTTTCTTGTGTCTTGCAGTTTTGTCTTTGTTGGTATTTTTCGCTGCCTCGACTTCTTTGGTCAGTAAACCTTTTTCGTGCCCTCTCCTGACTGCTCCATCGCCGTCAGAGCTGCCCAAGGTTGAATCTTCACCGTCAGAAGCTTGATCACTGCCACCAAGATCACTGCCTTCGTCGAATCTTCCACATCGGACCTTCACTTAAGACATAAGAGATATCACCGTGTAGATTTTCAACCGATCTATACAACTCCGCCGGAATCATCATCATTTGACACTACATGCTCCGCCATGCCCCGGTCAAAGATTTGGCAGTTTTTCCACGTGCCTCACGCGCCTTCAGTATTGCTCCGATCATCTCAACGCTGCTGTCATTGGAATAGTCTTACTTCGATCTACATCATCAGAAAAGAATCAGCCTCATCGGACTCCCCACACGCTTTCACGTGTTGTCCAAAACTTTGGCGAAGATTGAACCATGCGCCTCATGCGTTCCACTCGCTGCTAGGTCACCTGCTGATGTCATCGCTGCCACGTACGCCCTAGCTGATGTCATCAGCTTACGTCATCTTGCTGACGTCATCGCAAGGAGTTGACTGCACCATTGACTTTGACCGTTGATTGTTGACTTTTTTCTTAGAGTTGACTTTTTTGCAGTCCAGGTGCTCTTTACTCAGTTTTTCAAGTAGATTTCATTTTTGTAGTCCATTTTTGCATATTTTGCTTCTAAATGAAGAATAGGGACAGGTCTTCTTCTTGTTACAATAATCGTCGCCGACAATCCAGTAAACGTTTTTGCAAACATTTTGGCCACAATATTGAGACTTGCTATCATCGCAACAAATCATCTATTTCAATTTCTGTTGCTACTGTTGCTAACACTAAGAGTGTCCAACTAATGGCTTCCGTCTCTGCACAGTCTAAGTCTTCAAGTTACACTTTCACCATGTCCACAGATGACCTTAAAAAAATCATCGCTAATGTCATTCGTATGGTTGGTAATGCATCTTATTCCTCTTCTCTCTCAGCTTTATCTAGTATGTCTCCTTCCTCTTAGCTTATGGATTCTGCTTGTTGCAATCACATGACACCTAACTTGTCCTTATTTTCTGAACTTAAACCTGTACCACACCCTCTTAATATTCGCACAGCAAATAGTTCCACAATATCTGGTTATAATATAGGTTCCGTTTCGACCTCCAACCTCTCAGATTTTGGGGTCTTTAATGTTCCTGACCTTTCTTACAATTTATTTTCTATGAGACAATTAGCTGAGTTGGGTTATCGCATTATCTTTGATTATTCTAGGTGTATTGTGTAGGATCCAAGGACGAGACAGGAGCTTGGGACAGGTCCTAGAGTTGGGCGTATGTTTCCTGTGGACAACTTTCGTCTTCCACTTGTTGCTCTTGTTTCTGTTGCTGCAACTGCTGCAGTTTCTTCTATTCCTTCCTTTGCACTTTGGCATGCTCGACTTGGTCACGCATCTTCTTCTCGGGTACAACAATTGGCTTCTAGATGTTTGTTAGGTTCAGTGTCTACAGAAAATTTTGATTGTGTTTCATGTCAGTTAGGAAAACAACCAGCTTTGCCTTTCAATACTAGTGAATCAATATTCATTGATATCTTTGACCTTATTCATTCTGATGTTTGGGGGCCTTCCTCTGTCTCTAGTATTGGTGGATCTCGATATTTTGTTGTCTTTGTTGATGATTACTCTCACTATAACTAGATTTTTAATATGAAACATCGCTATGAATTATTGCAAGTATATTCTAATTTTGCAAAAATGGTTGAAACTTAATTTTCCAAACGTATCAAAATTTTTCGATTTGATAATGCTCTTGAGTACACTCAGTATGCTTTCCAAGCTGTTTTGTATTCCTATGGCACTGTTCATCAATTAACTTGTCCAGATACCTCTCAGCAAAATGGTAGAACCGAACGAAAACTTTGTCATATTCTTGACATTGTTCGTGCTCTCCTTCTCTCTGCCAAAGTTCTTGCTCCTTTTTGGGGCGAAACTACTCTTTATATTGTTCATGCTATTAATCACATTCCAAGTCCTGTCATCCAAAATCAAACTCCATATGAGCGCCTTTTTGGGTCACCTCCAGACTATCACCACCTTCGCTCCTTCGGTTCTGCTTATTTCGTTCTTCTTCAACCACATGCGCATAACAAACTTGAGCCTCGGTCAAGGTTTTGTTGTTTTCTTGGCTATGGCGAAACTCAAAAGGGGTATCGGTGTTATGATCCTGTTTTTCATCGTCTTCGTATCTCCTGTAATGTTGTCTTTTGAGAACATTGCCTCTTTGTTGAGCTTTCTCACTTTCATGCCTCCCTATCTTCCTCCTCTGTCTTAGATCTTTTTCCATATGAGGCACATATTCCTTCTGTAGTTGTTTCTGATCCTCCTGTAGTTGCTCCTGATTCTCCTGTAAACTTCTTTGTCCAACCACCAGATATCCTTGATTCCTTTTCTAGTTCACCCTTTAATGAATAGGTGGAAGATGAACAGGTCGAAGACGAACTACCCAACCTTGAGCTTAGGTCCCTTTCTCCTGCTCCACCTGAAGATCATGCACAAGACATTCCATCTCTTCACTCAACTCGGGTAAGATCCATTCCTACATATTTACTTGACTATCATTGTTACACTGCTCTTGCTACATTGCACGAGCCTCACACCTATCATGAGGCTTCCACTAACCCTTTATGGCAGATTGTAATGAAAGAGGAACTTGATGCATTATCTAAAAACCATACTTGGGACTTGGTGACTCTCCCCCCCCGGGAAATCTGTGGTTGGTTGTAAGCGGATCTATAAGATTAAAACTCGTTTTGATGGGTCCATTAAGCACTACAAAACTCGTCTTGTTGCAAAAGGTTTTACATAGGAGTATGGGATTGATTATTAAGAGACCTTTGGTCCGGTTTCTCGTATCTCATCTGTTCATGCCCTTTTAGCTGTTGCTGCTGCTAGTAAATGGAACATTTTTCAGATGGATGTCAAAAATGCATTCTTTAATGAAGATTTAAGTGAAGAAGTTTATATGCAACCTCCTCCTGGTCTCTCTGTTGAATCAAACAAGATTTTTCACTTTCGATGTGCACTTTATGGCCTTAAACAAGCTCCACGAGTTTGGTTTGCCAAATTCAGCTCTAACATCTCTCGCTTAGGTTACATGGCTAGTAATTATGATTTTACCTTATTTTTTCATCGCACTGACAAATGCATTATTTTACTTCTCCTGTATGTAGATGATATGATCATAACTGGTGATGACCTTAGTGGCATTTAAGAACTTAAGGATTTTCTCAGTCAGTAGTTTGAGATGAAAGATCTTGGACATTTCAGCTACTTCTTGGGTCTTGAAATCACTCATTCTACAGATAGACTTTACATTACTCAAGCCAAGTAGGCCTCTGAACTTTTATCTCGAGCTGACTCACTGATAGTAAGACTGTTGATACTCCAGTTAAGCTTTATGGCCTTAATCCCTCTCTTTACAGACGCTTGGTTGACAACCTAGTTTATCTCACTGTTACTTGTCCAGACATTTTCTATGTTGTTCACTAGGTGAGCCAGTATTTGTCTGCTCCACGATCGACTCATTATGTTGTTGTTCTGCACATTCTTCGATACCTAAAGGGCACTCTCTTCCATGGTCTTTTCTACTCTGCTCAGTCTCTTCTTATTCTCCATGCATTTTCTGATGTTGATTGGGTAGGAGATCCCACTTATCGCAGGTCCACCATTGGTTATTGTTTTCTTCTTGGTTTTTCTCTGATTTCTTGGCGAAGTAAGAAACAAACTCATATGGCCTGCTCCAGTACTGAAGCAGAATATCGTGCCCTTGCTGATACCACATCTGAGCTCCTTTGGCTATGATAGCTTCTCAGAGACTTAGGTGTGTCTACATCCTCTGCTACTCCTCTTTATTGTGACAACCAGAATGCCATTCATATTGCTCACAATGATGTCTTCCATGAACGGACTAAACACATTGAGATCTATTGTCATTTTATTCGTTATCATCTTGTCCATGGTGCTCTCAAGTTGATCTCAGTCTCCTCTAAAAATCAACTTGGAAATATCTTCACCAAGTCACATCCTAAGGGACGCCTTCGTACTTTGGTTGACAACCTTAAGTTGATCTCACATCCACCTTGAGTTTGAAGGGGGCTGTTAACGTGTATAGTGTTATGGGCTTTAGGCCTAACTAGATTACTTGTATAGCACACATTCTTGTACTACACTCTTACTTATACTGCACTCATATGCCTCCTATATAAAGGTACTCATGTGTATTCTTTTACAGTGAAAATATAATATACAATCATTCAGTATTTCTAACAAATCCAATGGAGAATTGAAGCACAAAGGTTGGAAAACCCTGCTTTATCTCCATGGCTAGTGTTATTTGGTAAAAAGTGGTTATTCTTTCATTGATCCAAAGCATGGTGACAAATACCACATTAACTTGCTGCAAGTGAAAAAAGAAAGCAGCATAATTTGTAGCTCAAAAGATGGTTGGCTGCTCGTAACTGTAGACTTATTAACATTCTTTTTCAATCCATTTGCGCAAGCGATTCTTCCATTGCCAGATTTCTTTGGAATTCGGAATTCTTGTATGGGCTTCTCGTCAACCCCATCCTCTTCAAAATGTGCAGTTGTTGAGATTGAGCAGAGCTGCAATAAACCAAAATTCTTTGTACACTTTTGTAGCCCAAGGGATGAATATTGGGATGAGTGTGAAGGTGATGATACAGACTTTCTCTTTGACTGCAATAGCCTAGTCTTCTACAAAGAAGCATTTTATTTTTTGGGTAGGGAAGTAAATCTTGGAATTCTAAAGCTAAACGGTGAGTAGCCTAGTTTTGAAGTCTAAACCACCTTGCAATGGTAACCTCCAAAAGTTTCTAGTCGAATGTAATGGTGAGCTCTTATCAGTATTTGTGGCTCCATTTGGAAAGTGGATTCGAGTTTTCAAACTGAATAAATCAAAGATGACTTGGATTAAAGTTGAAAATTTGGGCAATTATATGCTTTATGTTATTCACCGTCCTTATTTGCAATAGAAAAAAAAAAAAAAAACCTGGAATGGAGAACAAAATTTACTTTCCTAGATTTTATGGGCAAAGCATTGTTTTCTATTCACTAGAGACTGATGATTATCATTCTGTTAGTTTTTAGACCCCTCAAAAACACAATCAGATTAACCTATGTAATTAGCCAAGTGATTAACTTAGTCAAATTAACAAATCTAGGTTAACACAAATATATCATATCATGCAAAACAGCGGAAATATAAATAACACAATGATATGATGACCCAGGAAACCATACGGTAAAAACCTGGGGAGGATTTAACCTAACTATTCTCAAGGTAAACCTAAATCCACTATGAAAAAATCGAAGTTTTACAATAGCGACGTAGACCACTAACATCCTATTGCTACCCACCAGTAGAAACTTACTGACACGACCACGTGCAAGCTCTGAGACCACAGACTCCTTTTTTGGATTATCCAGCACATCTGCTTGTGTTTCTTTAAGCTCTTATGGCAGCAACTGAATGATCATCAAGTTCTTAAGCAAATCTCCTCTTGATAACCCTAAGCTTGTGTAAAGGAAAGCTCCTCATAGATCTCACAAGAGATTTACACAAACCGCAATATGAGCAACCTCTAAAACATAGCTAGGGTTTACCTTATATACCTAGGACAAAAACATAAAACCCTAAATGTTTTGATGAGCTAGGGCTGAGTTGGAATTCTTTAGAAAAACGCATTCTGCCCGAATTTCAATTGATTGAGCCTAAGCTTTGACCAGGCCGAAATGCACTATCAATTCTGCATCAGCTCGAATCTAACTTTACATAAAAGACACAACTTTGAGCAAGTCTAAACAAGACTAAACAACCTGCTTTGATCATGGTTTGCCAACAATACAAATTAGAGTTCTAAATACATTAGTCCTAAGTTTTTAGAACCTAACAAACTCCCCCTTTGGCAATCTGTGACAAAACACAACTAAAAACTCAAAGTTTACAAAGAAAAGCCCTTTACAAAAAAAATGCTCATTACAACAAATTCAATCCTAACTACTATCCATCTATTGCAAGTGTAGACAACAGCTCAATTGAATTAACCTGTATTTTTCCTGAAACACTAAACAAGATGTATAAACGCATGTGTGGAAAATACAAGTAAATAAGAATAAATTCTTGATTTCACAAAACACAAATTAAAGACATATATCAATGAATAACATCATAAATATAAATCAATAAGTAGTGAAACAAGAAACATATGAAACAATAAATGTATCTCCCCCTAAAATGAATAGCCCAACAAGAATACATCAAGAGCTAAAAAGGTAAATACAAAGTGAAGCACCTGGATACAATCTAATCTCCACAAGCTCCAACAAACAAAAAAAAAAAAAAAAAATTTCTCCCCCTAAAAACAAAAACCTCTATAAGTGTCTCAAAACCTAAATGTACTCCCCCTTTTTGTGACGGAATGCCAAAGGGTAATTAAAATCCATCATCAAGAGGAGGTGGTGGTGAGGATCGTCGAAACTATGCCAACTCTGCGCGCAAGGCACGGATCTCATCGAGCATGTCCACTAAAATCTGTCCATAAGCCGCTTGAACGATCAAGACATGATCCAACGTATGTCGAATGTCTGAATCATTCGAAGTAGTCGGTGGAGGAACATCAGCATCAGCAGCAGTAGCACCAAATGCCTCAACAGAATCAGCACCTGTAGAAGAAGGAGGAGGGGATACAGCACTAGAAGACTCACCTCCAGAATACATAGAGCCAACTCTCAAGTAAGCAGCCCTCTGCCTAAGAAAGGTGGCACCTATCGGAGCTATAACATGAACGGGCTCATTGTAGGGAAATCAACTAAACCGAGAAACAACAAAATTCTATGAATGAAAATATGATGAATAAGAGCATGAGCGACGGCAGAACTCCTATGAACTTCGTCAAAGAACAAAGAAAAAAAATGAGGAAAACTAATAGACGCACCAGAAACAAAAGCGTACAAAAACACATATCGCTCAAGAGGGATGGTGTGGAGATGAGAAATAGGCCACAAAGAATGACATGCTATCATAAAGAAAAGATAAGTAGTCTCAGTAAGCTCAGCGGACGTGATTCGAGGATCAGAATCCCACTGGATAGAAGACCCAGTGATGTATGACATAACATCATCAAGGGGTGGAGACTCCTCATTAGGGTAGACAGGCTACCTAACGACTAGAACCCCAAGAGCTTCAGCCACTATCCTAGGGGTAATGGTGAACTCAACACCTCATATCCAACTCCTAACAAGGGTGTTGGAATCATAGATGTGGCAAGAGAGGTTCGAGAAGAACTCTCTAATCAGGGCGGTCGGGGGTGGATGATCTACCTCTAACAAAGACAACCAGCCTTTACTCTCAAAGTTTTCCCTAATGGCAGGATCAACCTCATCTAATACAACATAACGCTCAGCCCAAATCTTTCTCTTACAGTTCAGTTTCTCATAAACCTCTCTGCTTTTGTCATTCCTAAATAAATCACTCCTAGAGGGAGACGCAGAGGAAGTGGAGGGTGTCCTATGGGCTCTAGTCTTCCTAGGCATAGTGTTAGGATAAAGACAAAGACACAAAGCAGAACAAAACAAGAAAAAAAAAAAAAAAAAAAAACCAATGGCGGACTGCAAGTTAGCACAAAAAAATATATAACAAAAAAATTCTATATGATGCATGAACAATTAAATGTCATGATGCATGCTCTAATGCAGTGAAACTGAGTTCAATTTAAGTTCAAATTCACAAATTTGGCTTGAGCATAGAGTTTCTAACAAAAACCCAAAAATTTGAAAAACCCACTTGTTCAATTTGTAAAAAATTGACCAATTGATCATCACACAAGGTAGAATTCATAAAATAATGATCAATTATATCAATTCAACAAGCCAATTTCATTAATTGAACTCAATTTGAACAAAAACCCAAAATTCGAGCCCTAGAATTTTCAATGTCTCACAAAACACCAAATTGATCAAATTAAACATCATAGATCATGTTTATAACATTATAGGAACAAAACCCAATGATCAATTTCAGAAAATTTGGCTTGAATCAACAAAAACCCCAAAATGAATAGGTCTGAAAATCCTAACAAAAAGCATGAATACATGCATGAAAACATGAAAATAAATGCAAAAGGAAGGGTATAATGGACTTACCGGCTTAGAGAGAGGAAAACCTTGCAAAAAGACCGGAGGAAAACAACAAAAAATTGATGATGAGCCTTGTCCAAATTGGAGAGAGAGACAAAGAGAAAAGTTTGAAAAACTTTTGAAAAGTGATTTTGAACAAGTCAAACTCAGTTTTTAAAAAAACCTGATTTACGATTTTCGATTGATCGAAAATCAGTTTCGATTGATCAAAATAGATAGAGGCTCCCTTAAAATTTTTAAAACAATTTCGATTGATCGAAAAACAGCCTTGATCGATCGAAATTCTGAAGAAAAAAAAAACACAGTTTTGAAAAACAGCCCAGTTTTGTGCATAAACTCCTCCAAGCATTGAAAAATATGAATAAAATGCATGAGTATGAGATGCAAAGTTTTTCAAAAACACAAGTTTTAAACCCAGTTTTCCCAAAATTAAGATTTTCAAACATTCTCCATAAATTCTCAAGCACCAAATCTGTTTTGCATAAAAGCTCAAAGTATTTGCAAACTTGGTTGATCAGACCAAAGACACACACAATTACATGTACAATGTTTAGCAAAGAGTAACTTGTGTAGTGTGTGAAACTAGAAAAAGCTTGAAATACATGTGAGGTGATATGTGAATTACAATTAAACACAAAGTCTACAAAATTTATCATATAGAATTTGAAAGAGACTGACACCTAAAGAGTTACACCATATAACTCCCACATCTCCTAGAACATAAGCTTGCAATCATGTAAGTTTTTTGATTTATCTCATATTGTACACACCAATTTTGTTTGTTCAGAAACATATTAAAATAGCCGGGATAATGTACACACCAATTTTATTTGTTTGATTTAACTTTAAGTCCAATAATGTACACACCAATTTTAAGCAATTAAACCGAGGCTACACCTTATGTTCTTTTTGTGCATGTGCTACACTTTCTCGAACACAGAATCTTACGATATACACTAAGGTGTTATTGATTGACTAGTAAATAGTGGTGAGATGGTTATTTATGCCTTTCTCAAAAGGTTCAAGTCCGACAGTCAAAGACATGTAACTTCAAGATCAAGACAAGGTGATCAAAACCATAAATATTTTTCCCACACAACATGCACTACAAAGCTTCAATTAGTAAGGTACAATAAGTAAGCTCATCAAAGCTAAACAAGATACAAAAGACATGTTATGTGAAAATATATTGACCAACCTTGTTTTCAAAACCAAGAAAATAGTGCAAAACACAATTTGCTTCCTTTTTCTTCCTTTATTAAAAAAAAAATTTATTTATATATAAAAAAAAAAAAAAAAAAAAAAAAAAAAAAAAAAAAAACCTAGAATGAAATGTATGAATGTTATGCAATGCAAATCCTAGAAACAAAGAAAACAAAAACCAAAGAATAATGGTCACAAAGAGTATAGCAAAAAAGCAAAAGGACCATATTAGAAGGACTCAATTAGATTGAGCCTTTTGCATCCAAAACTTTTTAGATGCACCACGAGCTTTGGAGTTCTTATTCACTTAAGAATGATTACCAACTCCAGGATTGGAATAAAGGTTTAAAGCATTTACCAATTCACCAATAAGCACCATAGGATCTTGTGCTTGAGGCACAGGTACTTTTGGTTTGTTTGCTCTCTTAGCAGCTTGCAGCTTGTAACAGTTTAGACGAATGTGCCTAGACTTTCCACAAAAATGACAAATCCATGCAGGCTTATCATGTGTCTTGCCCTTAGAAGGGTTAGGAGCCTTAGGTTTAGACTTATGAAAATCAACCCTAATCTTCCTAGGAGGTATCTCTTCTATTGGTTTAGCCTCACTCACAGAAGGTTTGACAGCCTCACTTACAAGGGGTTCAAAAGAAGAAGAAGGTACAAAGTTTGTAGAATGGGGTGTAGACACAGAGATGCTTTCTACAAAACCTAAGCCAGTTTTGTCAAAGGGAGACTTTTGAACACTTAGCATGTGATCAAGTTTGAAGCTTGCAGACCTATCAGTTTGTTCTCTAGCAATAGATAATTCAAGTTCCAAATTTTTAACTTTATCAAGCAAAAACATGTTTTCAGTCTTTACATTATTCAAAAGATCATTAGCATCAAACAGTTTAACAAGTAAATTTTTCTTTTCAAGCTTAAGAGAAGCAATTTTCTTTAAGCCTAATTCAACATTCATAGTATCCTTTGCAGTAACTTTGTAAAATTTATTGTAGGATTTTTGTAGATCTACATCCTTAGAGAGTTCCCCATCAGAAGGGTTCTCTTCAGCAGACACACTTTCATTGACTGCAGCAATAACAGTGAAAGCAATGAAGTTTTAATCCTCGTCACAACCAGACTCATCATTAGAAACTTTATCATCACTAAGAGTTACAACCATGGCCTTATTCTTAGACTTCAAGTAAATAGGACATTCAGATTTCATGTGACCATACCCTTGACATCCAAAACATTGAAGACCCATAGAATTATTAGAAGATTGGCATACTTTTTCTCTAGGTTTTTCAGTGTCGTTAACCTTAGTGGGATCATTCTTCCTAAAATTTCTAAGTTCAACAGTGTTCTTATCTCCTGCCCTTCTGTTGTTGTTTCTAAGAAAATTACTAAAGTTCTTGGCAAGGTAAGCAATATTTGTAATAAAGAGCTTATCATCAAATCCACCAACATTAATATCATCAACTGACTTAAGAGCCATTGATTTGGATTTGCTAGTCTTAGGTAGGTCCAACTCATAAGATTGAAGAGATCCTACAAGTTCATCAATAGGGATGGAGTCCAAATCCTTGCTCTCAGTGATGGCAGTCACTTTGGATCTAAAATCTTCAGTCAAAGATCTAAGAATCTTCCTAACAATTTTAGGTTGATCATAGATATCACCCAAGTTGTAAGCAGAATTAACAATATCATTCAGTCTAGCATAGAATTCATCAAAAGATTCATCATCAGACATTCTAATGCTTTCAAATTTAGAAGTTAATTGTTGCAACTTATTTATTTTAACAGCCTTTGTGCCTTCATGCACAGTTTGGAGGATATTCCAAGCAGTGTGAGCAACCTCAACATTAGAGATTTTCTTAAATTCCTCCATAGAAACAGCGTTAAAGATAACATTCATAGCTTTGCTATTGAACGCGATTGCTTCTTTTTGAGAAGTTTTCCACTCACTAACAGGAGTAGTGGGCTTCTCTCATCCGTATTCAACAGAGTTCCAGACTCTCTCATCAATTGATTTCAGGAATGCTTTCATCCTTACTTTCCAATAAGCATAATTATTCCCATCAAAATGAGAAGGAATAACAAGAGAATGTCCATGTTCCATGACAACAGGGGTCAAGGATCAGCTCAGAAATCAAAAGATCAACAACAAGAGAGCTACTCGCTCTGATACCACTTGTTAGTTTTTAAACCCCTCAAAAACACAATTAGATTAACCTATGTAATTAGCCAAGTGATTAGCTTAGTCAAATTAACAAATTTAGGTCAACACAAATATATCATATCATGCAAAGCAGCAGAAATATAAATAACACAATGATATGATGACCCAAGAAACCACACGGTAAAAACCTGGGGAGGATTTAACCTAGCTATCCTCAAGGTAAACCTGAATCCACTATGAAAAAATTGAAGTTTTACAATAGCGACTTAGACCACTAACATACTATTGCTACCCACCAGTAGAAACTTACTGACACGACCACATGCAAGCTCCGAGATCACGGACTCCTTCTTTCTTGGATTTTCTAGCAAGTATAAGCACATCTGCTTGTGTTTCTTTAAGCTCTTATGGTAGCAACTGAATGATCATCAAGTTCTTGAGCAAATCTCCTCTTGATAACCCTAAACTTGTGTAAAGGAAAGCTCCTCACAAATCTCACAAGAGATTTACACAAACCGCAATATGAGCAACCTCTAAAACGTGGTTAGGGTTTACCTTATATACCTAGGACAAAAAAATAAAATCCTAAACGTTTTAATGAGCTAGGGCTGAGTTGGAATTCTGCAGAAAAACGCATTCTACCCGAATTTCGATTGATCGAACCAGGCCGAAATGAACTATCAATTATGCATTAGCTCGAATCCAACTTTACATAAAAGACACAACTTTGAGCAAGTCTAAACAACCTATTTTGATCATGATTTGCCAACAATACACATTAGAATTCTAAATACATTAGTTCTTAAGTCTTTAGAACCTAACATATTCGTTTGAGAGTTAGGACGTTGTCAATTTTTATAGCACAATAGAAGAGTTGTACTGTGGTTGGATCAAAGCTAGGTGGTGCTAGACATCTGGTAGTAAGTCCTCTTCTTGTATTGAATACAGATAAGTTATGGACCGTGGTAATGTTCAATAGTTTCTTGAAATATGCTCATTGTTTGCAGTTTAGACCGAGCTAGGTGAGTTTGCTTTTGTACTTTTGATTAGAGAGTAATGTTGCAACAATTAGCTAATCACTTCAGATGAAATATGTAACTTTGTTTGTCATAAGTATTACGGAGGCATATATTCTAGAGTGAAATTGACACTAAATATATATTATTTATATATATACCATATTATACAATTTTTAAATCGAAGAAACCTCATTTTTGTTTTTTTTTTTTTGAGAGGGAACACATCAAGCTTTATTAAGAAAATCAAACAATGTCATCTTGGACAACAGAACGTATGGGTGGTGGAACATCCTCCATCCACATCGAAAAATCTGAGATACAAAAAGCATGTCTTGCTAACTTATGCGCAACCTTATTACCCTCTCTCTTTACATGAGAGTAAAGTAATTGATTAAAAAACCTAGCATTAAATCTAATATCATCCATTGACAAACCATCCATGGAGAGATAGGTGCTGTTCTTGATCAACGCCGTAGCCAACACCATTGAGTTAAACTCCAAGATGCCGCTGTGAAATCCCACCTGTGTAGCAAAGGACAGCGCTGTTGAAGCTGCCATGGCCTCAATCTCCAAAGCCGTGTATAGCTGTGGTAATTGTTTAGCCATTGAAGCCAAAACCATAACGTTTTCGTTGCGGATCACCACGCCAATGCCCAATCTATTTTGGTCTTTGAAAGTAGCACTATCACAATTAATTTTCACTAATCCTTGAGATGGAGGACACCATCTGGTCTGAGAGGGAGTGGCTGTAACCCGTGGAAACTGAGGTGTGGTAATATTCTGTGCAAACTCAGCAAGATGCTCTCTTACCGATGCAGCAATCTGATGAGAGCTAATGGTGGTTTTGTTCAAACGTATTCGGTTCCTTTGAGTCCAGATCAACCAGGCCGAGGTAAAGAAAAACTCTAGGTCTCGCTGGTTGGTAATGAGCCACAATAATAGCTCTTTGAAGTCCACAAAGATGTGGTTTCTTCTGCACTGCCATTGTATATCATCCTCCCAAACCACATCTAATTCTCAACAAGACCACATAGCATGCAGAGCAGCCTTTGAAGCTTGTTTGCAACGATCACAGGTCAGGTTGTCGATGATCGTTTGGTGCACCAGATTCTCCTTTGTGGGCAGAGAATTACGGCATGCCCTCCACATCAGGTTTTTGATTTTGTTGGGAACTTGAACATACTAGATTGTCCTCCATAGATGTCTCTCTTGCGCCCTTTGCTCCTTTTCAACTTTGGATTGATCTTCAGCTTTCAAGAACCTATACCTAGACTTGGAAGTGTAGATGCCATTGTTTGTGAAAGGCCAAAACAAACTATCCTCTGCCTCACACCGTGACAGTGGGATGGCTTTGATCAGCTCTGCCTCCAAGGGGATGAAAATACCATCAATCATCTCATGGTTCCACTGCCTAGAAGTTTCCTCAATCAAAGTTGTCAGTTTTGCATTAGCCAATGTATCAACCATAGGTGAGAGAACCAGTGGTGGATGCTTCCTTGTCAATCAATGGTGTGGTCATATACTCACTGCCTTGCCATTCCCAATCCTTCAACGGCAGCCCCTAAGTAAGACATCTCTTCCATGTAGGATGCTATTCCAAGCATGTGAACCCCCATTAATGTGTTTAGCCTCCATAATTGTACAATTTGGAAAGAAGCGAGCCTTAAAGGCTTTGTAAAATAAGGACAAGGGATTTTTCAAGAGTCTCCAAGCTTGTTTTGCCAGAAAGGAATCATTGAACATGGCAATGTCTCTAAATCCCATACCCCCCTCCAATTTTGATTTAGTTAACTCATCCCACTTTAACCAATGTATCTTCCTTTTCTCCCCCCCTTTGGCCCCATCAAAATTTCTTGATCATGGTCTCAATTTCATGGCAAAGACCTAAAGGGAGTTTGAAACATCCCATAGCATATGTTGGTATGGCTTGAATGACTGCTTTAATGAGGACCTCACATCTGGCTTGAGATAAGAGCTTTCCTTCCCAACCTTGTAACTTATGCCATATTTTTTCTTTAATGAAATTGAAACCTTCCTTCTTCCTCCTACCCACCAAAGATGGCAACCCAAGGTATTGCTCAAAGTGTACAATTTCTTGTAGACCCAAGGCAGCCTTGATTTCTTGTTTGGTTGCTTCATCGGTTGATTTGCTAAAAAATATGACTGTTTTGTTTTTATTCACCTTTTGCCCCGATTCTCCTTTGTAAGTCTCAAGGATGTCAATGATTTTTCTGCATTCTTCTCCCGTTGCCCTACAAAAGAGGAGGCAATCATTTTTGTTATATGCGTGTTTCAAGCGATATATTCCACATTCATGAAAGTACTGACGTAGCTTGTGCAGTAGCTGTAAATGAACGAGAGTTCAATCATGGCATTGTGGACTTGACGAAATTGAGCATGTTGAACTCTTTTTTTTTTTTTCTTTTTTTTTTTTTTAATTGTTGAGGAAAATGAGCATGTGGAACAAATATTGGAACCACGAGGATGCACAGGAACCAATAATATACAACAGGGTGATTAAAATACAATACAATCTTATTACATTTTCCTAAGAAAAAATATAAAGTAATCTTCTAATTTGGTACAACATATTATTCAGCAATAATAGTTCCCAGAGAACATATTATCAGTTATTAATTTTTCAATTATAACTTCGCCAAACCTTACAGACAATGCAATGGGTCAAGTCCTAAAAAAGCTCACTGTGATAAAATGGGACAACATGGTGACTTTGTTTTCCATAGTTACTGTCATCTGTATTCTTGAAAGTTGACATGGCCTGTAGCTTGAGCATGTTCCACAGCCTCCTATACATTACAAAAACAAAAGAGTCGGTGAGTATCATAAGAAATCCGGAAATCAAGCTATGGTGGGTACCAGGTTTTAAAAAGGTACAAATAAAAAATAAAATTGAAGCAACCATAATTTTAATTCATAAGAAATGACCTTCTAGCCGATTACTCCAATTTGGCATTCTCCACAACGCAAAGTGAAGTTGGTAGTATGAGTAAATCTCCTCTTCCTGGAAATAACAGGATGTAATTAACACAAATCATGCACCATAAATCCAAAGAAATAAAATAATATAAAATAAAATAAAGTCTACACATTAATCATTATCAATGCAAGTACATCTACAAAGTAACATGAAAACTAGGAGCAGACCATAAAGGATGTAACTCATTAGAGGGTAGGATTTCAGAAGCAAAATGTCACACAAGAACAATGCCCCAATGTCAACAAAATGCAAAACCTCAAATATTTTGATTATTTAAAAACACAATAAGAATAATTTTATTTAATCTCCAGTTATAAACTTCCTGACTAGCTGGGTTAGCCACATTATCCTCAAAGAACTAGTGAATTTATTGAAGGGACAAATTATTCAAGGAACTTTACCATGTGCAACAGGCAGATGACAAAAATCTGCTTAATCACATTATCCTCCAGCCTTGTTTTGCCAATAAATTTCTCATACAATTTTAAGATGATCTTAACCATCTGTTGGTCCACGAATCTATGGCTAACTAGTGGGGACTGTAATACAAGCTTTTCCCATGCAAAAGCATCAAGCCGGCGCCAACGAAATATTACCAGAGGATTGTGTGATGAAGCAGATTTTGGCAGGGGATTGTCTGATGAAGCAGAATTTTGGCAGGATGATGACCGTACATTGGAACAAATCACAATGGCTTATTTCTCAAATATTTTTTGGTCCAATGGACCAACAGTCTCCACAGCAGTAGTAGATGCAATGCAACCAAGAGTTACTGAGGTAAGGAATGCAACCTTGACTCAAGATTTTAGAGCTGAGGAAGTGATAAAAGCTTTGAAGTAAATGCATCCAAAAATCACCGGGTCCTAACGGTATGACTCCTCTCTTTTATTTGTATTATTGGTCTGTAGTTGGTAATTGTGTAACACAAACAGTACTTAATTTCCTTAATCATGGTATCATTCTCCAAAGTTTAATGAAACCCACATTATGCTTATCCCAAAAGTGAAAAATCCAACAAAAAGCACCCAATATAGGCCCATAAGTCTTAGTAATGTTGTGTCTAGGCTTGCTTATAAAGTCTTGGCCAATAAACTAAAACGTTTGTTTCCCCATATCAAAGTGAAAACCAGAGTGCCTTTATGTGTAACCGCCTTATTATTGATAATATGTTGGTAGCCTTTGAAACAATGCACCATATTAGTTAAAATATGAATGGTAAGTTACCGTGGGAGAGGTGGCTATGAAATTGAATATGAGTAAGGTGTATGATCGGGTGGAATGGGGGTGCTTAGAAAAAATAATGCAGAAAATGGTTTTTGATGAGAAGTGGGAGAATATTATGATGAGGTGTGTTAGCACTGTTGCATACTTTGTTAAAATTAATGGGAGATCTCGAGGCTGCATCACTCCTACTAGGGGTTTGTGCCAAGGAGACCCTTTCTCTCTGTATTTGTTCTTAATTTGTGCAAAGGGACTGTCGGTGTTGCTAAAACAATCAGTGGAATAATGATTATTGAAAGGAGTAACAGCATGCCAAGGTGCACCATAAATATCACACATTTTCTTTGCAAATGATCACCTTATATTCTGTCGGGCCATAAGGGAGGAATGCTTAAATCTAGAGAAGGTTTTGGAACATATGAAATAGACTCTGGTTAGCAATTGAATCGTGGGAAGACTTCCCTATTCCTCAACCGTAACACACCTCAAAATATTCAAGATGATATTAAATCTAGATTTGGTGCAGAGGTCATTTGAAAGCATGAGAAATATCTCGGCCTTCCATCTTTGGTCGGAAAGAATAAATGCAACACTTTTTGGTAACTTATTGAAAGGCTGGATAATAAGCTTTCAAGATGGAAAGAAAAGCTTCTTTCACAAGCAGGCAAACCAATCCTCATTAAGACCATCGCCCAAGTGGTTCCTACCAGGGACGGAGCTCTTCATTGACTAGGTAACCATTTAAAAAAAAAATTATAATATATATATATATATATTGAATTCTTTTAAGATTTAGGTCCAAGATAATTACTCTTGGCCTCCCTCTCTCCAAATATTTACAAATTGGCCCTTAGAACCCAACCAAAAAAAGAAAGCCCATCACTTTATTGAAAAATTTTAAATTGGTGAAAAATTCTATATCTAAGTTTTGTCTTCAATTTATATTTAATGTGAGCTACAAATTTTAGTAGATAAATATGATATATTTATGTGTCATCGTTCACAAAAAAGTAATTAACATTTGTTTATTATGTGTTGAAATGGACCTAATCATATGCTTTAACACATGAGCTTATAAGTTTTTTTTAGTAGCCTAAGAATATATATATATATATATATATATATATATATATATATATACGAGTTTTTCTTATCTTCTCTTTGTTTACATATTTCTTTTTAATTCTCAATTAGTAGAGCTATAAGGTTTAAAATTGACGAAAGATTTGAAAATTAATTAAATAAATAATCAAAAAAAAAAAACTAATGAAAACATTAATTTATATAATATAGTCTCATTCATTTACAAGTCTAGAATTTTTTTAGTGTATGTTTTGCCCCCCCTAAGTCTAAAGTTTGGCACCGTCCCTGGTTCCTACCTATACCATGAGTGTGTTCAAGCTTCCGAATGCATTGTGTGATGAGATGACAGCCATAGTCTGTAAGTTCTGGTGGGGGCAGTCAAATGAGAGGAATAAGATGGCTTGGTTGAGTTGGAATAAAATGTGCCTACCAAAGGAGGAGGTTGGTCTAGGATTTCGGGACTTAAAAGGCCTTTGATCTAGCGTTATTGGCAAAACAAGGCTGGAGGGCTAGAAACTTGCACAAATACCTTACTGCATAGGGTCTATAAAGCTAATATTTCCCAAATGGCGACTTCCTTACCGCTGAACTTGGCAATCATCCATCTTTTGCTCAGAGAAGTATATTTTCAGCTTAGAGTGTTGTCCAGCAAGCATATAGGTGGCAGGTTGGAAATGGGGCCTCAATTGTGGTTTAAAAAGAAAAATGGTTACCTAAACCATCTACTTTTCGAATCTCAAACCAATTGGTTGGCTGCCCAGCAGATGCGAAGGTGAGTTGTTTGATTGATCATCGTTCTGGTACTAGGCAAGCAAATATGGTAAAACAGGGTTTTGCACCTGATGATGCGAAGGCCGTTTTGAGCATCCCATTGAGTTCTAGATTCCTTGCGGATCGACTGATATGGGCTTGCACTCCTAAGGGCAACTTTACCGTGCGTAGTGCTTATAGAGTTGCCCTGTTGTCTTCATCAAATCTGAGCCCTGAAACTTCAAGCTGTTGTAATCGAGGTTTATTTTGGAAGACTTTGTGGGGACAAAACATGCCGAATAAAATCAAGACTTTTGCATGGCTTGCAAGCGGAAATATACTTCTTACGAAGGCCCACCTTTGTCATTGAAAGGTTTTTGATAACCCGGTTTTTGAAGCCTGTAGTTTGGAAGCTGAAAGTATCAGACACATACTTTGGAGTTGTAAAATAGCCCGTGAGGTGTGGAATTTATCTGGTCTACTGATTGAAACTCAGGGGGTACACTGGCATCTCATATTCGTACGACAGATGGGCAATGATATTTTGGAATTGGTTATAGCAACTTACTGGCATGTGGTTCAACAGAAATGTTGTTCGACAAGGGAGACACGGCAGTCGGCTGCTATGGTTCTGCAGAAGGCAAGAATGCTGCTCGTCGAGTTCCAAGTGGCAAATGCCCAACCATCTAAGGCCGTGATGAGTGACACAGCCTGGTGGACTAACCCCACATCTCCTTGGTACAAGATTAATGTGGATGGCGCGGTCTTTGAACAAGAAGCATCAGGTGTGGCTATTGTCATAAGAGATCATTAAGGTATGGTAGCAGCAGCAATGAGTAAAAAAATACACTTTCCACTGGGACTTTGGAGGCTGAAGCAAAACCTTTGGAGGAAGCAGTAGATTTTGCTTGGGATGTAGGAATTAATCCTGGATGCCCACTTTATATGTGATTCACAATTAGTTGTGGATGCAATGGTAGGCGTGACCAGTCCACAGGTTACCATTATTAATATCATAGCAGGGATATGTGACAGGCTACAGGTGTTCAGGTTGGTGCAAGTTTCACATGTTAAGAGGGAGGATAATCGACCGACACGCATCTTACACATCTTGGCACAATTTGCCAAGGGCATTGATAATTATTTAACTTGGATAGAGGAAAATTCGAATATTATTGAGTTTGTTGTGACTCAAGATGTACTGAATTTATTTTTTTCTTAATAAAGTTGTAGTCTTTTTATCAAAATATATATATATATATATATATATATTACCTTTGCTGCTCAGTAAAGTTAAGAGCAAGCCCCTCAACTGGACCAATGGTCCCGTCCTGTACAGCAAAAATAGTCTGATCAAACTCCTCTAGAGCTCCCTCAAAGGGTGACATCTGTCAATACAAAATAGAAAAATGCACCTCGTAAGAGAAAATTATACTAAAATAATAATTATAACAATAATAATTTGGGCAAGCAGAAAAAAAATTAATAATAATGAAAGCACACAAGGTGAACAGATGGAACTATTAACTATAAAATTCCATAGTCTACAGGGTTTAAACCAACATGTGTTCCCTAGAAAAATTTCATTGTTAACAAGAAATAAACTTATCAGGCCAATAACAGTAAAAACTGCTTAGCAAGTTCTTTTTCTTAAGTTCCCTTTTTCTTTCTTGAATCCCAAAACACGTGCAAGATGACAGACGGTTAAGATCATCTTAAAATTGTACTTGGAAAGATGATTTTGTAGAGGGGCTAAAGAGATGGCAGAATGTGTAACTCCTACATATGGGTAGTTTTATTCGTTATGAATATTCATTTAAATGGAGAATCAGCCAAAAAAAGGTGAAATAATCTGAACCACATACGGCTAAAGCATCATAATGGAGCCCATCATAAATCAGCATAACTCTTTCAGAATGCTTCTTTTCCTGTCCAATAGCAACCCAAAAAAGAGTAAATACTCAGAATTGGCAAGTAGACTAGATTTTTTTTTTTTAATTTTTTTGAGAATCAAGTAGACTAGATTCAGATGAACAGAAAACGTATTCCAAATGCTAACCTGACCATACAAATCACATCGTGTGGCCTGAATATCATACGCTGCGATTTCACGTCCATAATAATCAGCTAATATTGATAGCTCAATGGCACCTTCACATATAATATAAAAGTAACAAATTTATGGTCCGTTTGGGATCCGCTTATTTTGCTGAAACTGAAAACTTTTTACTGAAAGTACTATAAACAAAAGAAAAAGTTAGCTGAAATAGTATAATGATTAGTGGGATCTATGAATAGTAACAAAAATAAGTTGAATAGTAAAATAAGTTAGCAAAAATAATCTTTGTCAAACGAACACTTAGCGTAATGAAACAACAGATGATCAAAGACTTCCTAGTGCATCATTGTGATTAAATACACAGAACAGTTCAACAAAAGCAGAAAGGAACTTCATGCCACTTTTATCATGAGAACCATTTGCCACACATTTATTATATAAAGACGAGCCAAACACATTCTCAAAATTTAAAACTCAAGAACTTTTTATGGTAGTGGATTCTCTAGATTGAGTATTCCAGTTGGTAATCAGAAGACAACCAAAACACACACTAAAATGCACTGAATGATAGGTTTTCTTTTACATATTGTTGGTTATCAGGAAGAAACTGAATAGAAAAGATACTGGATTCCTACAAACAAAAGGTCCACCCCTATTGATTCTCCATATCCAATTTCTTTTTACTTCCATCTTCTCTGGAATCTAATGATACATTAGTTAAAAATTTAAGCACATTGTACATACATTACCAGCATAGCCAGTACTAGTAAAGCTAACTGAATTGAACCACTACAGAATGAATTAAGGAAGAACTTAAAGAAATGAACAAAAGACACTAAACCTATGGCAATCACGTGTCAGATGGCATCACATGTTTGGCAAATAGTCACTGCTATTTATACTGATACAGTTTTTGTACATTTGAACATGTGCAAACAACTTCACGTGACTTCAAAACAGTCAACTGAAAATATTCTCTCTATTTCTCCTGTTTTGGGGGGAAATAATCCAAAAAACAACTATATTATTTTCAAAAGATAAAATGTCCACTCAGAAACACAACTCATCAAATTTATCTTCAAGTGAACCATTCAAAAAGACCATTTTGTCCAAGCATCATTGTGACTGTAAACAAACCAAACTCAGGGCCTGTCATTACTGCCCTTCAAAGTTCATTAGTACTATTAAAATGTGCAACATCATGCTTGAACTAATGTGGCATATTTATCATTATATCCAAAAAAACTGACATGAAGACTTCATGACCATATATAGAGTAGAGTATATGGTGGCATCTTAACATATCAAGAAATACAAAAAGATAGGTATTATGCAGTTGATAAAGGTTCATGATAAAATAAATTGAGTTGATCTTCGTATTAATGATTGTGAAAGCTTTTGCAGGATACATACTACCTTGGGGGATGCAGGTGGGCCCAACCCAGGCTTGTACGGTTAAGGTTGTTGTACACAACCTCATAAAAAATGAACGAAAAAAAAAATCGATGTTTCCATTCCCGAACTTACACCTAATTAATCAAATGATACCTTTACAGTTTCTTTTATTTTTTTCACTCATAGGGGGAGGGCAAAAGCAAAGGAACCACCAAAGGTGCTTTTAGAAAGAATCAGGAATCTAAATCCATTATAAAATTTTTTTAAAAAAAACTTGATATAATCTAACCAGAATAAAAATTGAGCTGTCCATTACACTGGAAACGAATTAATAGATCATCAATTACCCCAATTGCAACATAGCAGAAAAAAAAATGATCAACTAAACCAGTTTTGTGAGTGAAAAAAATGGCAAAAGAATCCACAAGGTTTTCCAAGTTTAACATGATATAGAACTTTAAGGAATTACTCCGTTTGGTTAATCAATAACTTGACCACTATACAAAACAAAATATGCTGTAAATCATCAACAAGATAAGTTTTACCCTCCAAAAATAATTTTACATATTTTAAATTTTTTACAGTGATAAAGAATCAATAACCGCAGATGTGAGAGGCAGGTTGCATTATTCTTCAATTTTACCACTAGAATTTCTATCCTTTCTGAACTGGAACTAGCTAGAATGGTACCCTAAGGCAACCTTGAGCTATAGGGTCAACATGCAAGGCGATCTAATTATTAGTCATCCTATGCTACAGCAAGCCCAAACCCAGGAATAAATGCAGCAACAATTATCAGGGTTGAAAGAGAAATAAAAAATAATAAACCAATATACCACAGCGTTCCGTACAGTTGTATATTTGTGATTTTACTGTAGCAAGTTGCAAAAAATTTAACATTTACAACATTTGATAAATGGGCTTAAACTGGGTTTGGTGTGGGATATGTGCCAAATATTTAGCATTTGGTACATATCCCACATCTACTGTGGGTGCTCTTAGTCAGAGATATCATACTCTATAAAAATAAATAAATAATAAGAGTAGTTCCAAGACCATAAATTATTGCATAACTTTTTTGCCACAATTTTAACGTGATAGATTGTGAGTGGTTAACTATCACTTATACATAAACCTATCATTTTTTATTTATCAATCACACTTTACCATATCAAAATTATCATAATATATTAGGAGGGAACCTCAGCCCTCATACATCATAAAGTTAACCAAAATTTTATCAAAAAAAAAGTTAGCCAAAAAAAAAAATATATATATATATATATATAGTTAGGTGAGTTCTACCAGTGAACCTCACTTATCGCTCATTACTCATCACTTATCAGCCTCTCATAATTTCACGATTTAGTTAATATTTGTTCCCAAAGATCCTCTTTGTGTCTCAGAAATTTGACTTCCCATGTGTATCAAGTTTCCCCTATAAACAATGTCATAAAATATGAGGGTCTTGATAATCCAAATCAAATGAATCAATCAGTCTCACTCTCTCACAACATTGAATATTTTATTAAGTCTGGTTAATGTATGTATACTGATAGGCCAAAAATGAATTGACCCCTTGTGATAAATTAACCAATTAATTTAGCCAAGTGAATTAATTAAGTTAATTAACATGCTAACACATGGCAGCACAATCAAATTACCAATAAACTAAGTATGCAGCAGAAAATAAATTGACATGGTGATTTATTTACAAATGGGGAAAACCAACACGGCAAAAACCCCACCAGATGATTTTAAGGCCATCACTCCGGAAATTTCACTATTATCACAACAAGCGGTTACAAGTAAAGGAATCTCAATACCTTATACCAACCTACAGTTGAACCCGTACCCCAATACCAAATTGAATTTGTTCTGTAGCAACAATTTCTCCTTTTGATACACGGCTCTCAATACGTGACTAATCAATTGCACGGATCTCAGTACGTGACTTCAATCACCAATTATAGAAAGTTGTTGGCTGCAAAGTTCTTCAGTTCATCCCAAAGATGAAGATCAAGAAGATACTTGGTCACAAAACACTACGGTGCACAAACACAGCAACTTCTTCACAAGAAAGATGAACTAGGGAAAATTCTGTCTCAGGTCACAATTTGCTAAAACAAACTTTACTCAACACTTATGCAACTTATGAACACTTTGACGACCCTTAAAATAATCATTTTATATGTCTAGGGTTGTGAGAAAAGAAGACCCAAACACATAAACACAGATTGGAGTCAAAACAGAACTGAAAATCTATTTTTCATAAATCACGACAAATACCCTATTTGTCGAGCTGCTGTCGAGCCACGGGCCTGAATAGCTCTTTAAGCTCGATAGATGGCTAGTTGTCGAGCTTTAATGACAGACACTTTTTAGCTTGAATCTTGGACAAACTTGCATGACTTCAACACTTGATCTTGAAACAAAGTTTATTGAAGTATTAAACACATCCTAGATCTACCCAAATACAAGTAAAGTGCGTTTTGTCAAAAGATTAGTCAATTACATAAAATAGTGACATATGTTCCTAACAAGTAAATCACATATGTCCTAACATATACATTAATTGTTCATTTTAGAAAATTTTTTTAAGAAATTGAAAAAATTATTAAAAAAAAAATTTCTCACATTTTATTTTTCCTATAAAATGTTTCCTACAATGATTTAATAATAGCTAAGAGTTTATTTTGTTTCATGTTGGGTTGAGAATGGACATGGGTAAAATATAAAATGAAGTTTTATTTTATTTTGCAGTTACAATAAAGAATTCAAACATAGGTCAAGAGTTGAAAAATTAGGCTTTTCCATGTGTAATTTTCATTATTTTGATATAATGTGACTAGGACATTAAGTCATGTAACTTTTACCTAGATTGCATTTAGTACCAAAACCGTGTAATGTTTTCAAGTTGTACAAAAGAAACTAGTATAGACCTACTCCAAGTATTATAATTATCTTCATTCAATGGTTGGCACACAAGAAACGTACCAGGATTATCATTGTTAGGAAGAAAGTATGGGCTTGAAGAAATGTCCCAAAGTTGAAACTGAGATTGAGTAGGTGTAGCTGTTGAAGTTGAAGCAGATTTAGTGCTCATGGTGATCAAACAAGTTTTGAAGAATTGAGAAATTCAATCAAATCTTGAAGTCCAAAGGAGAATAGATTTTGAATTGAATGAGAATTCGAGAAAGATTTCGTACAAATTCAACTCAAAGAAAAGGAAACAAGAAATTCTAATCAAGAATCAAAGAAAAAAGAGGGGAAAGGAAACAAGAATTGAAACTGGGATAATAGCAAAGGGAATATGAACTTGTTGACCTAGTTTGCTCTGATTCCATAAAGAACCTACCTCTGATGCCCAAGTTGTTCAAGATCCTAAATGGTTAGATGCAATGCAAGCTGAAATTGATACTTTTCAAGCTATTCACACTTGGAACTTGACTGATCTTCCACCTAGTAAGCAGCCCATTGGTTGCAAACTGGTTTACAAAATAAAGCTCAAAGTTGATGGTTCTATTGAGAGATATAAAGCCAGACTAGTTGCAAAAGGGTACACACAAGTCGAAGGGGTTGATTACTATGAAACATTTTTTCTTGTGGTGAAGTTTGTCATTGTTAGAACTCTTTTGACCTTTGTAGCTATTAATAATTGGCATCTAGCACAACTAGATGTCAATAATGTTTTCCTACATGGAGAGCTAGATGAAGAGATTTACATGGTTTCTCCTCCAAGTTTAGGTAGCAAAGGGGAGTGCAAGCAAGTATGCAAGTTGACCAAGTCCTTATATTGAACCAAACAAGCAAGTAGACAGTGGTTTGCTAAGCTGTCTTCTACTATCATTCAACAAGGGTTCATTCAATCCAAGTTTGACTATTATGTGCTTACCAAAGTTGAAAAGTTTTCAATCATCATTCTCCTTGTCTATGTGGATGATATTTTGATAGCAAGCAACAATGTGACAGTTGTAGATGATTTCAAGAAGTTCTTGGACAACAAATTCCAGCTTAAAGACCTTGGAATTCTAAAATATTTCCTAGGTCTTAATGTTGCAAGAAATACAAAAGGAATATCTTTGTGTCAAAGGAAGTATACTCTAAAGGTTCTCTTTGATGTAGGATTTTTGGCAAGCAAGCTAGCACATACACCTATGGAACAATTTGCTAAGTCTTAGTAGTACAGAAGGTTCCAATGATCTTAGCATGTATAGAAGACTTGTAGGAAAATTCTTATACTAAACTTTGATCAAACTTGATATTGGTTATGCAGTCCACAAATTGAATCAATATATGAGTTCCCCTAAGCTTCCTCATCTTCAAGCAACCTACAGAGTTCTAAAATACTTGAAAACCAATCCAAGACAAGGCCTTTTCTTCTCTGCACAATCCACTCTGCACTTAAAGTCTTATTGTGATGCTAATTGGGCAGGTTGCCTTGAAACTAGAAGATTTATTTTTGGTTTTTGTGTTTTCTTAGGAGACTCTTTAATCTCATGGAAGTGCAAGATGCAATAGGTAGGGCCAAGTCCTCAGCAGAGTCTAGATATAGAGCAATGGCAATTATGACTAGTGAGTTAGTGTGGTTAATTGCACTCTCACAAGACCTTGGATTTCACCACAAATAGTCAACCTCTCTTTATTGTGATAGCAAGGTGGATTTATACATTGCTGGCAATCTCGTTTTCCACAAGAGGACCAGATACATTGAGGTAGATTGTCACTTTATCAGAGAAAAGATACAAGCAGAGACAATTAGAACATTTCATGTGCCTACCAAACACCAACTAGCAGATTTGGTCACGAAACCTCTTGGCAAAGTTCAATTCTTCAAGCATCTATACAAGGACATTCTCAATATATATGCTCCATCTTAAGGGGGAGTATTGATATATGAGAAGCAGTGAAGATGATGAAGATGAGTTATAGATTGAAGAACAAGTGTAGAAGATGAAAACAGAGGTTTCATGCTACTGCATATGCTACAGTTGTTTAGTGAAATATGTATCAAACTATTTGTAGCTTAGTTTTAATTAATTGGTTAGTTGTTAGTAGACAAGTGTTAGTTGATGATTGACTCCAAATTATTAGTTGGTTAGTTAAGATAGTTTATTAGTTTTCAGCTCTAATAGGTGTATATAAATCTCAGAGCTTATTGTAATCTATATTATTCAATGAAGCATTTTTACACTAACTCCAATTCTCTATCTCTCTCAATTCTAACCTCCATAGCCAACGCTTGAAACTTTGATAGGCTAGACCATTCCCCCCCCCCCCCCCCTCGTCCCCCGAAAATTTTAAACAAGGTCCCAAATTTTTATTTAATAATTAATTTTACTAAAAAATACTCCAAACATTATCATAAATGGACCAATAGAAATTTAACCCAATTAAAATTCTAAATTTTTTAAAAAAGAATTGTTGTGAATGTGGCACATTATGAATGATGATCAATTTTTCATAACAATTTCATGTTTCAATTATTGTAAACATGCCTTCTATAATTATTTTACAATCTATTGCAATGAAAAATATAAAATAATTATCTATTACTACGAATATATCGTTGCAATTAGGGGTGTCCACGGGTCAGGCCAGGTCGGGTTTGTGCCCAACCCGGACACGACTCGATATTATCGAGTGGAGAAGATTTCGACCCGCAACCGACCCGCCGGAAGTTTCAAATCAATCGGGTCGAGTCGTATCTGTTTTTGGGTGGGAATCGGTCGGTTTCGGGTTTTCCAATTCGCTTGTTTTTGGCTGAAATCTGGCCGGATCTAATCGGAGTTGGGTGAGATTCCTTTGGATCTATGAAAATTTGGCCGAGATTTGTTGGAGTTGGAGTCGGGCTTACCGGAATTTTGTCTTAGTTTAAGTAGATCTAGGTTGGTTCGCCGGAATTTAGCATATCTGAGTAAGGAAGAGGCTAGATCTTGGCCGGATTTAAGCTGATCTGAGTGAAGGAAGCCCAAACGTGGCCGGATCGGAGCTGAGAAGCAACAGATCGTCGCCGAATCAAGGTGATTTTCGTCATTCTTTGAGTTTTTGTAGGGCGGGTCGGGTGGCTCGGTTCCTTGAGGACGAAACCCTCCACTCGACCCACCGGAGTCAGTTCTGATGATTTGAGACCCGTCACCGACCCGTCAAAGGTGTCTGCCCGAACGTGACGGGTCGGTTCCGATCGAGTTGGTCGATTCCGGCGGGTCTTTGGTTTTCATGGACACCCCTAGTTGCAATAATTTGATATAACTTATTTTTGTCAATTATTTTCATTCTATTGCAATAATATTTTTGTAACAATAACTTATTAATACAAGATATTCAAAGCAGTAAATTGATTGTTGCAACAACATATATATTGTTGTATCAAAATTTTCATTAAAATATTTGGAATCTATTACAATAGAATTTTTCATTGCACAAATCCATTATCTCAAATTCTATTGCAACAACTCACATCAGCTATTGCAATGACACATATGTTATTGTAATGATTTTTTCATTATAATAAACAATTTTTCTTTTAGTGATAGTATTATTTATGTAAAAAAATTATGATAAGTTTTATTTTTAAGAATTTAAATGAAATATCATATAGATTCACCTTGAAGGGTGTATGCAATAGTTGAGATTGATTGAAAACACAAGTAATGAGAAATTGAGATAGGGAATAGGAATATTACTCTCAAGTCTCAACATGTCATACTTGGACAATGTTTGTGAAATACTATCATATGGAAGGCTTACTGTCATTATAACTCATCCCTTTCATTTATAAAGCCGGTATTATGCACTCACATCGCCTATTATTTGTACTCTCATTCATTTTGTGCATGAACTCGTAATGTTTAATCAGATCAAATTTGCTAACTATTGATATTTGCTTGGTGCACAAGCATTTCATGAAGAGGGGAAGGGGTTGAACTCAACTAATATAAATTAAATCAATTCCCAATGACTTTCTCACACAATCCCAAAACACAAGACATTTAGTATTTGAGAGTTCAATCCATTTGTCAAGATGTCCTCAATAACCGAAACAAGCATGCAAAGTAAGTAATTAATGTTGTTTATTTGAGTCTCTCATCTTCTCATTGACACACTCAATCATCTTCTCATTTAATTCTAATGCTTCTTATTGCAGACACAAAAATCACTACCCCAAAATAAGTCTATTACATCAAGCATTAATACAAAAAAAAAATATGTATAGTGGAATTAGACGAAATATCACATTTACAAGTTAAAATTATTGCAATAGTAACTTAAAAGTATTAAATTATTGCATCACATTAATAAATTGCAATAACTTATAATTTTCAGTTTGTTGCAATAACTTAAATTGTTGCAATACATTAGGTTAAATTGTTGCAATAACTTAAAATGAAGAAATCATTGCAATAAATTAATACCAATTATTTTTTCAATCTATTGTAACAAAAATTTTGAACTAATAGCTTGTTACAACAAAGTTATCATTGCAATAATTTGATATAATTTATTTTACAATTTATTGCAATAGCAAACACAAAACTGCAACAAAGATATCATTGTAATAACTTAATATTAATTATTTTATAATCTATTGTAATGACAAAATGGAGTAATTATCTATTACAATAAAGATATTATTGCAATAATTTGATTCAACTTATTTTGGTCAATTATTTTCAATTAATTATTGCAATAAAATTCATGAAGTAATAGCTTATTACTACATGACATTTATAGCAATAAGTTTTTTATTGTAACAAAGTTGTCATTAAAATATTTGGAATTTATTACAACAAAATTTTTTGTTACACAAACTTATTACCTCAAATTTAATTGCAACACCTCATATCTATTCTAATAACTCTAATATTATTGCAACAATTTTTTTTCGGTGCAATAAATTTTTTTTTTCTTGTAGTGAACTACCTTTGCAAAAGATGGGACACATATTGTGAAACTTGGGAGGAGCTAATTAAGTGTGTCAATCACCAAGTTATTGTAATCTTCCAAGGTAGCAACAATGGCCAAGGTGCTAGTGGAGTTGACAATACTAGTCAAGGAAGTTGCAATGGTTGGGGTGGCAACCGTTAATGGCTAGGGTGGTGGAGGTCACCAAGATGCTGTGGCAATTTACTTGAGTCATCGTTTTTCATATTAAGTTTGAGTATGGTCAAGTTGAGTTTGAGTCAAGTCAGTTTGAGATTAAGGATTTCAATATTAAGTTTGAGTCGAGTTAGTTTTATATTTTAAATAAATTTGTACTCTTTGTTTTAATTATGTACTTCCTTCCTATAATTAATGACAATGAATGACTCAATTTAGCGTAAAAAACTTATGAATTTGTGTGTGTGTGTGTGTGTGTGTGTGTGTGTGTGTGTGTGTGTGTGTGTGTGTGTGTGTGCTAAATATGAATTTTTGTATTTATAAGTACAAAGCAACAATCAATTGCTAAGTTTTCGTGTTATTAACAATGGGTGACTCAATTGCTAAGTTTCTACCGTGAGGAGACGCATGAATTTATTTCATTTTTACTGTACCTCTTTGTGTAATTACTAATAGTCTTCTATTGGTTTTTTTTTTTTTTTTTAATTTTATCTGTGTTAAAAAGTAAATAAAGAAAGTTAATACATAAATCATTCATTTTATATAGATGTGAGGTGTTGCAATAAAATTTGAGGTAAAATTTGAGGTAACGTGTGCAATTGAATGATTCATAAATGTGAGACGTTGCGTAGAATTTTCCTTCTTCTCCAATCAGGTATTGGCTAGAGGACTCGACCGGTAAAGAAGGAAAATTTATTAATATTAGTAACGTGTGTAATTGGATGAAGAAAAATAAAATAGATGAATCATTCATTTTATGCTCGTTGTCTATTTGAAATATTTCTGTTTTTGAATTTCATGTAACATACTAACATCACAAGGCCTACATGGTGTTTAACTTCGAGAGTGAATTACCAACTCTTTTGGAAACACATACAATATAAGACGACACAAAATTAATGGTTCAAACCAACCTAGTTATGTTTTGCTCCTTATTTACTCTTTCTTTTATTTTATGTGGCTTAAGATCATTCGCATTAACTCATACAAAAATTCATGTTTATTTTAACATAAAAATATAATTTTCTTTATTTTACGTGACTAATTTTTAAAAACACTCATATTAAATTATCTATTCTAAAAGTAAAAATATTCAATTTTTATTCACATAACCGCTTTTTTAAAAGACCCACATTACTCACATACAAACATTTGGCCAAATTTTTACATTTTTCCCACTTTATATTGACTATGCAAGTGCTCAAGACCATATAAAACAAATAAAAATGATAAACTTTAGAAATAAGTAGTAATTGTAATTTCTTTTTTGAACATGAAGAGAAAAAAAAATCCTAAATTTTAGGAGTTCTCCTTTTGAATTCAAAATAAATTTTGTTATTTGATATTTATGACCTTATTTCTAAATGAAGTTACCTTTCATTAATGAGGGTATTTTTGAACCACATAAAAGTCTAGTTGAAAAAGGGAAATCCTCTTATATATAGTATAGATTAATGTAATAATGTTTGACATGAATTTGAACTTTTAAGTTTTAACTAACCACCACACACCATTGGTGTGATGGTCACTCCACAAGTATAAATACTTGTGGGGAGTGTGGCGTGGGAGGGCAAGGACTAGGGTTCAAATCTCCAGCAGGGAGCTTAACACACATTTATATTTAGATTAGGCTAGAGTAAAATTTCTATCTTGTATTAAAAAAAAGTTTTAACTATAGTATTTTTCTTTGAATCTTTTAACTATAATTATTATAATGTTAGAGATACCTTTTTCTTTTCTTTTTTTTACAAAAAATTTGATAAGTTGTTGTTGTGGCTAATTTTTGTTTGCTCTCGTCTGGACCCTTCACTAATATTACTTTTTCACTTATTAATAATTACTCACCACATTAGTAGTTTGTAAAAAATTTATATCTCTGTCATTTTTCTTAATCACCAACCAGTAAGGCAAGTTCTAAACAGTCTGACATCTGGCTAACAGAGAGCCAAAGCACACAAAATACCCAAGAATTAGAAACACAAGAAGCAAAGTAATGTACCAACCAAAAGCAGAAACCAAGGAGGGAGCTTGTTACAGGCAATACCACACTCTCTCCATTTGCTATCATTGGCCACTTCAAGTAGTGTCAGCAGCTGCTGGTTGTAACCCAGAATGTATTTGATTTCAGAGGGCTAGGTGCTCTCTGGGTGCGTCGCTGGTTGAGTCTATGGCTTTTGTTGTGTCTCGTGGTTTAAGGGTGAACCCTGCCTCTGAATCTCTGATTTTGTTAGTTTGGTGTTGTTGTTGTTTTTTTTTTTTTTTTTTTGGACACGTTTGGGGAAAAAAATGTTCTTATGCATCTATTTTGGTGATAACAGATTACTAAAGCCTTTTAAATCTATATCTCTGAATTTAAATTATAAGGATGATATATTCGTGGGGATGTATAAAAGAGGACCCGAATGGCTAATAGGTAGTTCATTTATAAAGAATTAATACTTATGTAAGGATTACTATACACTATAATAAATGGGAGGAAGTACTCATTATAATGAAGAGTATTACTGCCATAATTCTTGTATTGGATTCTTTATTTGAGTGAGAGCATTTTACAACTAGTTGACATGAGTAATATCATAGCCATGTTAAAGTTAGTATCATTTATCAAGTAACTTAAATGTCAAGTGAGCCAAGTGGGAGAATGTAAGATTTTAAGAAAACTTTATGTGACCCACATTTGAATGATAAATAAAAACTCATGTCATAAGGATTTTATTTGTGAAAGATGTTAGGGTAAATGACAATTTCTAAGTAACTCTCAATTGGTATATCCCATTTGGTTAATGAACACCTTGAAGTTACAAGTTTTAAACTCCTTGATGTAAGGAGGTTATGGAGCAAATCTTAATTTAAAAGGGTCTCTAGTCTAGCCTATATATATAGCCTATCTCTATCAAAAGGAAACATATAAGGTAAAGACCATAGACTAGAAGATACCTTTTATAGATTTATAGATACAATATTATATAGTGAGTCTTCTTTTTCTCTAAACACTTAAACAACTATGGCTGAAGGTATGTTTATATTTGTTTTGTTTCCGTTGCATACTTTAATTTTTATCTTACATAATTATGATTTCAATCTTCTAAGTATAACTAAAAAAATACTTAGGTGATTAAAATCATAGGGTGTGTACCACATTAAATTTTGGAAAAATTATATTTTTAACCTTATAGTATAAGGGTGCAACAAATTAAATACTAAGGTTAAAAAAAATACAAATAATTTATATGCCTATTTAAGTGGAATAATATTGTAGGTTCTAATTAGCTTAATTGATAAAAACTCTGTCTTGTAACACTAGGAGAATATAACTTAGTTTTCAAAGAATTTAATATCCAATAGTCACAAGAGTGTTGGTCTCATTCCTAAAGTTTAGATCAAGTTCTTAGGACCGAAGAAAACAAGAAAACGAAACCATCACAAGGCAAAATTAGGATATCTCTTAAGTGCCTAATTTTTTTTTGGCAAGACAAGCGAACCAGGTTGCACTTGCATGGTCGTTTTATTTGTTTTGGAACCTCGTTTAATCATATACTGTGATGATGGAGAATGGATTGAATTAGCCTATTTTGACGAATTGAAGCAGTTTAGACTTTAGAGAAGGCAGGACAATGGCATGACGTACATGATCGCTCGAAGAACGTACTTTGTGATCCCGTTTGCTTGCTGCAACGGTAACTTGTATGCAGTGACAAGATGTGGTTGCATCCTAGTTATGCTTATGCTAGCTCAAAATTTTAACTGAATCTTGTGGGCAACTTTGCAGGCTTGAGATAGTCTATACAAATCGCAGTTTCAGAGATATTGTAGGAATTGAGATTCATAGATTCGATTTTGCTAAGGTGTGGTTAAAGATAAAAAGTGCCAAGGATCGGGCATTCTTTTTGTCTTTCAACAACAAATATAGTCTCGGCCACCGCTGCGTGTTTTCCTGCCCTATAACAGAGATGGAAAGCAACCGTACGTGTATATTTCACACTGGCTGACGATCACAAAAAATTGTAATCATACAACATAGAAGAAGGAAATATTTCGGTCCCTCCACCTTTTCTGAATCTGCCATCATGTTCATGGCAATCCTCTTCGATTTGGGTGATGCCTGATCTCAGGTAACATTATACAATCCTACACCTTTGCTTCTTTTTAATGGTTCCTCATGCCTATCTAGTGAAGCTCCTAACTGCTCTTTGAGAGGGACAAGCCCGGTCTCCCTGCGGGATTTAGAATGATGAGCATGACGTGGGGCAGCATGTGGAGGCACCTTGCTCCACATGATGCCCCACGGCCATGGCAGAGGAGGGATTTAAAATAGGAAAGAAATCAAAGTTAAACAAATACATTTATGTATTTATTCAAAAATTACAGTAAAGTATGATCTTGGAAGCAGCATGATTGGGCGTCCGCATCGGACGTAGGACACATCAAACAACGCCTAAACAAAATTATTTTTCAAAAATCATCATATCACCGTATTTGTCTGTGTTTATGCCCGTGCTTCCTTCTTTCTTTCTTTTTTGCTAAACAATATGCCCGTGTTTCCTAGACAATCATATATCAATATGATTGTCTGCGATAATGATCTTGTTGATTATGTTTTATGTATTATTTCTTATTATTCTTTGCCCATAAAGCATTGTTTTCTATTCACTAGAGACTGATGATTATCATTCGTTTGAGAGTCAGGACGTTGTCAATTTTTATAGCACTACAGAAGAGTTGTACTGTGGTTGGATCGAAGCTAGGTGGTGCAAGACATTTGGTAGTAAGTCCTCTTCTTGTATTGAATACAGATAAGTTATGGACCGTGGTAATGTTCAATCGTTTCTTGAAATATGCTCGTTGTTTGCAGTTTAGACCGAGCTAGGTGAGTTTGCTTTTGTACTGTTGATTAGAGAGTAATGTTGCAACAGTTAGCTAATCACTTCAGATGGAATATGTAACTTTGTTTGTCATAAGTATTACGGAGGCATATATTCTAGAGTGAAATTGACGCTAGATATATATTATTTATATATATACCATGTTATACAATTCTTAAATCGAAGGAACCTCATTTTTGTCATATGCGTGTTTCAAGCCATATATTCCACATTCATGAAAGTACTAACGTAGCTTGTGCAATAGCTGTAAATGAATGAGAGTTCAATCATGGCATTGTGGACTTGACGAAATTGAGCATGTTGAACTTTTTATTTTATTTTATTTTTAATTGTTGAGGAAAATGAGCATGTGGAACAAATATAGGAACCACAAGGATGCACAGGAACCAATAATATACAACGGGGTGATTAAAATACAATACAATCTTATTACATTTTCCTAAGAAAAAATATAAAGTAATCTTCTCAGATGGTACAACATATTATTCAGCAACAATAGTTCCCAAAGAACATATTATCAGTTATTAATTTTTCAATTATAACTTCGCCAAACCTTACAGACAATGCAATGGGTCAAGTCCTAAAGAAGCTCACTGTGATAAAATGGGACAACATGGTGGCTTTGTTTTCCATAGTTACTGTCATCTGTATTCTTGAAAGTTTACGTGGCCTGTAGCTTGAGCATGTTCCGCAGCCTCCTATACATTAAAAAAACAAAAGACTCGGTGAGTATCATAAGAAATCAGGAAATCAAGCTATGGTGGGTACCAGGTTTTAAAAAGGTACAAATAAAAATAAAATTGAAGCAAGCATAATTTTAATTCATAAGAAATGACCTTCTGGCCGATTACTCCAATTTGGCATACTCCACAACGCAAAGTGAAGTTGGCAGTATCGGTAAATCTCCTCTTCCTGGAAATAACAGGATGTAATGAACACAGATCATGCACCATAAATCCAATAAAATAAAATAAATAAAGTCTACACATTAATCATTATCAATGCAAGTACATCTACAAAGTAACATGAAAACTAGGTGCAGACCATAAGGATGTAACTCATTAGAGGGTAGGATTTCATAAGCAAAATGTCACATAAGAACATTGCCCCAATGTCAACAAAATGCAAAACCTCAAATATTTTGATTATTTAAAAACATAATAAGAATAATTTTATTTAATCTCTAGTTATAAACTCCCTGACTAGCTGGGTTAGCCTCATTATCCTCAAAGAACTAGTAAATTTATTGAAGGGACAAATTATTCATGGAACTTTACCATGTGCACCAGGCAGATGACAAAAATCTGCTTCATCACATTATCCTCCAGCCTTGTTTTGCCAATAAATTTCTCATACAATTTTAAGATGATCTTAACCATCTGTTGGTCCACGAATTTATGGCTAACTAGTGGGGACTGTAATACAAGCTTTTTCCATGCAAAAGCATCAAGCTGGCTCCAACGATATATTATCAGAGGATTGTGTGATGAAGCAGATTTTGGCAGGGGATTGTCTGATGAAGCATAATTTTGGCAGGATTATGACCGTACATTGGAACAAATCAAAATGGCTTATTTCTCAAATATTTTTTGGTCCAATGAACCAACAGACTCCACAGCGGTAGTAGATGCAATGCAACCAAGAGTTACTGAGGTAATGAATGCAACCTTGACTCAAGATTTTAGAGCTGGGGAAGTGATAAAAGCTTTGAAGTAAATGCATCCAAAAATCACCGGGTCCTGATGTGTGCCTCCTCTCTTTTATTTGCATTAGTTGGTAATAGTGTAACACAAACAGTCCTTAATTTCCTTAACCATGGTATCATTCTCCCAAAGTTTAATGAAACCCACATTATGCTTATCCCAAAAGTGAAAAATCCAACAAAAAGCACCTAGTACAGGCCCATAAGTCTTAGTAATGTTGTGTCCAGGCTTGCTTCTAAAGTCTTGGCCAATAGACTAAAACGTTTGTTTCCCCACATCAAAGTGAAAATCAGAGTGCTTTTATGTGTAACCACCTTATTATTGATAATATGTTGGTAGCCTTTGAAACAATGCACCATATTAGTCAAAATATGAATGGTAAGGTGGGAGAGGTGGCTTTGAAATTGAATATGAGTAAGGTGTATGATCGGATGGAATGGGGGTGCTTAGAAAAAATAATGCAGAAGATGGTTTTTGATGAGAAGTGGGAGAATATTATGATGAGGTGTGTTAGCACTGTTACATACTTTGTTAAAATTAATGGGAGATCTCGAGGCTGCATCACTCCCACTAGGGGTCTGTGCCAAGGAGACCCTTTCTCTTTGTATTTGTTATTACTTTGTGCAAAGGGACTGTTGGCGTTGCTAAAACAATCAGTGGAACAAGGATTACTGAAAGGAGTAACAGCATGCCAAGGTGTACCATAAATAACACACCTTTTCTTCGCAGATGATCACCTTATCTTCTGTCGGGCCATAAGGGAGGAATGCTTAAATCTAGAGAAGGTTCTAGGAACATATGAAATAGCCTCTAGTTAGCAATTGAATCGTGAGAAGACTTCCCTATTTGTCAACTGTAACACACCTCAAAATATTCAGGATGATATTAAATCTAGATTTGGTGCAGAGGTCATTTGAAAGCATGAGAAATATCTCGGCCTTCCATCCTTGGTCGGAAAGAATAAATGCAAAACTTTTTGATAACTTATTGAAAGGCTGGATAATAAGCTTTCAAGATGGGAAGAAAAGCTTCTTTCACAAGCAGGCAAACAAATCCTCATTAAGACCATGGCCCAAGTGGTTCCTACCTATACCATGAGTGTGTTCAAGCTTCTGAATGCATTGTGTGATGAGATGACAGCCATAGTCTGTAAGTTCTGGTGGGGGCAGTCAAATGAGAGGAATAAGATGGCTTGGTTCAGTGGGAATAAAATGTGCCTACCAAAGGAGGAGGTTGGTCTAGGATTTTGGGACTTAAAAAGGCCTTTGATCTAGCATCATTGGCAAAACAAGGCTGGAGGCTACAAACTTGCACAAATACCTTACTGCATAGGGTCTACAAAGCTAATATTTCCCAAATGGTGACTTCCTTACCGCTGAACTTGGCAATCATCCATCTTTTGCTTAGAGAAGTATATTTTCGGCTCAGAGTGTTATCAAGCAAGCATATAGGTGGCAGGTTGAAAATGGGGCCTAAACCATCTACTTTTCGAATCTCAAACCCATTGGTTGGCTGCCCAGCAGATGCAAAGGTGAGTTGTTTGATTGATCATCGTTCTGTTACTTGGCAAGCAAATATGGTAAAACAGGGTTTTGCACCTGATGATGCGAAGGTCGTTTTGAGCATCCCATTGAGTTCTAGACTCCTTGCGGATTGACTGATATGGGCTTACACTCCTAAGGGCAACTTTACCGTGAGTAGTGCTTATAGAGTTGCCCTATTGTCTTCATCAAATCTGAGCCCTGAAACTTCAAGCTGTTGTAATCAAGGTTTATTTTGGAAGACTTTGTGGGGACTATATATGCCGAATACAATCAAGACTTTTGCATGGCTTGCAAGCAGAAATATACTTCTTATGAAGGCCAACCTTGGTCATTGAAAGGTTTTTGATAACCCGGTTTTTGAAGCCTGTAGTTTGGAAGCTGAAAGTATCAGACACTTACTTTGGAGTTGTGAAATAGCCCTTGAGGTGTGGAATTTATCTGGTCTACTGATTGAAACTCAGGGGGTACACTGGCATCTCAAATTCGTACAACAGATGGGCAATGATCTTTTGGAATTGGTTATAGCAACTTCCTGGAGCATGTGGCTCAACAGAAATGTTGTTCAACAAGGGAAGACACGGCAATCGGCTGCTATGGTTCTGCAGAAGGCGAGAATGCTGCTCGACGAGTTCCAAGAGGCAAATGCCCAAACCATCTAAGGCCGTGATGAGTGACACAGCCTGGTGGACTAACCCCACATCTCCTTGGTACAAGGTTAATGTGGATGGTGCGGTCTTTGAACAAGAAGCATCAGGTGTGGCTGTTGTCATCAGAGATCATTAAGGTATGGTAGCAGCAGCAATGAGTAAAAAAATACACTTTCCACTGGGACTTTGGAGGCTGAAGCAAAAGCTTTGGAGGAAGCAGTAGATTTTGCGTGGGATGTTGGAATCCAGGATGCCCACTTTGAATGGGATTCACAATTAGTTGTGGATGCAGTAGTAGGCATGACCAGTCCACAGGTTACCATTATTAATATCATAGCAAGGATATGTGACAGGCTACAGGTGTTCAGGTTGGTGCAAGTTTCACATGTTAAGAGGGAGGGTAATTGACCAACACACATCTTAACACAATTTGCCAAGGGCATTGATAATTATGTAACTTGGATAGAGGATAATCCGAATATTATTGAGTTTGTTGTGGCTCAAGATATACTGAATTTATCTTCTTCTTAATAAAGTTGTAGTCTTTTCATCAATAAAAAATATATATATATATATGTTACCTTTGCTGCTCCTTAGTAAAATTAAGTGCAAGCCCCTCAACTGGACCAATGGTTCCGTCCTGTACAGCAAAAATAGTCTGATCAAACTCCTCTGGAGCTCCCTCAGAGGGTGACATCTGTCAATACAAAATAGAAAAATGCAACTCATAAGAGAAAATTATACTTAAAATAATAATTATAACAATAATAATTTGGGCAAGCAGAAAAAAATTAATAATAATGAAAGCACACAAGGTGAACAGATGGAACTATTAACTATAAAATTCCAGTCTACAGGGTTTAAACCAACATGTGTTCCCTTGAAAAATTTCATTGTTAACAAGAAATAAACTTATCAGGCCAATAACAGTAAAAACTGCTTAGCAAGTTCTTTTTCTTAAGTTCCCTTTTTCTTTCTTGAATCCCAAAACACATGCAAGATGACAGATGGTTAAGATCATCTTAAAATTGTACTTGGCAAGATGATTTTGTAGAGGGGCTAAAGAGATGGCAGAATGTATAACTCCTACATATGGGTAGTTTTATTCGTTCTGAATATTCATTTAAATGGAGAATCAGCCAAAAAAAGGTGAAATAATCTGAACCACATACGGCTAAAGCATCATAATGGAGCCCATCATAAATCAGCATAACTCTTTCAGAATACTTCTTTTCCTGTCCAATAGCACCCCAAAAAAGAGTAAATACTCAGCGTTGGCAAGTAGACTAAATTCAGATGAACAGAAAACATATTCCAAATGCTAACCTGACCATACAAATCACATCGTGTGGTCTGAATATCATATGCTGCGATTTCACGTCCATAGTAATCAGCTAATATTGAAAGCTCAATGGCACCTTCACAGATAATATAAAAGTAACAAATTTAGAGTCTGTTTGGGATCCGCTTATTTTGCTGAAACTGAAAATTTTTTGCTGAAAATACTGTAGATAAATATAAAAATTAGCTGAAATAGTATAGTGATTAATGAGACCATGAATAATACTAAAAAGTGTAGTTGAACCGATGAATAGTAGCAAAAATAACCTGAATAGTAAAATAAGTTCACAAAAATAATCTTTGCCAAACGAACACTTAGCAGAATGAAACAACAGATGATCAAAGACTTCCTAGTGCATCATTGTGATTAAATACACAGAACAGTTCAACAAAAGCAGAAAGAAACTTCATGCCACTTTTATCAAGAGAACCATTTGCCACACATTTTATATACAAAGACGAAACACATTCTCAAAATTTAAAACTCAAGAACTTTTTATGGTAGTGGATTCTCTAGATTGAGTATTCCAATTGGCAATCAGAAGACAACCAAAACACACACTAAAATGCACTGCATGATAGGTTTTCTTTTACATATTGTTGGTTATCAGGAAGAAACTGAATAGAAAAGATACTGGATTCCTACAAACAAAAGGTCCACCCCTATTGATTCTCCATATCCAATTTCTTTTACTTCCATCTTCTCTGGAATCTAATGATACATTAGTTAAAAACTTAAGCACATTGTACATACATTACCAGCATAGCCAGTACTAGTAAAGCTAACTGAATTGAACCACTACATAATGAATTAAGGAAGAACTTAAAGAAATGAACAAAAGACTCTAAACCTATGGCAATCACGTGTCAGATGGCATCACATGTTTGGCAAATAGTCACTGCTATTTATACTGATACAGTTTTTGTACATTTGAACATGTGCAAGTGCAAACAACTTCACATGACTTCAAAACAGTTAACTGAAAATATTTTCTCTCTATTTCTCCTGTTTTGGGTGAAATAATCCAAAAAACAACTATATCATTTTCAAAAGATAAAATATCCACTCAGAAACACAACTCATCAATTTTATCTTCAAGTGAACCATTCAAAAAGACCATGTTGTCCCAGCATCATTGTGACTGTAAACAAGCCAAACTCAAGGCCTGTCATTACTGCCCTTCAAAGTTCATTAGTACCATTAAAATGTGCAACATCATGCTTGAACTAACGTGGCATATTTATCATTATATCCAAAAAAAAACTGAAATGAAGACTTCATGACCATATATAGAGTAGAGTATATGATGGCATCTTAACACATCAAGAAATACAAAAAGATAGGTATTATGCAGTTGATGAAGGTTCATGATAAAAAAATTGAGTTGATCTTCCTATTAATGATTGTGAAAGCTTTCGCAGGACACATACTACCTTGGGGGATGCAGGTAGGCCCAACCCAGGCTTGTACGGTTAAGGTTGTTGTACATAACCTCATAAAAAATGAATGAAAAAAAAAAAAAAAAACGATGTTTCCATTCCCAAACTTACACCTAATTAATCAAATGATACCTTTACAGTTTCTTTTATGTTTTTTTCACTCATAGGGGGAGGGAAAAAGCAAAGGAACCACCAAAGGTGCTTTTAGAAAGAATCAAGAATCTAAATCCTTTATAAAATTTTTTTTTTTTTTTTTAAAATGATATAATCCAACCAGAATAAAAATTGAGCTGTCCATTATACTGGAAACGAATTAATAGATCATCAATTACCCCAATTGCAACATAGAAGAAAAAAAATGATCAACTAAACCAGTTTTGTGAGTGAAAAAAAGGGCAAAAGAATCCACAAGGTTTACCAAGTTTAACATGATATAGAACTTTAAGGAATTACTCCATTTGGTTAATCAATAACTTGACCACTATACAAAACAAAAAATGCTGTAAATCCTCAACTAGATAAGTTTTACCCTCCAAAAATAATTTTACATATTTTAAATTTTTTACAGTGATAAAGAATCAATAACCGCAGATGTGAGAGGCAGGTTGCATTATTCTTCAATTTTACCACTAGAATTTCTATCCTTTCTGAACTGGAACTAGCTAGAATGGTACCCTAATTTAGTAGTCATCCTATGCTACAGCAAGGCGATCTAATTCTATAGGGTCAACATGCAAGGCGATCTAATTCTATAGGGTCAACATGCAAGGCGATCTAATTTAGTAGTCATCCTATGCTACAGCAAGCCCAAACCCAGGAATAAATGTAGCAACAATTATCTTTAAAAAATGGGAGTCACTTTCTTCAGTTAAAAGGATAAAACTCTACAATTCCTTATGCATGCCTTACATACTGCTAGACAACGAAAAACCAGCAGCAATTGCAAGGATAAATTAACCCAGGATAATCATTATTCAGACCCACTTGGTTTCAGTTACATCATATGGACAATGAAGCCTCCCCTAATTAAGAATAGAAAGTTCAAGTTCAACAAACCTCCCCACTTCTCTGAGTCAAGAATCCAAGTACAATAGTCTTCATTTGACTTTCCAAGAAATGCTTCGGAGTAATTTGTTGGATCACTTGCCACTGTTGCAGCTATAACCTTCAAAAATTACAGACAAATTTGTAAGGATAAAAAAAGTAAATAAAACAATATATATGCCATCAATGAATGCTTAAAGTATAACCAGAACAGGACCAATTTAAAACATTTTTTCCTAAATTCTGATTTTCATCTTTCTAATTTTGAATCAATTTGGTCTATGCATTTGATATGGTGATGCAAGGAACACCAAAAATTATCTCTATTTTCCTACCACTGTCCTGCATCATATGGAATAGTAGATGGTAAGAAGCTCAAATTGAAAGCTTCAAGATGCGAAATATTTACAGTTAACAGTATAGAATAAATGGTTTAACAGAGCATCTAAATAGAACAGTAAGTACTTCATCAGCAATTTCAAGATTTACACCAAAGATACAGGGTTTATAAAGCTACACAGAGAATGAAAGTTACTCACACAGATTCCGCAAGATATCAAAATTTAACTTTAAAATGCTTTATCAAATGTTAGCAATTTTCAAAAGAAAAACTATTAGAATCAAGTTATTCCAGCTAACAAGTTCAAAAATTTATACTATAACATTGGCACCAAAGATTAGGTGCTTTAGACTGTAACCTGTCTCAACTCAGAAGCTTTGTGTTTGTCATGATCCATGACGAATCTGCAAATCAAGAAACAACAGGAAAATACATTAAACATAACCAATGAACACACTTTATCACAATTGAAAAAAGCAAACGGAGGTTTTGTAATAATCTGAGCTTACCCAACAGCATTAAAGAGGCAACTATTGTCCGAGGGAATGACCCTTCTCACAACAATTCCTTCCATGTTAATGAGAAATAGACCTTTAAAATAATCACAACAACACAGTACGTTTTAGAATTACATATAAATATGAAAAATGTTCCATATTTTTATCTCCATTCTCTACAACACACATACACACAGAAAGAGAGAAACCCATTGTGTATAAAAACAAAATTTTTAAACTTCATGGGACACATAAAAAGACATGAATAGAAATTAAAAAAGAAAAGCTCAAAACTTGTGAAAATAAGAAAACAGAAAATATCAGAAACTACTAAATCTAAAACCCACGAAAAAATAAAAAATAAAAAAACTCAAGATTCAAAATATTTACAAATCCGAGCGGAATTCCCACAAAGGAAAACCAACCCAGGTAACAAAATACATCATTTCAGAGTAAACATGAGAAACTACCTGCTGAATTTGCACCCACAAATTTAAAAAGAAATTATAGATCTACTACAGCACCAAGAATAGCATTAAATTCAAGAAAACCAATGGAACAAGTTGAAAAGGATAAAATTTAGGATCTTTACCTTTGTTTTTTGTGTTGTTTTGGTTTTGTTTGGGTTAAGAAAAGGAGCAAAGCTACAGAGTCTTTGAGATGATGGGTTTGGTTGTTGCCAGATTTACATGGCAATGGATTGGAAACTTATGTAGCATTTTTATCATGTCTCAATTAAAAGTAGGCGCCGAATAGTTTCCACTGTTTTTGGATGTGGTTGTGTATTTTTTTTAATTGCACTTTCGGCAATTGTCTCCATTGAATCCATACTATACGATAAGGAGTCCTAGTGGATTTGGAAAATGATGTGTGTTACATGATGATGATGATTGGTGACTTTCACATTCCAAACATTTTTTTTATTCTTTTCTATTAAGTTTTGAAAACTTAATTTTTACTAATTTTCATTTAAATTCATCACTTATATCATTTTTTTATCCACTATTAATAATTTTTTTTGAAGAAACAATAATACTTATTAGAATATATGAACAGAATATATGAACACAAAAGTAGTATTTAAAATTTTTTTTAAACAGGCTTATATTATCTCTATATATTAAGATATTCAAAAAGTTAGTTATGGCTTTTAAAATGTCTAAAATACTCATAATCTAATTAAATAATCATTATTCTTAAAAAATAAAAAATAGGATTGATATTGTAATTTAACAAAATTCAAAAAAAAAAAAAACACTATCAGTGAAATTTTTTTTCTAAAAATTAGCACAATTTCTATCTAAACCTATCTCAAGTAGGTTTGATATATTTTTTCCTTAAAAACTGGCACACACTAAATCCAACAATTTACCTCATTTCAAATCTTAAATTTTAGTTTTATAAAAGTCATTTATTGTGTAACTTCACTGACAATAAATAAATTCAAATTAAAAAATTATATTAAACTCAAAATAAAAAAAGAGTCATTCTATGTGTAAAGCGCGTGTGATGAGGTTACTATTATATAACCAGAATACCACTACAAAATAATCTAACTTTTATAGTAATAGCATGAGATATCAAATTTGTTGTGTCCGTGCATAAATTTTCTTATTTTATTCCATGATAACGTAACATAATGCTTTTTTTTTTTTTTTTTTTATGGGACGTAACATAATGCTTTTGTTAAATAAATAACTTGCAATAGCCAGGAGGTTCGGAGATTGAGTAAAAAAAACAAATATGTAGCTTTTGGATGTAACGTAATCGTTGGCGTTCTTTTGCAATAGATTTACGAAAGAGATCTTTTTGACGTGTAGAAACAACATTCTTGATTCTCCAATCTCCCTGCCTTAACAAATATATTTTGGGGTTTCTTTGGTTTCCATAGATAAAATTTTATGGATAAATTAAATTTATAAATTATACAAGTCTCCGTTAAGATTATTAAAATGACACTCTCCTCTTACACTATTATTTTCTTGAAACCCGTCGTGTTCGGAGATTTTTGGGCATGCATTTGGAATAGGATATTGTTGATCTGATGAAGATCGGATCAAATTAGCTGTTAACCAAAGACAATCTTGTTAGGAGATAAGGCTTTGAATCCTTTGATGATACAAATTGTGTGCTGTGTGGGGATGGAGTGGAAACAGTGGCTCATTTGTTTATAAATTGCCATATTGATATTGCCAGGTCAATTTGGTTATATTGGATTTGATGAAGATATAATAAATTTAGCCTTAAACTCTGCAATCCGATTCATCCGAATGATGAACCATGACCAACAAGATAAAAAATTGATTGAGTTTTGCACCATATAGTTGGCATTTGTTAAATTAATTTTAATCATTTAACCACACAATTCTAAATTCTAATACTCCTCCTTATATGTACTCACGTGTGACTCAAGACTTCTTACTCTGATACCATGATAAATTACCGATTATTCTAGTACTTTAAACTATTAAGATATGGTAAATTTAATAATTTAACCACACAATTCTAAGTTCTAATAGCATTTACTGTAGATTCTATATGGAATCTGAGAAACCAAATTGTGCATAATGGGGCCAGGTTAACACCATGAATCTCATATGCAATTTGGAAAGAGAGTACTAAAATATGCAAACTCATTTGTGCAAGCTGATGATGGGGTGATGGGTGAGAGTTTGGCATCTGGGAACCCCTCCTTGTGAATTGTGATTGCATAAAACTTAATGTTGATGCCGTTAGTATTAGAGGAATTCACCACACTTGCTGTTGTGACTAGAAATGAACATGGGCATGGGTAATATGATCAAGGTCAGGGCCAAGGTCTATGAAAGTTGTTTCCCTATGAAAGTTGAAGCAACTATAATCCTATGGGCTCTAAATCTTGCCAAAGCTAGTATCAGGAGACCAAGGTTAACTAAAAATTGGTTTCTAATCAAACAAATTGGCAACCACAGTGAGATTAAATGCCAACAACAACTCGAAGAATGAGAAACAATGATGCTGCAAGTTTGGAATCCCAAGCTGAAGATGAGTCAAGGGAGAATCAGCACAACTATAATAGAACACTTAAACAAATGGTTTGAAACCAAGTTCTAACACAAATTGGATCAAAACTACGAAGTTCTGCCAAATCGAACGGCTGATAAATTGGCTTCGAAGCTAAATATTTATCAGATCTATTAGCCATATAGTGGTGGAAACTGGAAATTCTGCCCAATGCAATGATCCCAGCCTTCAAAGAGGTACTTCAAAGATTCCAAAATACCACCACTGGACATAACTCTGGAGAGGAAAATGGTCCTCGAGCAAACAATACACTCGGGGAGGCATGAAAGGTCTTTAAGCAATCCTAAGGTTACAACCAAGAGTTGATCCACTACCACCTTGAGTTGAACCACCTAGATTTGATCAACCTCGAGTGAGCAACTTCGAGTTGAACAAGCAAAGGTTGATCCACCTCGAATTGAAATTCCTCAAAATGATTTCCCAAAAAATGATGGGCCTTATAGATCTTCTCGTTTGAATGGGCATGACAATAGGAGACATGGGTTTGGTTTTCATGAAAACATAAGGTATGGCTATGAGAGGAATGATCAAGATAACGCTAGAATGGACTTCGAACCACATGGTGGATTGGTGGTGATAGATATTGTTATCGGGAGCCTTACAAACCACCTTCTGAGGACCCTAATTGACAAACGTAATTGTGTATAGACTAGAGGTTTGTCTATTTTCTTACCATATTCTCTATGCTAGGCCTATATTTTTAAAATATTTTTAAATCAATGTTCAAATTAGTCAAAGAACACGCCAAATACTTGTTTTACATCACCTACTACCAACATTTTTTAACATTGATGTTTGTTTAGACTTTACATTAAATTCTATCAGATCCAACTACTAGGCATTCAAATCAAATCTCAAATTCAGTCTCTCTTCACCTCCCCTACTATTGGGCCAACAAGTTATTCGGTTCTTTCACATGAGCTTAACTTGTGTTCTACTGCTGTTTCACATGTTCTTAAATTGTGTTCGATTACTGAAGAAATGCAATTGTTTAATTGATTTATTTCTAATTATTAGTTTTGAAAGTAAAAGTTACCATTTCTCTCAATCTTGAGACCATTCTGTTCGAAATTTTAGCATGAGTGATTCCTTCCCCCATACTAACCCACACAAATAATCCTTTTTGTTGGCAATTGATTTTTTTTGGGCAAATGGCAATTGATCTAGATACCAATATTGGGCCAGAAATCAGTAGAGCCGCGTCATATCATGTGGCATTATCTATAAGATATTCGGGGAGAAATTTATCCCCCATAAAACTAGAATATAAATTACAAATGAAAATTTCATCATTTTTCTAGCATGCATTTCATTCCTTGATGGTGTCTGACTTAATGATACAGTACAAATAGCATAGTTTGCTTCCCAAGTCACTTGCAATGAGAATCCTATAACCTAAACAAGCAAATGGGCTACTCATGACAGAAGACAACCTGGCTGATCCATTAAAATATCGTTATTCCTCAGGGGTTGGCATCACTCGTGAACAGAAACTTTTCTGCAGAACATAATCAATTGTAGATACAAATTGGAGAACCAGAAAATGAGTGATTCCACCCCGCCATTCGTGTGCATTTTATTCACAGGCTCCTCACAACGACCTCTGAGCAGTTTCAAATGGGTTCCTTTGAAGGTGGCAATGAGACTACTTATTTCCATTTGGCTTTGTTGCTAACAAAGATGAGCAAAAGCTCTGCCTCACTGTGTCTAAATCTTCTGCTTAAGAACTTGGCGCAATTGGACCTTCTGGCTTTCCATCCTCGCCTCCAAAAGCTTTGCCTTCAAACTATTCTTCTGAGTGCTGCGAGGTATGCACCCTTTCATCCCTCTAGTTGCATGAGGATTCCCGGACTCAGGAGAACTCCACTGCCCCGCCAAATCTGGGGGGCTAATGCCACCTTTACCTGACCCCCTATCTGGAGATAAGATGCTTCCATTGGACGTCCTTCCATTTGAAAGTCTACCATTCAGTCCCTCTACAGAGATAATCTTGTAATTTTCCCCATTACTTGGGCATGATCTCCAAAACCGTGCAATGGATGGCACCTTCTTCAACTGCCTTGGTACTGAGCAGACTTCACTGATTTCAGTAATTGGTGTTTCTTCGCCAGCATTTTCCTCCCAATCTGTTCCACTCCTTGAGACATTGCTGTCTCGGCGATTCCTGTTGACAGATGGGGCACTCCCTTCTGCTGAATAACTTGAGCCCTGATCCTCAAGATGGCTCACGGTTTCCCACCCACTTTCATCTTCTTCTATATCACCATTCTGATCAGTAAATGCATTTGAAAGTCTGTGAATGCTGTCCTTGTTGATCACATTAACTTCAGGACTCACTGTATGAATTTTGGAGGCAGGACTAGCAGGACTGTAAGTGACACACTGTTCAATCTCCCTATCATTGGATTCAGCAAAATTAACACCTTCAAAAACGGAGAAAATATCATCCGGATTGGGAGGTTCATATGAGAATTCCTTGATATCTTGAATATTCACAGAGGCCGCAGCCTGTCGAAGCAACTCTATGTCTCTCATCTCCTTCACATCTGTAGTTGCACATCTTGACCTCAGAAATGTCTCCAGATCTGCTGCAAGCTTGCTCATCTGAGAATACTTCTGTTCAAGGGCCACCTTAGCATCAACCAGCTTCATATAAACACGTTCTTCACGCCAGACCTCAGCCATCTGCAACATCCTCCTTTCCTCTTCCACTTCCTCTCGGAGTTTCATGGACTCCCTCTTTAGTGCTTCAACTTCAGCCTTGTCTTCTCCTATTTCCTTTGCAAGCTCATCACATACTTCCTCAATTAATTCTCTGGCCTTTCTTTCTTTTTCATAGTCCTGCATGTATCGTTTTGCTGATAATTTGGCATCAGCCAGCTCATTAACCAATTTGGAATTCATGATTTCAGTCCTCTGTCGATTTTTCCTTTCTCTGTTCACTTCAGTTTTCAAGTCATCAATAAATGCACGGATTTTCTCATGCTCCCTACTTCGCCAAGAGGCCTTTTCCTCACTGACTTTCCTCAAAAAGTGCTCAAGTTTCTTCTTTGATGATCGCCGCTCAGTCTCAAGCTCCTGAATGCGGGCTCGAGCCTGCTCTAATTCGGTTTGAAGTGCAGAAACCACTGAAACAGCACCTAGTTGTTGGTCAAGGAGCTTCAAGTGACTGTAAATCTGCCGCACTTCTTCTGATGTTTTTAAGGAGACAGGGTCCCACTTTGTTGCCCCCTCCATTGCAGGATTTGAGAACTGAAATGAAGGTTCAAGCTGGAAAAGTGTAAAACCATCCAATATTAGACCAAGAAAAGAAAAACATATTTAAATTTACAAGCTGCAAACAGGGACTAATAATTTCATGATTGTATCTATAATACCCACCAGCAAACTTTACTTTGGCAACAAATGCTTTATTCAAAATGAGTGAAAACAAAGCTGTGAATTCCATATCATGCTGGCTTATTTCTGTGTAATTTCTTGTCTAATTGAAAATATAGCACTAAGAAATTATCCAGTTCATTGTGCAGATCAGGGTTGCACACCATTTCATGTGTTCCAGTAAAATTCTCTCTTTTTGACAGGATTGAATAGATTCAGGAAGTATTTAGAATTTCAGAGTGACCAGCCCCAAGTTATTGCGTAAACTTTAACAAACTAGTGGAATCTTTTAGTGAATATAAATGAGAAAATTCCATCCCAACCCTCTTTTTTTTCCCAGACTTATATCCCATTATACATCTCCAGTTCTATATATTCCAGTATATTTTTCCTGAAATTAAATAAATAATGACAATACATTCTGTAATTCCCGATAATGTATGTTGATTCAATTGATAGATTCTGATCCTACCAAAGATAGCAATTCGATTGACTGATTAATATGCTGAACTGTATTGGCAAGAAATTTTGCACTAAATCCTTTCCATGAGTAAATTCCAAACTGAACAACTTGAAACTCTCATCAGAAAATTCTATACAAATGAAAATTCAAAATGCCGACCAACCATTTAAAAGAATTAATGACCTAGCAAATGATATTGATGATAACATAATCACCAATCCTCAAAATGGAAATCGCCTGACTAAGGACAAAAGGCCTTCCCTAGGTGGTTGCTAGTTAGCAAGATAAACATGTGGCATTGAATGTGTGCCACCTGCACAAGATAATAAATGGGTTGGGATTTCACCTGAGCTGCTATACGATCCTCACTCGGTATCTCCTAATCCAATGGGTTATCAATACTTCAGTTTTCAATTAAGGAACTTAAAGTAACCAGTTAGCAAGTGAAAAACGATAGACGACATAGGCTATATTTCAATAGCTAAATCATCCTCAACTCAGTAGCCCCCAAATCCAACAGGTCATTACTTTCAAACGCATTATGGTTCAATTAAATAATTATAAGAAGCATCATACCTTACACAAGAATCCATTATTTGTGCCAGCAACAGAACCAGGGGTTTGTAAAACATCCTTCTCTTCAAAACCATAAGCTTTACTGCTACGATGACACATAAAAGGATCACCTACATGGCCCATACTATGCTGCATGGAGGAACAATATAATGAGAAAAATCACAGTATCTAAAACCAATTAGGCAAGAACTTTACCATATCGAAAGCCAACCAAACATTTAAAAAACAGCACACCCAACAAAATGCAGTAAAGATGGGTAGTTTTAGGGAACCGTTTAAGGCAATATCTACACGTCTTAAAAACAAATTTAATTAAATCACAGGCACAATTAAAACATTATGATAAAATTCCAATTACTATAAATCTTACTAAAGGAAGTCCAGTAGTCCATATTACCAAACTAAAAAAATATTTCCCAATCAACCAAAACCCATTTGAGAGGAAATTTAACCTGCCTTACTTACATAGAAAAATAATTGCTCTTTATCATCAGGTCAAGACTCCTATTCGTTTTTGGTGTAGGAGGGATTTGATTATTCGAACTCGCTTATTCGATGACCAAAAAAAAAAAACTTTACAGTTGCGCTAACTGGAATCCATAGCTTAATTTTATATGTAACAATGAATCAAAGACACCATTGCAGTGAACAACAAAATACTCCCTTTTAAACTTGAACCTCAACGCTAATCTTTCACAGTTCACACCCAATCACAGAAAATCCAAAATAAATTTTAGCATGAAAAAAAAAAAGATCAAACACGTTCTCACAAGTCAAACTCAAAAGAACAAAAACTAAAAAAAATTAAAACTTCAAAACCAAGCAACCCAAAAATAAAAAAAATAAAAAAATAACTTTTACAAAAAGGTCTATAAAGTATAAATGCATTCAAAAAATATTTCCAAAATAGACCTAAAAATCACAGATCTTGAAATTCCAAAGAAAGAAAGAAAATGATACTCAAACTTTACCTGAAGCCCTAACTGAGCTTCGTTCCTCCGGATACTGCTCCGTTCTCCGACGCCGGCGGACATTTCCGGCATCTGCAACCTCCATAGCCCAGCGGCGAGCTTCCTGGCCGAAACGACAACTTCCTCTCGTACTTTCCGGCGACATTCTCGCCGCGGCGGCGACTTGTCGTTCTCCTCGTCGTTTTTCCTACCTCCGTGGTGGATCTTCCAGCCGAGTAGCGGAGTCTCGGGCCGGCTACGCCTGCCTGAGTTCGAAGCTCCGGTTCGCTTCAAACGGGTCGGGTTCCGGGTCGCTCGAAGCGGAGTGGACCTGCGAGTGCTGGTACTAGGCTTGTGGTACTGAAGATCTGAGTCCGGAGAAGGGTTTAGGGTTTTGGAGGAAAAACTCGCCGCGAATGTCGCCGGCAGTTGCGGCTTGCCGGTGATCTTCATCTTCGAAAGCTAGATTCGCCCATTTAGTGTGTGAGAGAGAGAGAGAGAGAGAGAAGGTGTTTGAGTTTGTGTGTGTGACAGTGAAACTGTGTGTGTGTGTGAAAGTGAAATAGGAAAAAGTACAGAGAGAGCTGAGCTTCGGAGAGAGAGAGAGAGAGAGATCCGTGTTAAGAAAATGACGCGAACAGAGACATACGTGTATTTGTGCGTGTATTTGTACGGTCAACGTCTCTGTAAATTAAATTTGGACCAATACGGTGTCGGTTTGATGGGAGCGGGGGTTTATACGATGTCGTTTTGTTTTTGGCAAATAGACGTTGTAATTTGAATGGTCATTAATCGAAAAGGACATTACAGAGGAATAGCCGTATAAACGGTTCATTTAATCTTTTTCAAAAAAAATTTTAATAAGAAATCTTTTCATTTTTTAAGAATTTCAACCAATGATGTCCACTCTTAATAATAGTTTTTTATCATTAGATCAAAATAGTAATCGATTTTTGGTATATACAGGGATAGAACCCTAAATCTTTTATTCAACCATCAGAGACGTTATTAGGTGAACTAACTATAACTTACAAAATCTTTTCATTTCTTAATGGATAATTTACAATTTTTTTCAAGAATAGAATATAATTTTAATTTATGGCTTTGGCGCCATAATAATTAATTTTTATTATCAGGTCAATTCCAACTCTACTTTACTCTACTCACTCAATATTTCTCTCATCATCCAAATTGGCCATAAATTTTACCAATTGAAAAATTACTTTTTTAAACTTTATTTTTTCATTGTTGTGTCATATTAAACCCTAAATTTTATAAATAAAACGCTCAAGTAACTTAAGATGATTATAAATTGAATCTTGTAATTTTACTAACAAGGTATATTTTATGGATACTATAAAATCTTGCAACATTTATATAACATACTTATTTTGAGTTGTGAATTGTGATAGATCACAATGTAATCCTTTTATTTTATTTTGACATGTCATGGATTGACACCTTAGCTTTTGAAGTTTTGTTAGAAAAATCTTATACTGATTCCAATTAAAAATCATATCAATTTAAATTTAAAACATTTTAGGTTTGATTAAAGGTTCGAATTGATATGATTTTTAAAAGTTCAATTCGACTTGAAACTAAATAAGCTATAGGATTAATTTATTAGGATTAACTTATTATAGTCTTAAACTTTAGGTTTAAAATATAATGTCCACCTTTTCCTTTACTTTTTTGAGGTTATTATAATTGTTTTTATTCTTTACTTTTATATATATAATTTCAATATATGACATCTGTTTTATAAATAACTAGTTTTTATTTTTTGAATTATTGATTTCATCTTAAATAGAAAATTATGATTTTTTTGATGAATAATGGAAAAGAATGATTGTGCAATTATTAGGATTGATAATTGATAGTAATAAACATATCTTTGTCCTCATTATTGAGTCAGAATTTACCATGTACACTTATAATAAGAGAGGAGAGATGCAATTTGTTCATAAAGGTATTAGGGGTATTAAAAGTTGGTAAACCTTTCTGTGTTGATTAAAAAAAAAAAAAATTACAGTTTTTTATTATTATTATTTAACATCCACTTTTTTTAAGGGGAAAAAACGAAGATTCTAACATTGGGAATATGGATGCACCGAAACAACTTTTATTTTTTTTAATTTCCTTTCAATGCCGAGTAAAAATTAAAAAAGTATATTAGATTTGCATTTATAGTTGGATTTTCTAAGTTCTAATCATTTTCATTTTGTACCACGGGTATATCCTTGTGATGCAAAAAAACCACACTTAGTTCTAGGCTTAGTTTCTTCTCCAAAAAAAAAAAAAAGTTCTGGGCTTAGTTATGTGCTCGTACAATCCTAATTAATACACCATATCATTTAATTAAAAATGTTTTTGAAGGAAGGTGAAATGCAAATTATCTGAGATAATAATATCATATATAAATAAATAAATAAAAATTAGATAATTGTGAAAAAGATCTCTTATGTACCATTAATTATAATATTATTCCCTTTTTTGATGAATGCCACCAAAGCAATAACTAGTGTGAGATGCATAATGAAAATCCAAGAGGTAGCCTTGTTTTTCTCTCCAAATAAAAAAAGGCTCCGCACAGAAGTGTAATGTAATGTGACACGAAGATTGAACAATTTTCAATTGCCGACCTTTAAAGTTTAAACATTTTTGCTTGTTTCCTAGCTGCTGTCCTAATAATAACGAAGAGTTAGATTTTGTGTCCTCAAGACTCTCAGATCTGCTTGTTTGTTTCTTGCATTATTATTAAGTATAGAATATAGATATAGTACACAGCAAAAGGCATCCGAGGGACTCTCAACGTGGCACTCTTTCATGGTCTACACGTGGCAAACAATACTCGTACATGTCAGCAAGTATCCCATGCATGTTAGCAAGGCGACGAAGTTTTCCCACATGGGGTGGCCTTGGCTTATATATATATATATTATGGTCTAACTTGTTTTGTGAGCCCAAATAATATGATATAGTAATTAATTATGTTAGACTTTTAAATTTATATAGGTTTAGATCTAATCTAAATTAGTTTAATGAAATCTTTATTTTCTATACTTATTAGGAAAGCTAGGCACTCAAGAAAGCCATTAATATTTTTCTGCTGCAAATTGCTTAACGGCTATTAGTCCCTGACATTTTTAATCTATGATTTTAATTTAAAGAAAAAATACATGAACTTCATACATTTTTTTCCCTTAGTAATAAGTGTAAAGTGGGAACAGGATTGAATATCCATATTCTTTCTTTTAAGAGAATCGGACAGTATCATTAAACTACAAAATTCTTAACACATGATCCATGCAAACTAAAAAATCTTTCTTTTTTTGGAACGAAATAATAGATACATACCAATAATTGTAGTGACAAAATAATTTATAATTTTTTTTTACTATAGTTTATATTGTGATTAGAGTATAATAAAAATAATTTCATTGATATCATTTAATCATAATATGTAATCTCAACAAATGCTGGAAAAGAAATTGTAAAAATGTTTGCGTGTAATCCATAAATACTGTCAGTGCAACAAAAGATTTGGGCAACCACATTGATAGACAGATAGAGTCATAGAGATACGTGGGTCATAGAAGAAATGGAAGGTATTTGATAAGATCCAAATAATCTGTAAGGTGCAATGAGCACATGTGGGCCCAATACATAATGCATGGTCCTTAATTAATTAATGGGTGTGAGCGATTTACTACCACTAACACGGTTTTTGGTTTACTCACCAACAAAAAAAAAAAAAAAAAAAAACACGGTTTTTGAAAAACTAAAACAACAATCCTTTTTATTGTAATCATTGTTGTTTTTTTGCTTGGTAATCCTTTTTAACTACGTGATGATGGAGACTTGCACGATTGTTGGTAGATAATTTTCTACTTTAAAATTTTGGTACTGAATTTTATGCTCATTACATCAGTCAGCTTGATTTTGCATTATATAAGATAAATTATCACATACATATGTAAATACACATACATATATATAAACATTAGTATTTTAATATTAGAGTTGGTTATAATTTATAAAATATACATATTGTATATAAAATTAACAACTTTCATATATGTATCTTCGCAATATAATTTTTAGGAGAATTTATTATCTTTTAAACTTCAATAAGCATACAAAAGTTGTCTAATTTGATATTAAATATATAAAAAAATGAATTTAAGAAAACACAAACTATCTTATTTCTATAATTACTAGATCGATTGACAAATTCTATTAGTTTTTATAAGCATCATAGGACTAACTCAAACATTTTGGGGGTCAAATTCTATTTTTGTAGCTAAGTATTTAAAATTTTTAATACTTACACATAATATAAAAGAATTTTTTAAAATTTGGGGGGCCAAGCATTGCTATAGCTCCGCCCCTAATATATATATATATATATATATATATATATAAAATGCATCAAAGATATGTTTTACCATAAAGAACTTACATGGACTTGTGATATAGAGTAGTTTATATGAATCAGCTTGTGACCCACGCATTAATAAATAAATTAAATTAAGGTTTATTTATCCACGAGAGAGAGAGAGATAGGGATTAATTTAGGGTTTGCATGGTGAAGAAGATATTAGTTATTACATGCATCATGCATAATGATTCATTTGAAGGTTCATTGAGCGATTGACAAAGTCCATATATGATATCATAGCAATCGAAGTCCAAATGCATACGCTTGCGTTAGGACTAGGAATTGAATGAAATAGTTGGTAATTGATGTGTGGTATGCATGTTAATTTCCAAGTGATATATATAGTGCCCAGGTTCAGTGGCGATGGACTTGCTAGTGCTTGTCCATGATCAACATCAAGAAATTATTGGTTTATCTTTATCATGGGCAGGCACGTACGTTGAACACATACTATCATGAATAAGAATAATAAAAAGCTTATATATAAGAAAAATTATTTATGGATTTTCTTAACATATGCCCTGGTCAAGAGCATTTCGAATTTGTTTGTGCAAAAATAAATGCATTTTGTGCCACCAAAATTCACTTTTATGTATTTTACATTACCACTTTTATAATACATATTATATTATATTATTTATTTTGTATTCCATTATATTAAAATAATATATTTTCTACCCATGATCTTACACCACAAAAAGGAGAGAGAAGGGCAAAGAGAGAAGAAATAATATATAAAATAAAAAAAAATAATCAATATGGTAAAAAATGATGCTATAGTATTATGCAAACATAAATTTATTGTTGCAAGAATGCAAATTTAGATGCAAAATGTATCATCCAATTGAGCTTTTTTTTTTTTTTTTTTTTTTTTTGGCATTTGTGGTATATATGCATTTTGCATTCTCAAGGGTTTTACATTACTCAATGTGAATGCCCTAAGAAAATTCGTTTAAGAAATACTTTTATAATTTTTTTTTTTTGGGAAAAATGAAAAAAACAAATAATTTTTTGTTGATTTTTTATATATTTCCCGTAAAAAATAGTGAAAACTTTCTTAAAATGATTTTTTAACAAATATTGGTGTATTTGGATAGCAAGATTTGACTTTTCGGATTTAAATTTGAGTAATTAAAATCCAAATACTTGTTTTCATAGTTTTAAAGGATCAAGGATTTGGATTTAACCAAATTCATCAAGATTTTAATCCTTTAAAATTCTTGAATTTGAAATGATATCTAAAATTAATAGATTTCAGATTTCAAATCTATTGATTTAAAATTCAAATCCAAATTAAATTTAAGTTTCCAAACAAAACCTAAGATAACTATTAACGGAAACCACTATCTATACACTATACAAACGAGTTCAAATCTCCTGTCTCACTTTTCCTGCTCCACTCTATACTCCACCAATAAAAGCTTGTCACGTGTTAACATAATTAATTAAATACTATCATAGCAAGCTTATATTGGTGGAGTATAGAATGGAGCAGAAAAAGTGGGACAGAAAATTTAGATCCTGTACAAAGAGCGTTATGGTGCAATAACATTATTAGTTTTCCCCAAATTTGAGAACATAGGATACAAATTCATCTACCCAGCACTTACCAATGCCGTAAACAAAAAGAATCCCATAACCTGTGGCAGTGGTACACATTAATGAGGTCACTAATTATATATGGTCGTCCATAAAGCCACACTAAAATTCCTATGTGAAACTTCTTCTTCCTTTTTTATGGACCTATGAAACTTCTTTTATTGTCCCTTTGTCGGAAACAATGAATGAGTACATGGTACATTACATACTCCACTTCTATCGACCCTTACAATGAGTTAAAACTTAAAAGGTCAAAATGGTGCCCCCACAATCACAAGTGCATGTCTGAAGTCCTTTATGAGGCTATTTATTTACCATTTTTAGCTATAGTTCTTTATTTTTATATTTTTACAATATTTTGGTTCTAAATCTATCTTAATTTTCACACCTTTCCTTGATGTTGCATGGAACATGAAATTTTTGTGCATGCATGTATATAAATACAGTAATATTTACTATGCATGCTTGTATTGTATCGTGGTGTCCAAATTTTAGTCTATAATTTCGATCAAACTAGATTAAATATTGATAAACCTAAACAAATATCAAAATTTACAAACTTTTTTTTTTCTTTAAATGATAAACTCCAATCCTCACTACAAGAATTTAGGCCTTTAGCGACCAAATTGCATTAATGTGGTTAGTAATAGGTTCTCGCTTATGCTAAGCTGGTTTTTTTTTTTTTTTTTTTTCACTTTTGGAAAATGGCGGGAAATATTTAGCAAAGACATTTTCCTTCGAGTTCTTAGGTTATTTATGACTAAATTTGTCATTATTAGCGACGACATTGTCGTTATTGATAGCAACATAATTGTGATAACATTAATGTTATTGCTAAAAACCTCTTTTGTTACTAATTTTGCACAATGACAGTTAGCGATAACAAATATCGTTGCAAATATTATTAGCAACGACATTGTCGTCGTTGATTGTAACATAATCGTGATGACATTAATGTCGTAGCTAAAAACCTTTTTTGTTACTAATTTTGTGCAATAACAGTTAGCAACAATAAATGTTGTCACAAATATTACTAGTGACAATATTTAAAGCATTAATTGCGAGTTTTGGCCTATATAATTCTCATTACGTAGGTTTAAGAATAATGACAAAGTTTGAACCTTAATTTATAATCAACTCAACATTTTTTTGCCTAAAAAATTTATGATCCACAACATTTTCATATAATGAAATGTTGTGGTGGACTAATAATTTGGTTGTGAAAAAAATGTTATGGGAGAGTTTGTGTAGGTAAAACAACTTTTTTTTTGGTTTTTTTCTCTTGGCTATAGAACTCCTGTTTGTCTGATCATTGGTGGGAACTGAGTGGGATCTGTGAATACCATGGACGACAATTACTTTAATTTTTCGCTTTCTTGTGAATATCATAAATTCAACAAATATTAGAAAATGTTTTACCTAACCTTGCTGCCATGTGGTACCGGTGGACACGAACGCAGATGGATATAAATTAATAATGAAGCGACGGAATTCATCACTGGGATATATCATATATATATATATATATATATATATTAATCACATCAAGGCTGAGTCGATATGATGTTTACTTGAATCTAACATCATTATGAAAGGGGTTGGGATTTAAGTCTGATCCCCCCCTGCTGCTATACTCGGAACAAAATGTAAACAACTTTACCCCAACCAAAAAGAAAGCTCTGACTATAGACCACCGCCACATGAAAATTGAAGAGGCTCTTGATGCTTGTAAAAAGTGCCAAACCTTTTATTTGTGAGGAGAAATGGCTGAACTTAAATCCCCAAAAAAATAATAATAATAAAAAAATTAAAAAAAATAATGGGGGAATTAAGGTTGCCTTCATATTAATTTTATGATCAAAAGATTGCATGAAACTGTTTTTAATAAATTTTTGTTGCCTTATTATTTAACTGACCATATAACTTGTGGCACCTATTGAAAAAAAAAAAAAAAACAACTTATAGCAACAAGTGAGTTCCATGTTAGCTCAACTGATAAAGTCTTAATAGTTGAATAAGAAATTTAGGGTTCAATCTCTGCCTACACCAAAAACCAATTGATGTTTTGATCTGATAATAAAAAGCACAATCATCATAAGCAGATGTCATAAGTTGAAATTCTATAAATGCCATCTAAATAATTATGATTCCACTATACACAATTAAACATGGCATGGCTGTCTTCTCAAAAATAAATAAAGAAGCATGGTTGAATAAGTTCTAGGTGTTTCAATACCCAAAAAAAGAGGTGTTTCAATACTTTTTTTCTTTTTTTTCACCTTTTTGTTTTCTTTTTGGGTCAGGCTGGGTGTTTAATTTAGGGGTGGCAAAATCAACCCAAACTCATTTGTCCATCCAAACCCACCCACTAAAATGAAACTCAAATTCACCAAATTATTAATTGGGTTAAATGGATATTAACTCAGTTAAACCCAATTACCATTAATGTTTATTGGGTTTTAATTGGGTACCCAATTAGACCCAATTATGAACCAAGTATCATTTCTACAAATCAGCCAACTTTAAAATACCCCAAAACCACTAAAATTACCAAAATATCCTCTCAACCTAAAAAATGACCAAAATAACACCTAAATCTAAAAATGATCAAAATACCCCTAAAATATTAAAAAAAAAAAAAACCAAAATACCCCAAAAACCTAAAATTACCAAAATAACCCCAAAACTTACAAAATGACCAAAATACACCCAAAACCCAAAAATGAACAAAATATCCCCCGAAATCCAAAAAATGACCAAAATATCCCCAAAAACCTAAAAATTAACAAAATACTTCCGAATTATAAAAAATGACCGAAATACTCTTGAAACCAAAAATGACCAAAATACCCCCAAAACCTAGAAATGACCAAAATACCCCCCCCCCCCAAAAACCCAAAAAAATGACCAAAATACCATTGAAACCTAAAAATTACCAAAATACCCCCGAAACCTAAAAATTACCAAAATACCCCTGAAATCCAAAAATTGATCAAAATAACCTAGAAACCTAAAAAATGATCAAAATAACCTCGAAGCCTAGAAATTGACGAAAATAACTCTGAAACCTAAAAATGATCAAAATACACCCCTAAAACTATAAAATGACCAAAATATCCCCCCTTAACCTAAAAAATGACCAGAATACCCCTGAAACCTAAAAAATTACCAAAATACCCTCAAACCTATAAAGTGACAAAAATACCCCTAAACCTTTGAAATGACCCAAATAAACCTAAAACCTCTAAAATGACTACAAACAACCTGAAACCTTTAAAATTACCAAAAATACCCTGAAACCCCTAAGACAACCAAAATACCTCTAAACCTATAAAATGACCAAAATACCCCTCCAAATATCTAAAATGACCAACATACCACTAATTCTATAAGATGAACAAAATACACCCGAAGCCTCCAAAATCACCAAAGTAGGGGTTTTGGGTATTTTGGATGTTTCGAGGGTATTTTCGTTAAATTAAAGGTTCTAAGAGTATTTCAGTCATTTTGTAGGTTTTGTGGGAATGTCACCAATTTTTTAGGTTTTAGGGGTGTTTCGTTAACTTTTAGATTTTGGGGCTATTTCGGTAATTTTCTAGGTTTTGGAGGTCTTTTAGTAACTTTTTAGGTTTTGGAGATATTTCAATCATTCTTTAGGTTTCCGGGGTATCTTAGTTAATTTTTTAGGGTTAAAGGGTATTTTGGTCATTTTTTACGTTTAGGGAGTATTTTGGTCATTTTTTAGTTTTAGGAGGGATTTTGGTAATTTTTTAGGTTTAGGGTGTATTTTTATTGACTTACAGGTTTAAGGGGCATTTTTGTCATTTTATAGGTTTCGGGGTATTTTGGTCATTTTTTAGGTTTCGATGATATTTTGGTCATTTTAAGGTTTAGGGGTTATTTTGGTCATATTTAGGTTTCAAGGGTACTTTGGTCATTTTTTAGGTTTCAGGGGGTATTTTAGTTAAATTTTAGGTTTCGAGGATATTTTGATAATATTTTAGGTTTCGAGGGTATTTCAATCATTTTTAAGGTTTCTAGGTTATTTTGGCCATTTTTAAGGTTTCGGGGGTATTTTGGTCATTTTTAGGTTTCGAGCTTATTTTGGTTAATTTTTAGGCTTCAAGATTATTTTGGCAATTTTTTAGGTTTTAGAGGTATTTTGGTCATTTTTTGGGTTTTATGGGTGATGATGCTTCGCGTATCAGTGGGCTGAACTATCATCGATGTTATCGATCAAAGGGTTGTCGGTAAATCCTGGAAAGATAAACAGTAAAGTCAGAGGAGACCGATGGAGGCCGGCCAAGAATCCTCCGATGGTAAAGTTAGAATTTTCCTGGTTCCAAATGTCAAAGAAGTGTCCCAATGCCTACCTTTTCGTAGATCAGTGTTTTTATAGCACACCCACGGAATAGTTATCTCCCTTCACGTAAGTTAAGGGTTCCGGAAGTAACCGTTATAACTGTTTTTGACATCGTATCGCTTGGCCTAATTGATCTAACCGTCGTTGGCGACGGTTCACATCAATTTTGTCAATTCCGGAATGAGGTGTGATGCCCATGTCAAAACAGTAGTGTTGATTGTACAGTCTGCTCAAGACGAGATTACCTCTAATCTCGTCCTACCTGTTTTGCTCATGGATGAGATTTCCCCGTCCTGACTTTCACGGGCTGCTGTCACTGATCAGGACGACCCATTATGGACGAGTCTGGAGTTGGAACTTTTTCTAGTATCATCAGTTGCCCCCTTGTTCATGGGTCGTCCAGAGAAATGTGACTTCTTCTAGACTTTTTGCCAATAAATTGGTGCCACGTGTCATGGCCTTATTGGTGGGAAATCACGTCGATTTACCTGACCGAGAAACATGCCACATGTCTCTCATTCATTTGTTTGTGTCGCTTCAGATGTCAGGGCCCATTGCCTATAAATAGTTGATTTCCAGCGTTACCCTCTTCATTTCTGAAATTTCCTTCTCCATCCATTCTCGTCTTAGATCCTCGTTTAGAAGTATCCTGCGTCCATAGCTTTCCCTCGTCCTAGATCCAGGTATATTCCTATCTTCGTCCTTAGTTTTCTTTTAAGCTTTCCATAAAAATGTCAGAAATTGTTCTTTCCTCGTCTAGCGACAGTGTAGATAATGCTATAAACGAGTATACTGATCCTAGTAGCTTTAGTGGTTCTAGTGATAGCAACAGTAGTAGCAATGGTAGTAGTAGTGAGGGAAATACTATGGACGAGTATACATCTGGTGTTCATGGGGTTCCTTTAGAGGTTCTCCAGGAAGGGCTCAAGACGAGGTTTGAGTCCGGGTCCAAAGCCGGAACAAGTGCGCCCTCGTCCACAGTTCAGGACGAGGAGGAGGAGGTTGTATATAGTGGTGCTATAGGTGTAGATTCGAAGACAAACGATAGGAAGATAGAGTTGCTTAAAATGTGGTATCAAATCCCAGACGAGCTTAACCCTAGGTTAGCTGTCTGTGGAGAATGGTGTTGTCAGCCTCGTTTTGGGATAGGTATTTATGAGACTTATCTTTTAGGAGGGCTTAGATTACCTCTAAACAGTTTTGCTAGGGAGTTGCTAACTAGGTTAGGTTTAGGAGTTTGTCAGTTCAATCCCAATGCATGGAGATTAGTTGTCTCTATGCAAGTTTTGTGGAGGGAGGTGTTTGAGGGGAACTGTCCTCTTATCGTGGACGAATTCCTCTATTGTTACAAGCCCTCTGAGATTAACCAATCCCTTGGCTTCTATCAATTTACAGCCAGGGGGAAAGATTATAGACTAATCAAATCCTTAGTCACCTCGGATAGGAACAGGAAGACGGAGTTCTTCTTCGTCTCAGGTTTCTGGGCTAGACGCCCCATTGAGGTTGATAGGGACCCATTTCCTCCATATACTGGGGAATTAGGGAACCTTCGTCCTGAAGGTATGCTCATCCCAACTTTACTATTTAATCTTCATTTTTATTTGTAATTTAAAAATCCTAACTCTTGTTTCTTCGTCCTTCTTTTTGTTTCAGGTGCTAGACAACCTCACTTGGATAGATTTTACGTCGAACGTATCCAAAAGGCTTGTCTGCACACTGACAGGATGTTTCACTCTTTAGTAAGCCTTCAGCGTCTTGCTACTTGGGGTTTAGGCCCTGAACCCTCAGCTGAAGCTCTTGCACATGAGATCACCACTCGCAGACATAAGTTATTTTTTATTTTTTATTATTATTATTTTTTTTTTGGAATTGACGTCTTTCCTTTTAGGAATGGCAACGATGAAGGAGAACAAAGGCAAAGAGGTCATGGACGAGGCAGTCAAATCCCAATCTCGTCCTCCCACAAGCGAAAAAAGAAAGAATATATCGTCGAGAGTGGACTTGGGTGACCTCCCAAGCAGGCGTGGTAGGGAGAAAAAGCACAAGTCAACCAAGCCTCAAAACATCAAATCTCCTCCTCTCGTCTCTAATCAAGAGTCTCCTGTGTAGATCCTTACTCTTGATTCAAAGCCCAAGGATCCTTCGTCCAAGAAGATCTCGTCCATAGTCCATGCACCCACATCATCTATCCCTTCCAAAGAAGTTCCTCAGCACCTCTTGGGAAATGAGGACCTGGCCTGGGAGAGATTCACGACGACGGTGACGGACGTGGATGTGGCTGCCTACTACAATATGTCCTTGAAAGATTTTGAGCACTCTGATGTTCATGATCTCTTCAAAGTAAGTTTTTTATTTTTTGAATATATTTTGTCCTTAACCAATGACGCAGACATGTACTTAACAAAATTCTGATGTGCAGGCAATGTCCAAGTTCATTGCTGCGTCCAAGCAGACAACTGAACTAGACAAGACGAGGATCCTACTGGAGAAGAGGATAAAGGAGGTGAAGAAGGAGAGCAAGGTGTGGGCTGAAGTGGCTGCTAAGGCCAAAGAAGAGGCAAAGGAGCTACGGAACCTCAATGAAGGGCTCAAGATGGACATCCTTGAAAAGGATACTCGTCTTGATCATCTTCAAAAGAGGAACAACGAACTGAGTGCCCTTCTTGAAAAGGCTAAGGGAGACGCAGTTGCAGAGTTTCAAGCATCCAAACAGTTTACTGATCTGCTGGACAAGAACTATAAAGCTGGGTTTGAGGACTTCAGGCTGGACACCGCTGAGAACTTCCCTAACCTTGACTTCAACGCTATAAAGCTCAACCTTGGGGCTGCTACAAGCTCTCTCCTCCAAACAAGTTCAGAGGACGTGAATATTGAGGACGATGCTAGCACCCTTCCTCCTCTTGCAGACACTAAGGACGACGCCCCTCCCGCCTGAAGACGAGATTTTGTATTTTAATGTGTCTTCCTTTCTTTTTCCCTTTTTTTTTAAAAAGAAATGTAATTCAAGTACTCTAGTCTCGTCCATGGTTTTAGGACGAGATTTTGAACAAATCATCACGGTGTTTGGACGTTAGTAGTCCGCCCTTAAATAATTTGATCTACTTTTTATGTTATTTGTATGAACGAGAGTTCTTTTATCTATTACATATTAAAGTTCATGCTCGTCCATAGGAGTAATTTTTCTTATTAAAAAACACATACGCATATGTTTTCATCATACTTTAAAATTCCAACTCGTCTTTGTGAAACCGTGATGAGATGGTGATTCTCTATTACTCGTCCTTAAACTTGCTGATTTTCACCATTGAACACCTTTAACTTGTCCATAGGTTGGATTGTTTTGGTGTCTTAATTAGCAAGTTTGTACTTATGCACTTCCTCGTCCATGGGTTGGACGAGTCTTATTTAGCAAGTTTAAACTTGAATAGGCATTTCCTCGTCCATAGGTTGGACTTGTGGAATATTTACTCGTCCATGGGCTGGACGTGGACAAAACCTCATTTAGTTTTATCTAAGGTTTTTACCTCATCATCTTCTTGGACGAGTCTACCTTGCTTTGAAGAGCTTACTGACGTTACATCTCCGCGTCTAGAGAATTTTCTCGTCCATGGGCTTTTTAGCCCGTCTTTTTTTTTTTTTTTAATTGGTTGATTTGAACAAAAGTAACATGGAAATCAGGGATTCACACAACATTATGTACATAACATAAATATTGTTCACAGATGGGGCACATGCTCATGAGTTAGTGCCTTGTAAAGAGTTTAAGTAAATACAAGCAAATCCATAACCTTGTCCATAATCACACCATAATAACAATAAGATAATACTGTGGAATAAACTAAAAATACGTAGATAAACAAGCTTCTTATATGGATAGATAGGCTCATCCAGGAGAACTCTCATTCAGGCTGGCATTCTACTGATAATACATCCTCAGGTGTTCAACATTCCAAGGATTCTCTAACTTCCTCCCGTCCAAGGCTTCCAAGTAGTAGGACCCTTGCCTCTTACAGTTGATAATTTTGTAAGGTCCTTCCCAATTAGGCCCTAACTTCCCATGATCTGGGTTTTTGGTTGCCAAAGAAACTTTCTTCAAGACAAGGTCTCCAATGTTGAATCGCCTTGGCTTCACCATCGCATCATGTTGCCTAGCCATGAGGTTTTTGTACCTTGCCGTTCTTTCCTTTGCGTCTGTCCTTACCTCGTCTATGAGATCGAGGTTTAAACGGAGTTGTTCCTCATTATCCTTATCTTGATACATTGTCACCCTGTGGTTGGCCATGTGCTCCTCTGCAGGTATAACTGTCTCGCTTCCATAGGCTAGCTTAAAAGGGGTTTCCCCTGTAGGGGTTCTGACAGTCGTCCTATACGCCCATAACACACCCAGCAGCTCATCCGGCCATACTCCTTTTGCCCCCTCAAGACGAGTCTTGATGATTTTTAACAAGGATCGGTTTGCAACTTCAGCTTGACCATTTGCTTGAGGATGAGCTGGTGAAGAATAACGATTTTGAATTCCAAAGTGTTCACAAAAATCTTTGAAAAGTGCATTGTCAAATTGTCGTCCATTGTCGGACACTAATACTCGGGGCACCCCAAACCTGTACACAATACTTTTCCAGACGAAATTCTTTACATTCTGTTGTGTGATACTCGCTAGGGGTTCTGCTTCTACCCACTTAGTGAAATAGTCTATCCCTACCATCAAGAACTTCATCTGCCTGGTTCCAACTGGAAAAGGACCCAAGATATCTAAACCCCATTAAGCGAACGGCCATGGGGCCATCATGGGGGTGAGGTACTCCGATGGCTGTCTGGGGATGTTACTGAATCGCTGACACTGATCACAAACTTTGACATAAGCCTTAGCATCTGCCTGGATGGTTGGCCAGTAATATCCTGCACGGACGACCTTGTGGATAAGTGATCTGGCTCCTGAGTGGTTCTCGCAAGCTCCTTCTAGGACTTCCCTCAACACATAGTTTGCCTCGTCCAGTGACAAACACCTGAGATAAGGTTGTGAAAAACCTCTCTTATATAGTGCATCATTTAGAAGGACATATATGGCTGACTAGACTCTAAGTTTCCTGGCCTCGTCCTTCCCTTCCGGGAGAATTCCGTCTTTCAAATACGATATTATTGGGGCCAGCCAATTTCCTTCATTCTGTACCTGCAGTACTTCTGGGATGTCTATACTTGGAATATATTAGACTTTATCAAACTTGTCCATAGGCCGATTTGCTGAGACTTCCTTTGCTAAGGTGTCTGCTTCCATATTCTCTTCCATCGGGATTTGAACAAAGTTAGCTTCTTTGAATTTCTTTACTAACTGCAGTACTTTCTCAAGATATTTCTTCATTCGCTCTTCCTTGACTTCACACGTCCCATTTACTTGACCCATGACTAACTGAGAATCTCCCAGAATGAGTATTGATTCAGCCTCTATGGACTTGGCCAGCTCTAGTCCTTTTAGAAGGGCTTCGTACTCAACTTCATTATCGGTTGCTTGGTATTGCAGACGTACCTTGTACGTCAACTTATCTCCCTCTTGGGATTGCAACACAACTTTTATTCCTCCTGTATGCTGTGTAGACGAGCCATCCACGTGAATGATCCATTTTTTATCTTCCACCACTTCCAAATCATTGTGACTCGAAGTAAACTCTGCGATAAAATCTGTTAGAGCTTGAGCTTTTATTGCATGCCTTGGCAGGTACTTGATGTCAAACTCACTGAGCTCGACAGCCCACTGGATCAATCGTCCCGCAGCTTCTAACTTGTTCATTGCTTTCTTCAGCGGGTGGCCCGTCATGACGCTGATGACATGAGCTTGGAAGTAGTGCCTCAGTTTCCTAGATGCTGTGATCAATGCAAAAGCCAACTTCTCTATCTGTGGATATCATGCTTCTGCTCTTCTAAGTGCTCGACTGGTGTAATAGACCGGTTTCTGCACTCTTCCCTTTTCTCTGATCAATTCTGAGCTTACAACATGCGGGGTAACAACCAAATACAGATATAACTCTTCTCCCAACATGGATGGACTCAACAGTGGGGCAGTTGTAAGGCATGCTTTCAGGTCTTCGAAGGTTCTCTGGCAGTCGTCCGTCCATTCAAATGCCTTTTTAAGAACCCTGAAAAATGGTAAACATTTATCAGTGGTTTTAGAAAAAAACCTGTTGAGGGCTGCTACTCGTCCGGTGAGTGACTGAACTTCTTTTACATTTTGTGGAGGCTTCATATCCAGTATTGCTTAGATTTTATCAGGTTTTGCTTCAATTCCCTGTGTGAAACCATAAAGCCTAGGAATTTTCCCAATGATACTCCGAAAGCACACTTGCTGGGATTCAACTTCGTGTTGTACTGCCGGAGTGTATCAAATGTTTCCTGTAGGTCGTCCAAATGAATTTCCTCGTCCTGACTCTTCACCAGCATATCATCTACATAGACTTCTACATTCCGCCCAATCTGTGGACGAAACATGTGGTTAACCAACCTTTGATATGTTGCCCCTGCATTCTTCAACCCAAAAGACATCACCTTATAGCAAAATAAGCCCTAACTGGTGACAAATGATGTCTTTTCTTGATCTGTCTCGTCCATCCTTATTTGATTGTATCCGGAGAAAGCGTCCATAAAGCTAAGTAACCTGTGACCCGTTGTAGAATCCACCAACTGGTCGATGCGGGGCAATGGGTAACTGTCTTTAGGATAGGCCTTGTTTAAATCGGTGAAATCCACACACATTCTCCATTTTCTATTTGCCTTCTTGACCATTACCACATTAGCCAGCCAGTCTGAATAATAAACTTCTCGAATGAACTTCGTCAGTGTCAACTTCTGTACTTCTTCTTTAATAGCATTGTCTCTTTCTGGAGCAAACACCCTTTTTTTCTGTCGCACAGGTTTGGAGGAAGGATATACATTCAGACAGTGGGTAATGACACGTGGGTCTATACCCGGCATGTCCTCATGACTCCAGGCGAACACGACAATATTTTCCCTTAAGAAACGAATGAGACCCTATTCTGGTACTTTTTCCGGGATCATCCTCGTCCAAGGGAATGTCTTCCAATGCTTCAGTGGGCTCTGCCATGATTCTTCTTTCCTCAATGTTCATCGTCTGGGTCTGTTCATCCATGGCCAGCATGGCTAAATAACACTCTCTAGTTGCTAGTTGATCTCCTTGCACTTCTCCTACCCCATACTCAGTAGGAAACTTAACTGATAAATGATAAGTGGATGTAACTGCCTTCCAACTATTCAAGGTTGGCCTCCCAATTATAGCATTGTAGGATGATAAACAATCAACTACGAGGAAGTTCACATTTCTTGTTACCTGTTGTGGATATGCCCCTACTACTACAGGTAACGAGATAGTACCAACAGGCTGCACTTTCATTCCACCAAAACCAACCAAGGGTGAATGCACTGGACGAAGTTGATCTCGTCCGAGGTTCATTTGCTAAAAGGCAGGGTAATACAAGATATCCGCTGAGCTCCCATTATCTACTAACACCCTTCTAGTTGAATAGTCAGCAATAAGCAAGGTGATAATGATGGCATCGTCATGAGGATGATGTATCCTTGAGGCATCCTCGTCCGTGAAAGTGATGGCCTGCTCGTCTGGAGTCCTCGTCTTGGGAGATCATCCTGAAAGTTGGACGTTCTGCACTACCTTCAAGTACGTCTTTTTTGACCTGGACGACTGACCTGTTGAACTTCCCCCAACAATCATTCTGATTTCTCCAAGTAGAGGCCGTGACGACTCCTTTACCTTCGCCTTCAGCTTCTCGTCCTTGTAGTCTCGTCCAAGGAAATTCCTCAATTTCCCTTGTCTAATGAGATTCTCTATCTACTGCTTGAGGTTAAAACATTCATCGGTATCATGCCCATGATCTCTATGGAAGCGACAATACTTATTCCGATTGCGCTTATTGGGGTCCCCCTTCATTTTATCTAGCCACTTTAAAGAAGGATCGTCCTTGATTTGCATGAGAACTTGCTCAAGCGGGACATTCAATGGCATATACTACTGATTTCGTGCTGAAGGGCCTGCTTTCTTATTGTCTCGGTCTTTCTTTTCTTTCGCTCGTCCCTTTTTTGGACGAGGTCCTTGCTCGGGATGGCGTATAGGATTCACCTTCGTTCTTTCAGCTCTCTTTCTCTTCTTGGCTATGATCGCGTCCTCTGCATTCATGAAGTTCTGAGCCGAATGGACGAGTTCTGCCATAGACTGAGGCTCTTTTTCATAAAGTTTGTGGATGAAGAGATCGGAATTAACCCCATTATGGAATGCCGCTAGTAGCAACTTATCATCCACTTCATCCACTGTCAGAGCTTCTCGGTTGAAACGAGTGATAAAGGACCACAGACATTCATTCTCTCCTTGTTCTATGGTCAACAGGCTGGACGAGGAACATTTATGTCTCTGTCCCCCAATAAAGTTGTTAACAAATAACTTGCTTAATTCTTCAAAGGAACTTACTGAATTAGGGGGTATCTTACTAAACCATATGCGCGGGCCCTTTGAGGGTGGTTGGAAAGGCTCTACACATTATCTCGTCTGGAACCCCTTGAATATGCATTGTAGTTTTGAAAGTGGCGATGTGATCAAAGCGATCATGCGTCCCGTCGTATGAATCTAAGGAAGACATCTTGAACTTCGGAGGGAGAGGGTGATCGTTGATGAGTGCAGTGAAAGGGGAGTCAGTCCTATGAACTAAGTCCTCCACTGGGTTTGCCCTTCTCATATTTTCTCTTATCTCATCCATGACCTTTCTCATCTGGTCCATCTCCTTTTCCAGATGTGGGACCCTTCGTGAAGTGGTACCCCTTGACTGGCTCTCAGGTTCAGCATTTCTTGTGTCTTCTTGACTCTGGGTATGCCCTTCGGTATTTCCGTCGTGATGCTGTCTCCTTGAATTGAGTTCTCTGGTCAGTTCCTGATTCTGACAAGTTAACTTCGCCATAGCGGCAGCCATGGACTGCACATGTTGGACAGAAGATGGCTGCATGGTGGGCGCCGATTGATGGTCGCGGTGGGGATTACTGGAAGCGTCCCTACTTTCTTGAGGGCCTGGACTAGTAACCCTTGATCTTGTCCGAACCATTTCAGCCTTTTTGTCGGTGATAGAAATTGCAGAACTCAAGAAAAATGAAATTCAAGAAATTCTAACACAATTTCCCATAGACGGCGCCAACTGATGATGCTTCGCGTATTAGTGGGTTGAACTATCTTCGATGTTATCGATCAAAGGGTTGTCGATAAATCCTAGAAAGATAAACAGTAAAGTCAGAGGAGATCGGTGGAGGCCGGCCAAGAATCCTCAGATGGTAAAGTTAGAATTTTCCTGGTTCCAAATGTCAAAGAAGTGTCCCAATGCCTACCTTTTCGTAGATCAGTGCTTTTATAGCACACCAACAGAACAGTTATCTCCCTTCACGTAAGTCAAGGGTTCCGGAAGTAACCGTTATAACTGTTTTTGATATTGTATCGCTTGGCCTAACTGATCTAACTGTCGTTGGCGATGGTTCACATCAATTTTGTAAATTCTGGAACGAGGTGTGATGCCCATGTCAAAACAGTAGTGTTAATTGTACAGTCTGCTCAGGACGAGATTATCTCTAATCTCGTCCTACCTGTTTTGCTCATGGACGAGATTTCCCTATCCTGACTTTCACGGGCTGCTGTCATTGATCAAGATGACCCATTATGGACGAGTCTGGAGTTGGAACTTTTTCTAGTATCATCAATGGGTATTTTGGTAATTTTTTGGTTTTGGGGGTATTTTGGTCATTTTATGGGTTTTGGGGGTATTTTGGTTATTTTTAGGTTTAGGGGTATTTTGATCATTTTGTAATTTTCGGAAGTATTTTGGTCATTTTGTAGGTTTCATGATTATTTTGGTAATTTTTAGGTTTCAGGGGTATTTTGGTCATTTTTTGGGTTCCGGGGGTATTTTGGTCATTTCATAGGTTTCGTGATTATTTTGGTAATTTTTAGGTTTCGAGGGTATTTTTGTCATTTTTTAGGTTTCAGGGGAATTTTGGTAATTTTTTGGGTTTTGGAGATATTTTGGTAATTTTAAGGTTTTGGGATATTTTGGTCATTTTTTTGGGTTTCGGGGGTATTTTGGTCATTTTGTAAGTTTCGTGGTTATTTTGGTAATTTTGAGGTTTTGGGGTATTTTGGTCATTTTTGAAGATTTTAGAGTACTTTAGTCATTTACACTTTAGGGGCATTTTGGTAATTTTAATAATTAGGTAATTTGGTGCATTGAGGTTTACCCATAATAATTGAATTGGGTTGGGTTTGGTTAGAAGCAATTAGTTAAATGAGTTTTAATGGATAAATGGGTTTTATACAGCTAACCCAACTTTACCCACCTCAAACCCACTCATTTGACACCCCTAGTTTATCTCAGACAGATAAATAGCTTATTTGGGCCAGGTGCAATTATTTCTTATGTTCTGAAAAATATTGGGCTGAGAATTAATTTTACTTTGTTGAGTGATATGGGAGATGGGCTAGGCCTGCTGTGCCATGGCCTTCTAGTGTCAACACCAAGTTTCTAATTTACAGGCCTGAGCATTCTGGGCCTAGCTTCAAGTCCTTCGTCTCTGGACTACCACCAAAGATAAAATAAAGACAAACATAAACTAAACCTAGTTTATTACAGCTACAAAACCAAACCAAGTGAGACAGGTTTTACACAATTTTGAAACACAGATTTTAAAGCCAAAACTGAAGGAATTCCCAGTCCGAGAAGAAAGTCCAAAGCACAGGTACAAATAGGCTTAAAAGAAATCACTTTTTATTCTTTAATGGAGATTGGCAAAATTTCCAGAGTACAAAAAAACATTATAGTTTGAGATTGACTTTTTTTTTTTTTTTTTTTTTTAATTCATAATAATAGTTATTACCGAGCTTAGTTACAATATGCATTTACTTATTTAGTGGGAGTTCTTGTACGGGTTTAATAAAATGAAAAAAAAAAAAAAAAAAAAAACTGAAACCCACCACAACTCTAAATAAAAATATTGTAAAAATAATATGAGATTTTGTTGTATCCTTAGGTTTTCTCATCCAATGGCTATCTTATCTCGTAGTTCTTAAGCCTAATCACTTCCAATGAACCCATAAAAAAAAACCTTACTAGGTTTGACTTGTCTATGGGCTTATCGGGTTAAAATTGCATAGCCCCATGCTTTTCTAGATTTCTCAAACACCCTTATTACCTTAACAGTTGGGATTTTCTGTTTTGAGGAATAGGTCATGGTGATTAGAGACCTTGGCTAATTTTTCTTTCTTCTAATAGTTGCAGTTTATTGGATTCCTAATAACTTTATAGCTTATTGTCATTGTCAACTGAATTTTTTTTATTTTTTTATTTTTTACGAGGAAAACCAATCACTGGGTTTCCTTCTTAAAATTTTTAAAATTATTTATACTTGTGAATTATAAATCTAACGTTAATATCGAGTTCAAATGAAAGTGACGTTACTCCCATTACGGAAAAAAAGAAAGAGTGGAAAATGTAATGAAATTTTTTGTTTCACTAATATTGCTCCTTTTTTTTTTTTTTTTTTTTGAGAGAGAGAGAGATTCATTTGAACAAAAAACAAAACCTTAGGCTCTGCCTAGAAAGAGGTTTTTGGTATTCACAGACTACAATGAACAAAATCTATAGTAGAAACCTTCTAAGTCCTAACCCCATTCCCCTTCACTTCCTTTACAAAATAAGACCAAGTACATGACATTCCTGATTGACCAAAACATCCAAATATATAAGGAGGATTAGAGCCAGAAAGACTCATCATCACTACCATATATATATGCATACTCATCATCACCTGCAGCCTCAGCTCAATTCACCTCAGGAATACTCTGCAGGGCAGGCCTCCAGGACCTTGGATGCGAATCAAATCGACCACTAACGTTAATCAACTGGGCCAAAACTTGTTGCACAGACAATTCTTTCAAGTCCACCTTGCCTAGCAACTCCTCCAGCTGTTTCTTCGTGATCTTGATCTTTACCTCCGTAGTAGTAGTAGTAGTAGACGAAGACTTAGTAAAACTTCTCTCAGCTCCTCCAAGGAGACCCTTCTCTTCCATAATCATGGCCTTACTATTGTCCCCCATGTCACAATCTGTATCACTACCATAAAGCTCCTCCTTTTCTGGAAATCCCCAGTCATCACCACCCCATTGCACAGAGGATTCATGCCTTATACAGTTTCCCATTTTCTAATTTTTATGTTTTCTGTTTAACTTTTTCTTTCTTTTTTGCTTTTGTGCTTGTAAAGAGAGAGAGAGAGAGAGAGAGAGAGAGAGAGATTTTGAGACACAAACGAGTGTGGGCTATGTATATATAGCAATATAGAGAGAGTAGATGGAAAAGGTAATGATGGAGAAATGGTATGGTAGGGTTAGGAGAAAAGATAAAATGTTGGAGAAAAGGTCATACCTAATTTGTCGCCACGTAGGATGACTTGCTGTCCGACGTGGCATGTGATGGAGAGTTTTGACCTCATCGGGAGGATCATTTTAGAGGATTGGTTTCAACTCTGTGACGGCTTCCAACTTGGTAGCTAGTTTAGCTAAGGCTGTCGGTGAGCTCTATATATGTGGTGGCTTGGCTTGGCTTGGCTTATAATAACTAATAAGAAGCCCCTTAAAATTTCAATCAAAACAATTTGGTCCAATATTCTTTTGTTGAATATGTTAGTTTAATATTCTGCTGTGTGAAAAGCATATAATCATATAATTGCAATGATCAAGTTGGTCGAGGTTGCGTGTACTTTATACAATTATTTAAGGAATTGCTACTATAATGTATTGTTAGGCAGTGAGAAAGTTATTCTAATATCACAAATAAACTCACAATTTTTGTCACAATTCTCCTATCTAATAGATTGTGACTAGTTGTACATTACTTTTATATAAACCTATTATTTTTTCTCCATCAATTATAGACAACCACTTGAAAAATTGTGATGAAAGTTGTGCATTATTTTGTGGTACTAATTTTTTTTTTTTTGTAAAAGGGTAGATGTAATCTGACTTTTGTTTTTATCCTAACCTTGTAGGTTTTAGTTCTACCATATTCAAAATCTATGAGCTCAACATTGTTCACCGAGCCATAAATCTTTAATTGAGAGATAGTAACTTTTAATTAAAAACAAAATTTTGGTTATATCTCTACTCAATATATTTTTATAAAATATGAATTTTGATAAATCTACAATTTGATAACATTTTCTTTTTATAACCTCCATACTTGCAAATCTTCCAAAAAATCAAAGATCAATAGATATGTCATCAATCAAATGTTTAAATTTAAAGTTTTCAGAAATGATATGCCCATAACATTTTCACAACACTTTCATAACAAATTCTAAATGATATATTGTTATTGATTATCATGGGTGGAAAAAAAAAATAATTTAAGTTTTGGATTCAAATTATTCTATCACAACTTCATTCAAACAGTGTAGATATTGTCGTCTTTGAAGCCATGTTAATATTTTTTTTTTTGGTGGAAGGTGTAGTCATTAGCTACAATCAAGTTATAACCAAACTTTATCCAACCTGTAATTATGCATTAATTATACAATATTACTAATTACTCTATGTGGCTCATTATTTGGAATGAAACCGTGTGATCCAAATATTATAATAGACATTTTTTTTATAAGAATATAAGAGACGTGTTAAGACACAAAGCATAACATTTTTTTATATTTGAAAGTAAAAGCATAACATTTTAAAACATAATAATATGTGCGGTATCATGCATAAAGTGTCTTTAGACCGTACAGTTGATCAGTTAAATATTTTACTTTAATAATTGTATTATCATTTAGAGATTAACTTTAACAAGAATTCGGTATAAAAGTCTATATTTACTTCCTATATAAAATAATACCACATCAGATTTTTTGAACTTAGACAATAGAGATTGACAAATGTTATCACATTCAACCAGTATATTTTGAATATTTTAAAAAAAAAGTATTTAAATTGAATAAAGAAAGTATCGAAGTAAAAAGTTGACGGAGATGATGCTAGAGTCGCCGCAATTGAAGATGCTCGAGCAGTTGAGCTGAAAACTAAGAAGTGGGAGGAGATGGGCAACATGTACAACACGGGCAACAAGAGCAAGAAGAACACCACAAAACAGCTTGCGAATACAGAAAACGCTGTGAAATTAAGCAACAAAGCCATGAAGTGGAAAATCGTCTGTGGTTTGTGGACATTGTTTTAATTAATGAACCAAAGCTTAGTAAAATCAAGGGAGTCAATACCGTACTGGAGGCTGTACCGGTTTGGCCAGCGGTACGATATATTTCGGATACCAGTTAATATTGGTGTACAGTTTCGGGTTTACCGCTATTTTTTATATTTATAAATATATATATATATATATATATATATATGTATGTATGTATATGTGTGTATATATATTATAATAAATATAAAAGTTTACCATAAAATATTTCCTCAATTCAGAACTAATTATTCATGATTTTAGACTTTAGTATCAATTAAAAGAAAGAAAAAAAAACACAATATAAAAAATAGAAAGCTTAAAAGTTACCATTGCATACTAAGAAAACAAATAATACTAATAAGTTAATGCAAATAAGTTACCATTCTGCACTAACAAAAATTCAAAAATTACAAAACTTAAAAAAAAAAAAAAAAAAAAAAACTTTTTTCAGTACTGGCCAATTTACCCAAAATTGACCGGTACGGTCAGTATTTTTTCCAGTTCGAAACAGGGAGGTTATATGTACCAGTTTGTTTGCCGGTACGGTATATACCGACCGGTACGGTACGGAATCGACTCCCTTGAGTAAAATGGCAATGGAGGCCCAAAACAATGACAAAGACATCCAAAGTCCAAACAATACCTTACCACCAATTTCCAATAATCTCGGCTGCTTCGAGGCTCCATTATTTGTTAGATGGGGAATCTACGATAGAACATCATGTATTCATTCAGTTTTGGGTAAATTTTAATTTAAAAAAAAAAAATTTACAAAAAAGGTAATGCAAATTAGAACCTAAAGACTGCCCTTTTGGGTCCACTAACTAAGGATACGGTGGAGATTAAGGGGGTGTTTGGTTTGTGATTTTAAACAATTATTTTCAGTTTTTAAACAACATTTCACGCATTTCAACGTACTATTTCACGCATTTCAACGTACTTTTTCACTCACACGTATTTCCACAAATGTTTTCAAACAACAATTTTCAGTTTTTAAATACATGTACCAAACGAGCTCTAAGTCCTTTTAAATCAACATGCTTATGATAAAGCAGGGCAAATCAAAACCTCGCCCTCTATCTGATGGGAATCAAACATAGTTGAATTTATCTTCCCTACCTATAATTCATGACTACAGTCATGCTACTATTTTATAAAGCAAATTTAATCTCATTTTAGTGTTACATATATTCTTACGCATGGTCTACAATAACGCTGCGTTCGAGGCAAGAGAAAATTATTGTACACTCCTCCTCTATCTCTCATAGAGACTAGAGAGGTGGGTCCCACCCACCATGAGGTCCACCCTTCTTTGAGAGAGCGGGAGCATAATCTCGAATTATATAAAAACAATCTCAAACCAAGACCCTAATTAATTAGCTCAACTAGCACTTTTTCGTATTTTTTTCAGAGATATTTAAGACTCCTCCCCTAACTATTACATAACAATAATAATAAAAGAAGCTAAGTTCAAAACAAAAATTCACAGTACACTTAATTTGCCTATCATCAGACACCTGAACTCACCATTATCTACCATTAATGGCCCATTGTTAGGTGAGTATTGTGAATTTTTGTTGTAGCCCTAGAACTCATGAATTAATTATGTTTCGTGTCAGCAATTAGAGAAGAATCAATTTGGACATATGGACCCCGGATGCCGGATGTGCCAAATAATTGAGAGGCATCTTGAAATGGAACAGACGACATGATCCGAACTTGAAGAGCAATAATTTAAATCCACTTCCAACCCCACCTTGAGATTCTTCACCAAAGTTCCCATGCCCTTGTCCTTATAAAAATAGCTGCTTATCTTTTCATCATCCAAGGCATCATCTCCATCAATTTTTCCCCTTAATATTTGGAAGGTTTTGGTAGGATTCTGACAGTATCTATTGGTTTTTTTTTTTTTTTTTTTCATTTGAAAAATGAAAAATCTAAAGTAACCTTATTTTATTAGAGAATATGAATGTAGGCTTTTAAATTATCAAATTCTTATTAAATTTAATCTCTATTATTTATTATATTATATTTACGAGTTTTCATTACAAATGATATGCTCCTCTCTAGATGAAGTTAACAAATTCATATTGTTAAGGACAGTGCACATTCAACCTTTAAAAAATATAAGAAATCAAAATATCAAGTTAGATTTCTCTTTTAGAGCATTCTGGTCAGTTGTCAAAATTTTCTGTTTATTTTACTATTAAAACTTATTTTTTATTTTTATTTCACAATTTACACAATCATTTTTCAAAACACTCTACATAAAAATATGTATTTTACACTACTTTTCATTAAAATACTATTTATATGTTTGGAGAGATGCGATAGAAAGAGAAGAAAGTGATGATTGGTAGAGAGAGCATATCTTGGATGAGAGAAAAAAGAATAAAATATAAAAAAACAAATGAACGATAAACAGGGACAGAGCTAGGAAGAGACCCAAAGGGATCCGGTCCCCCTTTCGTTATATTTTCAGCCTTTTATATATATATATATATATATAAAAGCTCCTCTTATAAGTAACTTGGCACCTCCCTTCTCCAAAATCATCAGTCAAACCCATTCCAGTTCAACCCAAACTCATAATCTTTAGCCTAAAATATATGGATGCTTATTTGTTAATATTTTTATTTTATAAATGCTATATTTATAACATTTTCACAACACTTTCACAACAAATCTTAAGTGATAGGTTGTTACCGACTGTTATTAGTAGATAAAAAAAGTAATTTCAAATTAGAAATAATAACAACTAACCATCTAAGATTTATTATGAAAATATTGTAACACTTTTTTTTTTTTTTTTTTTTTTTGTGCTTATACTCTGGCTCCCTTAGTTTGAAATTCTAGGTATATATATTTATATGGTTATTGTAATAATAATGAATATTTATACAACTTTAGTTTGTAGGTAGTTTTTGAACTTAAAAATGTGTGAAGTTGATACAATTTTTCTATTCTACAGCATGTGTGAATGCTCTTAGTTGCTGATTATTCCTCTTAAAAAGATAGAGAAAGCCATGAATATCATGAAAGCCGAGCCATTTAAAATGAGAGCTAGACCTAAACCAGGTGCGAGCTAGACTATAGTTTGTAGTTTCTACTAAGGTCAGGTGTGAAAAGAGTTAAAGAAGGAATCTTCTACATTAAAGTAAGTGTGAACGCATAATTGCGAAAGGAATCTTTTCATCTACGTGCCACCGCTCTTTCACGTGCGGTTGCCCACTTGATTTTGATGCGTGTAGTTACGCACTTTTCATCATAACGCCAATTATGAAAATCTTATCCAGAATCAATGGAGCCATGTTATCAAAAAAAAAAATCAATGGAGGTATTTTATTTTTAACTTTACTATTTTATTTTAGTTAAAAAAAAAACCTATGTCGACATTACAAATTGGTGTTCCAAGTGTCTAATGGATGGTACACTTCCTCAAGTCATAATCTTAATTTATTTTTTGTAATGGGAAAGAATCCGTACTTTATTCAATAGAAAAAGCTGAAAGAATCATCACGAAGAAGAGTTTATTCAATAAAACAATGACACTCTTCAATCCATACAAAATAATCAATAGTGTAAAAAATATGGTTAGTTAGTAAGTGAGTGTGTCTATTGCCTTGCCTATGATCATGTATGTGAGAACTTAACTTGTTTACATTCATGTGTTAAAGAAAGTACACTATTGATGATCAAGACAATTGAAGATAGGGTTGGGGCTTGCTTGGATATTGGGCTTGGAAAATGATTAGGGAGACTTTCAAGACAAACTCTCTAATCCCCACCTCAAGCCTGTCATAATCTCAATTGAACATACCAAAAATAAAATCAAGATTTTAGATAGTGTCGGGAGTGGTTTTTTGCGCGTAGTCACGTGTCTTTCACTGGAGGTGTGACTTTACTAAACCCGGATTTGTTTTAGGGAGCTCAACTCGGAACTCGATATTAGGCTGCATAGACCAATGGCTTCCAGTGTATTTTTAAGCCTACAAAATAGATGAAACCCAAAGTCTTAGAATCATGATAATTGTTGAAATAAATAATTAATATGTTTTGCATGATAGCTTTAATTATATGGTGAATTGATACGTTATTATTATGTATATTAAGTGATGTCCAATATTAGAAAATAATTAATTAGGTGTCAAATGTCCAACAATGAGATGAGTCCAATAGTTCACACCTAGTTGCAGTTCATGGTTCATGTTCAACATAATAAGGTATGTCTAGCAATGGTTCATGTCTAAATAATATATACCTAATGGTAGTTCATTCCAAAAATATGTGTCCAAGGGTGGTTCATGTCCAAATAATATACGTGCAACGGTGGTAGATCGATTTATTAATACGTATATTCTTTAATGAAGTATTAGTAAATCCATGATTATTAGATGGTGAGATAATATTAAAGTAATTTGCATACAGCGGTAAAATGATAATGAATTACCATATACTTAATAATGTAATTTCAAATATGGAGAAAACATTGACTTATCTTTTATGTTTCTGACTCCAACTGTATAGTAGCACTTCATTTTTTATATGATTTGTGGCTCCGGCCGTTTAGCATTAATGAGCTGATAACCTTTATATTCTTCATATTTTGTAGCCCTAGCCATATAACATCAGTGGGCTTTAACATTTCAGCAAGATAAGAAAATGAGTACAGCAACATAATAACATTAGTCAAGTGGTATAATGACAATGAATAAAATATACTTAATAATATAAATTTGAAGACAAAATATGATGACTTATCTTCATATTTTGCAGCTCCAACCGTATCACATCAGTAGACTTAACGTTTCAACAGCATAATGAAGTGAATCATTTCATGGTGACTTCATGTTTGAAAAGGAAAAATGGATGTAACTGGAGGGAGAAAGAATATGTCCAGCCATATGCATAGGTTGGTTAAGTTCATCTTCTTTATCGTGCACTTAAATTATTTTCCACATGTAATGCTCTTTTAGTTTTTTAGTCAAGTATGGGTGATATTACCTTCCATAAGAAGGGTTTTTAATTTTATAAGTTTTTGTCTTTTATAAGAACGGTTTTTAGCATTATAAGTATATGTCTTCCATAAGAAAGGACTTTTAATAATAAGTTCTTGGAAGAGTGTTTGATATGTTTTAAGATGTGTGGAGATGGTAAGAAATATATAGATTTTGTGAGATATAGTGTTTGTAATATGTATAGGAATTATATAAGATACTTTGTTAGACAGGATCTTGTATATGTATACTTTGTGAGACATAGAGTTTAAAGATATATGAGAAGTATGTATGGGTATTTTGAGAGGAATGTGTTTGTAAAATATATAGAAGTGTGAGATAGATAATATGAAGGTTAAATATAGTAAATACATGAGATCATAGCTACTGCTGGAGTGGTTTTTTGTGTAATGTCATAGGTTATGTTACTTTCTAAGAGGGGAGATTTTGTATGAGAAATAAAGAATGAGATGGAGATGCGTTTTTTGGGCAGCAAAATGATGAAACTTCAGAATATTAAAGTGTGGGAGAGATGGATAGTGTGTAATGGTGTGATGTAATAGGTGTAATGTAATGATGTTATCTAAGAAGATATATCTTTGTAAGGGAGATGGAGAAGTTTAGAGATATGTGTAGCAAGGTGAATAAAACTTTAGAACCTTGAGGATCAGAGAAGGGGGGGGGGACCCCTTTGGTGTGTAGCTTGGTCCTTTTTATATAGAGCTAAGCATGTAACTAGATCAGAACTTAGTTGAAGGGAAAATTAGCATATAAGGAAAAATCCTTGACAAAGTAAGTTGTTTCATTAGAGGGATTTTGTTTTAAAGCCAAGAGAAGAAAGCTAGGGACCTCATGGTGTAGGAGCTGCTATTACAACTATCAATTATAGCTGTCATAGCTGACTAATGATATCTTTTGCTTGGAGGACAATGCTTGGCATTAAATTAATGATTTGGCTAAAGATGGTAGGATAATCTTTATGAGATCCTTCTATTTTTGGTACCATAGCTAGAGCCACTACAGAATGTGTTGGAGCTGTTTCTGCAAAACGGCTTCCATTGGAGCTGTTTGCAGCTTCTGCTGGAGTTGTTATTGGTATTTTCAGTTAAGTTTTCTCTTTTGGAAAATTATATGCGTAGTCCATATATAATTTTGGTAAGTAATAAACTAGTTGGTTGATATTTGATGAAGTTTTAGAGATGTAATTATAGTCTTTTTGCATTTTAACCAAATCTTGAAGAATAAGGAGAGCATTTAATGCTAGATATGATATATTAATATATATATATATTTAGTCATGTGCTTGGAATTGATTTAGATGATAATAATATAATTAATATGAAATGATATAATTATATTTCTAAACTTATATTATATGATGAACATTAATTTTTATGTAAAGAGTATGGGGAGTTTCATTATTTTAAATGTTATGTGATATGAGAGGTTTACTCAAATGTTATCTATTGCACACTGACCCATTAGAATTCAAGGAATTGGGGAAGACATGCCAAGTAACATGCTTTCCTTTATCAACTTTGAACCATTAGAGTTTTACTGAACATACTTCTTGGCCCTCCAAACCATGACTCCCAAAATTCCCCTGATGAGATTCATAAGCTTGGATCATGAGCCAAAAATGAAATGATGTGCTATGAGCTTAAATTATAGGCTTTGCTGCATTTTGTGTAAATATAGGCTCTTTTGGGCTTTAAGAGAGGTTTTTCCCAAAATCTATGATAATGTTGATGTGGTACAGGTTGCCAATAGAATGAAGTCATGTGGTGTGACAAATTTGTCCTCTACAGATAGTAAAACACGAATTGTTTTTTTTAAGCCAAACCAGCACTACATCGTCATCCTTAAGCATTTGGTTTTGAGGGATCCACATTGCTCCTAGTATCTAAACTTCTAGGAATGTAATACTTGGCAATCTAGGTGCTTGGGAATGTAACTATTCATATATTTGGTTTGATTATAAATCTAATAAGAATAACGGGAAATATGAGATGCTTCTGTTTGGTTTACTTCTAAGAATTTTATACAAATTTTTATTTTTCTCAAAATATCCTTTGATTAATTTGTATACACAATGTCGAGTGTTTTTTTTTTATAATCTTCCTCCAAATAAATTACGATAAACAAAATATAAACTATAATCATGAAAATTTCAATAAAACTATAGTATAATTTTTCTTTTTAAATGTGATGTATGACACAAAAATATTTATAATTATTATTTTTTAAAATTTATTTCAATTGGTTAAAGAGTGGGGATGTATGGGTAAAATAATCAATTTATAAAAAATGAAACTTTTCCAAGCATGGAAATGTAAATACCCAACTTTTTTTCCAAGAGAATCCATATTCTTACAAAAAGGGGGATTGAGTGGAAATCTAGATATTTTATTTAAAAAATTACAAACTGATGATGTCACTTCAACATGATAATAAATATGTGTTTAAATTAACTTTTATGATTAGTGGCAAAACAACTTGTAAGACCTATATATGTAATAAATTTATCTATAGTATTACTAGTATCACTCTTAAAGGTGTAATTAACTTTGGATCTATCTCATATTAAAAACATATTAGGCATGGAAAATGGGTTTGAACGATAAAAGGTATTGTACACTTCCTCAAGCGGATTGAATCATAGTCTGACTTATACTCAAAACACATCATGGTTTTAGATAGTAAAAGACAATGTTATATATTAAGTCAATCCAGCATAATATCATCATCCCTGAAAATTTAATTTCAAGATCTATCTCATATTAATTAAGATCCTAACTAAAACGATTACAACCGTAATTTTTTAATTAATCTCTCTCTCTAATAAAAATTTATATCGACATGACAGATCAATAATCGAAAGGTCTTAACAAATAACAATAAGAGGACATCATACATTTCCTCAAGTGAATTGAATCATTGCATGACTTTAACATACTCAAAACAATTGTTTTAGATAGCAAAACACAAATGTTTTAAAGTCAAACCAACATCATGCTATCATCCTTGGAGGATTTACTCCAAGATCCATTTCATCTCAAGATGCTAACTAAAGGATTAACAACAGTAATTATTTTAACGTATCTCTCTTTTTATTTTATTTTATTTTTTTTAATTTAGAAATGGAGCAATGTGAATCAACATCAAATCTTATCCATTCCAATTAATCATTACACGTACGGTTACTACTCAGTATAGTAAGTTTAGTAGTTTACTGATTGAATGACTAAATTAATCACGTGTATATGAATATTATTCACACATGTGAGTCAAAGTTTTACGTATCGCCGCTCTTAATTGATTTGATTATTGTTCAATTATGACTTTGAATTTGCATACGTACGTAGCCAAGCTTCATATCATAAAATTGAATATTTAGAGTGGAAAGCTAGAGAGTAATGCAACTGTGGCTGCTGATAGGAAAGAGGTGGTGTTCTTGACAAGTATATCTAAATTTCCTATTTATTTATGTATTAGCTCATCAAAAGGATAATTAAATTTTATGTAAATGGTTGGCGAGTGAGTCAGTGATAGTGAGTCTAATTTGGCTCCTTTACCAACCAAAACATCACCTTCATGAACCGCTCCTTTCGTCCCTATATGGGCTATATAAGCTACGATCCAAAAAAAAAAAAAAACCCTCAGAATAATAATTCACAAAGACTCTTCCACATCCTGCTCACGTGAGTATTTGGTCTTCGATCAACACGTAAGCACACATCACTCTTCCACACCTACTCATTTGGTCATCCATTGGTCATCACTAATATACACTTGGGAGCTGACAACTTCAATGCATGGCTGATCGGCTCATTGCTGGGTTGGTTTCCTTTGATAAGCAATAATTTTGGTGTTGTTTTCATAGGTTCAATTTGGTGGGTCATAGTTGTGGGTTCGCGGCAATTCATGGAACTAAACTCTGATTGCAAGGTCTTAATCAGCGTAGCAGTAGACATAAAAATGTTGAAATTTCTCAAGAACAAGCAAGAAATGGCAGCCTTATATATAACATGGTAGTTTAGACTTTAGACTTTAGGAATCATTCAATTATATATCTTAGACTAATTATGTTCAGTACGGTGGGGTACAAAAGCAATAAAGCATTATATTTGACGCATTTAAACTCTTTAAGATATTATAATTAATGTGAACATCCTTTGTAAGACATGATACTCCACAAAGTTTATAGTGGCAAAGGCCTACCCAACATCCTTTAAATTATAGGTTTTTAGAACTAAATTGAAATGCAATGAAAATTTGTCAACGAAGTACTCTTTGAGATTTAATGAAGTATTGCTGCCATTAGTTCAATATATAATCATATATACAAACCACTGTTAAATTGAATTTTGTTTTTACTTTAACGGAGAGTGGAAAGTAAGAATGATAAGTATTCCTAAATTTTTAGGGTATGTTTGGAAGTTCTGGAGGGAAAGAAGGGTAGAGGCTAGGAAGGAAGGAGAGGAAAACAATGGGGAGGGGAATGATTATCCCAATTTTTCTTATTTAGATGTTTTAAAAATTAAGTAGGAAGAAGGGAATATATATTCCTTTCTTTTATTTTGATGTTTTATATTTTTGAATAGAAATTAGAAAAAAATTATAAAACATCATATACATTGATAATTACTCTATTATTTTGATAATTTTAAAGAAACATATATAAATTGACATCATTATAAAGACAACATTATTATAAAGACATTAACAATTTATTAATTTAAGAGAATTCCTCCCTTCAAATTCTCTCAATTTGGAGGAATTGAAATAACTCTTCCCCCTCCTTCTAAAAACATCAAAAAAATATCAATTAAAATTCCTATCCCTTTTCTCCCTTCCCACACCCTTTCGAAGCAAGCACGACATAATGAGAATCCTAAAGTTATATTGTATCTCGTAAATTATGTTGCCATTTGTTTAACATGTTTACAATGGACTAGTCATAAAGACATAAGTTAAGGTATATTTACTAGGATTTGTCTTACCTCCAATGCTTTTATTAACTAATCTTGACACAATGTAGACACATGTCCAAAATTGATCTTGTGTCCTCGTTGATCATATCACCCAGCACATTGAAGCAATAATTGAAGATTTGTCCTATTTATTATTCTAAATTATTAAAAACATTTTAAAAAAAAATTACGAATACAAAAAAAGTTAGTATTTAAACTATTTTAAACAATTTTGCACATAGCCCAAAAGCAATTGAAATCGTGACTTTAAGTTATGATATCAATTGCTTTTTTTTTTATTTTTTGGTTGGGGGGGGGGGGGTGTGGGGGAAGTAAGAAGGAAACACCACCACTTTGAATTTTGGCGTGCACACTAATAAATCATTGACAAGTCCTTCGAAAAATATACACTACATCAATTAATTCTTATGGCACGTGTTAAGAATGCCTTAAATTGAATTTTGTTTTTCTGTTTTTAATTATAAATTTGAAAGCAATTTCATGGTAAGAGGATAGCTTTTGTAGTCAAGCATTCCTAACAATTTAGTAACAACCAAACTATATAGGATTGTGTTAGGCTTATAGAGTTGCCACTCGTTCAATGGGCAATGTCTATTATACACTACTTATTATACACAACGTACACACATTTCAGTTTTTAAAATGAAATCGTGTCTTTAAGTTTTGGTTTCAATTCAAAAAATAAATTGAGTGTAAAATTAATATTTGAATTAATAATTAGCAATGTGCAACAAGGTATGTTTACAAGGCATTGTTAAACTGAATAATTAGTCTTTCCGATTTGATTGGAAATTGGTAAGTATTTTGAAAATCAAGAACGGTAGGAGGATAGTTTGTCTGTGTCCTTTGTGTTTGTTGAATTTGTCTCCCATTTGGTCAAGTACTGAAATCTAACAATCACTCTTCTGCTGCCATCTTTGAAGACTATAGAGTCAAAATTTTAAAATTCCTTCCAACTATCAATAACTATATATATATATATGCATGCAAGCTTTCTCTTTCTTGATAGGTTGTTTACTTTTCCAATATACATTCCTACTACTTGAAGTTGTTGACTCAGCTTACCAATTAAACCTTTTCGACAATATATATATATATATATATATATATAAATAAATAATAAGTTTGAGTGTTTATCTGCAATTAGCCTCAAACATGTGGTGGACATAAATTCACTTTTATAAGTTTTTATTTTCCATCCCTTTGCATGCTTTGAATTAATTATTCACTTGCTGTTCGCATCAAACAAAATAAAATTAATTAGGTTACTTGATTTCTTGTTTAATTTGACTTGAATTTGTCAATTCTTGGATGTATTAACCTCTCTCTCTCTATATATATTATTAGTTTCTTCTTTTTCATTGCATGACATTATCAAAACAGTCGTGCCACGATTACTACAATTAGACTACCAAATTTTAAATGCTCCAGGTTGGAGAATAAAACAGATGGACTAGTTAGTCCGAATGAGATTAACACACATGTATCACATGCGATCACCAACCTGATATTCGGCCATAATCAAAGGGAGGAGTTAAGTTTTAACTCCTCAACTACTAACATATTCTTTAAGTCTCTTAACCGTAAAAACGATTTTTTTTTTTTTTTTCTCTTTTGCAAACAAAAAAAAGTTCAAAAGAAGTTGAAAAATCATTTTATAAAATGATGCCAAGTTCTAGGAATTGATCTGCCGGCCGGCGGCAGCCAAATTATCCTTCTTCTTTTTTAATTAAAATTTGATTGTTTCTTTGGAATATTATTAATGTCCATATTAAAGATAATCTCAGTGACGCAATTAAAAAAAAAAAAAAAATTGAATGTAACGTTAACTAATTGTTATGAATACGTTTTAAGTCTTAAGATTGGCTCGAAACTTAACCGGATTAGATAATGACTTGAATTCTCTCTTATCTTTTCCGCCCTGCTTACTTATTAGTTGATGTATGAGTTTCACTTTCACATGGTTATTATGATTTTTAAGGTTTTGTTCTTTTGATTACTCATTCTACCTACGTAATCATAAGAAAATGTGTTTCAAGCTTCAAAGAAACAAAAATCTTATCCCTTATCCTTTTTTGTTGGATCTTATCCGTTCATATGGTAAAATGAACTAGAGCAGTTCCTAGACATGAAAGAAAAACGCTTTCTCAAACACATCACAATTCTAGCTTTTTTATTATTATTTATTTTTATTTATTAATAAAAAATAGATAGTTGAGCGAGGAAGATTTAAACTCTGGATATCTTTATTAAAATCACTAGAAAGTGTCAAGCAGTTGAGTTGCAAAACTTTTGGTATATAAAGAATTAGTACTTAGATTTGTTACTAATGTTGCACTGTTCCAAAGAAATTATGTGCGGAAATTAATAATCCAACAATATTAGATGGCTTGATTAAGCTATGTGTATGAAGGAATTATAATTGTTTAGTTGGTATAAGCCTTTCAGAGTCGATATTTTTTTGCAGATTAGCTTTAAGATTATTTGAAACTTTGACTTTCTATCTACCATTGTTGCTTACTATATAAATCGATGTATAAGTATGATAATGACATTATCTTTTGAAGTTTGGTTTTTGGGCTTTGTTATACATTTTTACATTAATGTAACAACATTGCTATTGTATACGTGGTAAACCAATATGACTATTTAGGAGAGATATTACAGAAGTATATAACAAAATATTGGAAAAACGTTTTCCATCAAAAGCAATCTTCTAATTCCGTTTCCTATTCTTCCTTCCCCTTTTTTAACTTCTTCACTCGTAAGTGTCTGATACTCTAATAATAGTATTTTCCAAAACCAAGAAAAGTGATTCTTATTCAATGGTTCAAGTGCCTAAGTAGTAGATCATATCATCATAATATTTAGCTAAGCCAAATTGCAGCCTTGCCATTGGAATTGAATTAGAATATGAACAATAATTTGATCCATTATCAATTGTTCAAAATTTATTTCTCTCCCAGGCCCAGCCAAAGCTTGATTCTAAATGGGTTTGAAGATAGGCCCAAAATCTCAGGTCTTGAAAGTGGAAATTCGTTGTTGAGGCTACACGGCCCTGACATATGTACAGTGGGGGTGGCCCATCTCCGATATTATTTTTTTGTTTTGACAAAACAAAATTTATTCTAGGCTTAATCTTTTTCCAGACCAAATGAAAATAATAGTACCGGCCCAAATATAGCATTAACCCGTCTACGAGTCCATAATTATACACCTAATCTGACCAAAAATAAGGGTGCTCTCCTCTCCTAGCTAGAATCTGATTAGATTTTCTTTTTCTTTTTTTAGTCTTGCATGGGCTTGCTTTGGGTTGTTAATTGGGCTTAAGTTTGCTGTTGGTAATTTTTGTTTGGGCAAAATTTTTTTGGACTTGTCAATTATATTTTAGATTTTAGGTCTAAATTAAAGACCAATAATATTATTAACGGGGTTAAGTGTAATTTTATTGAATCCGATTATTAAAATTAGTACATGCTCCATTCCTGCATGTAAAGAAAAATCATAACTTTTAAAATCCCGGAACCAAACCTCTCAATCTCGAACATATCGTGTCTCTCAAACGAGAGTATCTCATGAGACTTGTGTCTTAATGACATTTGAGTCTCATGCATATTTTTCCCCAAAAAATATATATTATGCATATAACAAAGGAAATAATTTCAGAAATATGAGATATGAGAATCAAACAATTGGAGAGGAAAAAACTTAGAAATCAAAACTTTTCAGATTTATGAGAAATCATTCTGTCTCCTACAAAAACTTTGCATCCCCTTCATCACCCAATTGAGATAGATTTGATCGGAACTCACAAAAACAAAAGAGGTTTTTTTTTTTTCTTCTTCGCTCTTTTAGGATAATAACAAGACGCAGAATTATCAAAGTGATGAGACTAAGAAGAAGAATTAGCTCACAGAAAAGAACGGAGAAAGTAAGATTATGTGCAACAAAAGTCATCCCAAATTTCAAACTTGAAAAATCCAAAATGCTAAACGAATAAATATAGTGGCTACAGTTGTTGAAATCTATTAAACAATTTAAGATATTACAAAAAATGAACCCAAAAATTCAGATTTTGTAACTTCCAAAATGCCAGAAAAATTAAAGAATTAGAATATTCAAAACCTATAAATTATAGAAACAAAACAAAAAATGTGTGACTACATAACATGGAAATATAAGAAAAAAATAGGTTACTCTCAAAAGAATAATCAATGGCTATAGCTATTAAAATCTACCAAACAATTTCAAGTATTGCAAAAAAAATAAAATGAACCCAAAAATTTATATGTTAAAGGTTCCAAAAGGCCAAAAAATATTAAAGAATCGGAAGATTATGAGCTTACAATTTATTGAAACAAAACAAATAATTTATATATATATATATATATATATATATATATTGAAATATGTTAGATGGTTTCAGATATTGTAGATGTACATGATTTACAAATGAGAGAAGCCCATGAGCTGAGAATTCTTTGAAATAAAACAAAAAATATGTGACTACATAATAGAGAAATATAAGATAAATATGGGTTACTTAAATGAATATTTCATGGTTATAGTTATTGAAATTTATAGATATAGATTATAATTATTTCAAAGAGCTTTATTTTGTTAAATATATAATATAAGGAGGCTATTTGTGTAGAGATTTAAAAAAAAAAAAAAAAATTGGATTTGGAGAGTTTCTGAGTTGTGAGTCTTGTGACACATATACATACATAGTCATGAATGAATTTATTAAATTCAGTTTGTACTTATTAAGCATTGGTCACATATAAGAAGTGGACCAATTGCTTAAGAACCTCACGTGAGTGGCATGTGAGTCTTGGCTGGGTGAGCTTGACATGTAGGAATAATATATTATTATTTTAATGAGTAGGCTTTACAGGTGGAGATCCGTTAGACACGTAGGATTTTTCTGTTGATTGGTTGACGACAATGATCATTTTAAAAATGATTTTCTTTCTTTAGGAATGATATTAGTAACGAAATCAATTTTGGGAACAAAATAGGAATTGACCCAAAATTTAGGAATCAAAAGGGCATTTTCACCTTTTGGTTTTCGTCTACTATTTAAGTTAAATATACGTTGAATATACTGGATACAGGAGAGTGGAGCAGGGGGTTTAGGAAGTCAAAAAAGAAAGCGAGTACCAAGAAGAGAAAAGGCTGAAGCACGATGCTTATGATTTTATCCATTTATTACTTGTAACTTGTAGAATGTACTTAGAGGACTTGCATTGTAAGTGGTTCTAGTCATGAAATCCTTACTTCACTGTAGAAAATCGTTAAATGTAATACTACCTTTTACTGGAAAATTGCTTCACAATCTAAATATGTATATCTCTACAATTAGGGTCGTTCAACTCTACAAACAAACTGTTTGGCACCAATGAAACCACACCGAGTTGATCGACAACAGCATATTTTATGTAAGCTGTTGTGATCAGCCGATGATTATGTCACCAACTACCTTCTCCTCCCCTCTATCCTTCCGAGTTTTGCCCCCCCTTTTGCCTCCCATCATTTTTCCTCTCCCCTTGTTCCTCCCCGGCTCTTCCCATTTGAATAAAACCCATTGCCTAAGCATGCTGCCAATCTGTCAAGATTGAAGAAGACCTTTAGCAATCAAATGTTTCTTCAAAGTGGCATTTTACAAAAACATCAAAATTTTTTTTTTTTTTTTTTTTTTTCCAACAATTGGCCACACTGACGGAAATTGTTGATTAAAGCTCAATTTTCTGAAATACAAATCAACCAAGTTGATGCAGCCTAACACCTCCTCCTACAAGGAAAAGAAAACCGGCCACACCACTAAATTCTTTCTAAAATAATGTTGACCACTAAATTATCAAGAGCAATTATCAATTAGCAAGAGACATTAACATTCTAGTTAAAATAAAGACATTAATATTTTTTTCTCAGAGAAGATAAAGATTGTCTAACATTTATTGTGAGGTAGAAAAAAGAGGTGAGAATAGATAACAGATGGCTTGGGTTCTCCACGTTGTACTCTCTTAGTTTGAGAGGTTGTACAAATATTGCAAATCAATAAATTCTATCATTTATTTATTTATTTACAAGAACCACAGCTTGAGTGGAGTCAAAGAGCAGTGAGTTTTCTCACACCCCACACAACACATCACATAGTAAAGAGAAAGAGATCCATGAGATGAGAGATGATAAAACAGATGGTTTGATAATAAAATTTTTTGGAGTTTCAGAGGTCAATTTGTCAATTTCTTGAAAGAGGGGGGCCAAGTATAGATATTTTAGAACTAAAAGTTTAAATTGTTGTATACTAACAACTTTTTTTTTTTTATAAACTGGAGGGGGAGCCATGGCCCCCCTTCGTCCACATGTAGGTCCGTCTCTGATTGTTGTTCCTATTTTTATAAAGCAGGAACTTACCCTGCATATCAAGCTCCATGCTACTGGTAGGAACAAGACAAAAATACCAACACTTTTCTTTGAAGTATTGGTTTTGTTAATATCTTTCTACGTTTTGCATCTCTTTTTAATCGATATGTTATGGGCAACCCAAACCCAACGCCTGATAAGGAGTGCCCATATTTTTATAGAAAATTGGTCATAATTCGTCTGTTTCATGATAACATGCTCTGTATCTTATAACAGCGATTTTTTTTTCGTTCTTCTTTTAATGACAGGTGGTCCAAAACCTTTTTGGCACTTCCCTTTTATTTATTTATTTATTTATTATATAAGATAGATTTTCTACTCTAACTTAATTTAAGTGTATATGTGTGAAACTTCTTCTTGGAGACTTGAACCCCGACTTTTTCTACGTTTTGCATCTCTTTTTAATCGATATGTTATGGGCAACCCAAACCCAAAGCCTGATAAGGAGAGCCCCATATTTTTATAGAAAATTTGTCATAATTCGTCTGTTTAATGATAACATGCTGTGTATCTTATTACAGTGATTTTGTTTTCGTTCTTCTTTTAATGCATGGTGGTCCAAAACCTTTTTGGCACTTCCCTTTTATTTATTTATTTATTATACAAGATAGAATTTCTACTATAACTTAATCTAAGTGTATATGTGTAAAGCTCCTTACTGGAGACCAGAATTTTGGCTCTTACCTCTCACACCCCACAAACATTTATATTTGTGAAGTGACCACCACATCAAGGATGCGTGGTGATTTTTTAGCACTTCCTTAGAATAGCAGGCCAATGCAATATCAAGATTCCTGTTTACATGCTTTTATTATTTTATTTTTATTATGTATTTTTCTCTTTTTGATGCATCTTATGTACGAAAATGATGCCTCAAGTCTGAGATTTAAACATGTGTTTTGGTTGGGAGACATGTTTATATCCTTTGTGTGCTGATATGTACGCATCCTTCCGTTCTCTTGCTATTTTTGGTATCTCTTATTTATTTTAAGTTTTTGTAGCATTCTTCCATGAGATATAATGAGATTACTTAATGTTTTAAAACATAGGTTACTTAGCTTTGTTGGGTTCTTCTATCTAGATCACTGGATGATGGAATTTATAAAATTATCGTGTGTAAAAAAAAAAATAGATACTCTCATTAGAGGGCTTACCTTTTTAAAGCTTAATGAATGGCTTGCATGTTGCTTGAGAGGCAGAGATGACAGAGTTATTGCAGGAAGTAAAAGATTTGGTAGTTAGATGTTAAATTTGTATGAGATGTTGATAGTTCTTGGAGGCATAGCTTTTATTTGGAAATGTAATTGTCTTGTGGCATTTATTCTGATTGTTTTGGATTAAAAAAATTAAATAACTAAATCAACTGATTGTTCGATTGTTACGGCATCACCATTTATTCCATGAAATTACTATTATTTTGTTTTAAATTTATTGTAGTTATTTTAGGCCACTTATATATAATTTCGCACTTCAAAGTAATTGGCTAACTGTTAGAACATTAATCTCTCAAATTATCAACCGCACAAGAAAAAATTCACTTTTTAATGGGATCGATCGAAATTTGGTACTAATAAATTTCAATAGTTCTATAATAAAATAACAAATTGAGAAGAAAATTAAACAGCACATTTTAAGTAATAGAGATAAGTCTTCAACATTCAGCTAAAAATATAGAAAGCAACTCTTGAATATTACCATGAAGAATAATTTACATTAATTTTTTTTTTTAAATTTGGAAAATATTTATTGAAAGAAAAACCAACAACTATGAACTAGCTACAGTCAAAGCAGAAGTTATATGTCTTGCTGCACGGCATCTACAAAAGAAGCAGGACCCATTGGCCATTGACTCAATGCAACATAATTTACGTGTACTTAACAACAAAACAGCATATACATCTCAATTTCACGCCAAAATAATCTCTTTAGAGTTCTCTAGCACCACCTAGGTTCGATCCAGCCACAGCGCAACTTTTCCCTTGAGCTATAAAAATCAACATCCTTACCCTCAAAAGAATGAAACTTTTTTGTATTTAGTGAATAGAAGACCATGCTTTGTCCACAAAATATAGGAAAGTAAATTTTGTTCTCCATTTCAGGAGTTTTTGCCATTGCAGAAAAGGATGATGAACAACTCAAATAAAGCATATGATTTCCCAAATTTTCTACTCTGATCCAGGTCATTTTAGATTCATTCAATTTGAAAACCTGTACCCATTTTCTCATATTACCCACAAATACCGAGAAGAGTTCACCATCGCATTCTACTAGATAATTCTGGTCATAACCACCCGTGCATGGTGGTTTAGGTTTAGCAAGAACTTCCCAAGTATTCTCACCATCATTGTTTAGCTTCAGAATTCCTAGGTTTCCTTTTTGACCCAAACAATAAAATGCTCCTCTGTAGAAAATCGGGCTATTGTTATTAAAGGAAAAGTCTGCATCATTAAACTCATTTTCATGCCAATGGACTAGGTCCACGTCCAGGTCCTGCCCCAAGCTAAAAGAGTACTCCACAACAAACTTCGCATCAGATTCACACTTACTCAAATTAAAAACTACACAATCTGAAGAGGGTGGGGAGGAAGAGAAGCCAATGCAAGAGAAATCCAGAGCTCTATCCATATTCTCTGCCAACGGTAGAATGGCTTGTGTGAATGGATTGAAAAAGAAAGTTAAATTTTCACCTAAAAAGAAATGTGATTTTTCCGCTACAGCTACTAGCAACCAACCATCCTTTGAGCCGCAAATTATACCTCCTTTTAGTACTTGTGGCAAGTTGATGATATACTTGTCACCATGTTTTGGGTCAATGAAAGCACAAACACTTTCGTTCTCAAAGAACACCAGCCATGGAGATAATAAAGAAGGGTTCTCCACCTTCTCCATTGCAATCCTCCATTGGATCGGAGGTGCTGCAGAATTGAAGACTTTACAAGTAGCACGAAAGTGCAAATAATCAACTGAGATGAGACGCTCGGCAATCAATTTAACCATGTCCAAATGAAGGGCAGCTAAATCATTTGTGGACCCCACGTCCTTTAAAACATTCTCTCTTCCATAAACCTTCCCACTTTCTTGTTCTTCTGTATTATTTTTGTGCTCGTCTTCTTTTAGTGTATTTGTTAACCTATATAAGCACGAAATCAGCAAGGAGTAGAAGAGGAACAAATAGATAAAGTAAACAAAATCTATATAGCAAACAAACCATTCAAGTGTTCAAGCATTCAATAGATATAGATACCTTACAAAATTGCTATTAGCAGTAAAGCATATTTAGTTTTTTTATAATTAACAATAGTACTGATCTGTTCTTTTTGAATGTTTGTCAACTTTATGTAGTAAATTTTAAATTCCTCAACTACATAAAACTAGTTTGTACGGTACCTACCATATATGAATTTTCATTAGTAACCATAGATTATTGACAAACAAGTATAGATTTTAATATATATAATTTTTTCCCAATTGTGATTTTCAATGTGAACCTATTGATGTTGACAAAAAATTAAAAGTTTCACAAGTAGAGAACAATTACCTGAGAAGAGGCATAATCCAAACCAGACAAGATCGTTGTAGTCTTGGTAGATTTAGAAAAGGTGAGGAAATTGAAATTGTTCCATCTTCTATGTTGTACGAGTACAATTTTTTGTAAGTGTCATCACCATATAAAGTGAAATATACACGATTTGCCACATCTGGATTAATTACATGGATGGAAAACGCTTGCTGTTCAAGTGTGTTCAAAGGCAAAAAAAATGCCCGGTCCTTGGCGGTTTCTACCTGTAACCATTCCTTGTTAGAAAAATTTAATCTATAGATCCCAATTGCTAAAACACCTGTGAAACTTTCATACTTGTACTGTATTTCAACTATGAATAGATCGCCACAGGATTCCATCAAGTGTACTTGTTTCGTAGTCGGGCGAGCTGACCGCAGAAAGACATTTAGAGGCTCGATTTTAAGGCCATCACGCTGAATGTCATGAATTTTTACAAGCCTCCTGCCATGTTCACAATCTCCTAATGGTGACCATACTGCATACAAATTACCATCGCAGCAAACAGGGCTAATTAATAGATTAGGCATTGTCGGCATTGACTCTTCCAGAATTTGTGCCAAGTCAATAGTTCGTTTCAGCTCATCATAATAGCATAACTCGGTCCATTCTTCATCGCCAAGTTCACAGTATAATATATAAGGCATACGTACAACAAATAAGACTACCTTGCAACCTGGTTCACTTGGAGGAGACGTCAAGATGCAATCTCCAATATCTGCTCTGGGCATGGACGGAAGTTTTATTTCCTCCATAGTTACAGGATTCCACAATATGGGGCAGGAATCTCTATGGCAATATAAACACCAACCGTGACAATTAGCCCATAATTTCCTATTGTGCAACTCAGGGATTTTACGTATGTAAGTTTCATTGGGATTTGATATGCTGCAAAATATTTGTCTTCTGTTGTGTTTATCAGTGGAATAAACAAGCCAGGGATAGGGTTCAGGCGGAGGCGGACGATGCTGTTCTTCATACTTAGCTGCCGATTTCTTCTTCATGATGAAAAGTAGACTTGCAAATTAAGGATCAAGAATTTAAAGAGTTCAAACTGAGAGGTGTTTGAGTTTGAAAGACACGAAGTTCTTGTTTATATAGGCCGGGTCTAGAGTTCTAGTACTTGAAGGATTCGGTTTCCCTTCTGTTCTAGGAAAACCAGGATCTCTCTAAATACTTACGTGACGGTCTCAACGGAGGGCATTCTTGAACTAGGGCGGTTACCGAGGTTGTTTTATGCGAGGGTGAGACTTGAGAGTGAGATTACATAATCAAACTCTGGGCCGGCCCTTCCCTTAGGCGAGTTAGGCAATTGCCTAAGGCCCCCAAGTGGAAGGGGACCCCAAAATTTTAGAAAAGAACCGGGTAGTAGTTTCAAATGAATTACAAAAATAATCTGGCACACTCTTTTAACCAAAAAATCAAAAATTTTGGTAAATCCTATTAAACATTGGTTCTAAACAAAATCATTGACCAAAAAACAAACAGATAAACTACAAATCCAGTCTAAGAAATTTAACCACAAAACAAAACAAATAAATCCACTCAAAACCCTAAAAATTTTACCTTTCTCTCTAGTCTCTGCTCTCCGCCTCTCTCTAGTCTCCAGTCTCCACTGTTCAGTCTGTTCTCATCTGCTCAAGGCTCAAGCAAGGCAGCAAGCTTGAAGCTCCTCCGCCTGGACGGCTGCCTCTCTCTGATTCTCTGCTCTCCGCCTCTCTCAAGTCTCAACTGCTCACCTCACCGTATCAGGAATCAGGTATAAAATTATAAATATTTGGGCCATTTTATTTGTTAACAACTTAAGATAACTTTGTTTATTTGGGCCCTCCCTGGCTTCTTTTGTAACTTTGTTTATCACTTATCAGTTTATCATTATGGCTGCCTGGACCCTCCCTGGACTGGGCGTTAAGTTTGGGCCTTCAAGTTCTTTTTTTTTTTTTTTAAGCCTGCATTTTTTTTTTTTGGGTTATAGATAGGATTTTTTTTTTTTTTTTGGGGTGGGTCTTATTAATAAGTTTTGTGTCAGTGTTATGGCTGTGCTTAAATTTTTGTTATGCTTGTGCTTAATTTTTTTTTAATTTATACATGTTGAGATTGCTAAAAACTTGTTATTATTCAGTGAAATTACAATAATACTTTTTATATAAATCAGGTTCTATTTCTCATTTGCTTTACATTTGAAAGTTATTTTTTATTTTGGTCTTTATAAATATATTGTTTGATTAAAAATGTTTACTAGAAAATATGCATCTGAATATGAAAAACTTTAAAAAAATAAAAAAAGAAGAAAAATTAATTGAGTCTAAAAAATTATCAATGGATAAATTTGTTATTAGTAATAAACAAAATACAACACAAAATTTAGATGAAAATATCACAAATGAGCAAGAAATTCACCAAAATAATTTAGAAGAAAATGATGTTCAATTTTGCAATACAACAAATCTTGATAATGAACTTCAAAATAATTTATAAGAAAATGAAAATAATGATGAAAAATATAATATAAAAATATTAAATAAACATTACTTTAATTAATATATAAGTATAAAAAATGCCAAATTTTTAGTTCTTGCCTTAGGCCCTAAAATGTTTAGGGCCGCCTCTGTTTCCCTCTCATCCTCTCTCTGCCTCAACCCATGTCACACCATGCTCCATGGCCGACTACCAAGCTCTCCTTCTAAACCTCCATAGCTAGAGCTTTTCAAGCTCATCACCTCCAACCACGCATCACTGCTGAAACCCAGCCAAAATCAAATCACGACCACCACCACAGCCAAAACCCAGCCAAAATCAAATCGCAACAAAAACCCAAAAACCCACCAAATCACAAATCAAATCACACCCACTGAAATCAAAGCACAAAACCGACAAAACAATCAAAATCACAAAATGAAAACACTGAAAGTGAACCCACCGTTAAAAAAACATATATTGGTTTTGTTATTATATTTTATAAGAAGAATCATCTTGTTGAACTAATTTTAAATCCAAATTAATCAAACACATACCACAAGCAAGAATAATAGACTGAAAGTAAAGCAAAAAAAAATGGTATTTCCCATAAAAGTTTTTTCAGAAAATAAAAAGGGTAAGCAAAATATAAAAACTATTTGCTTCATAATCTCAAATAAATAACCAAAAATCACACACCATAATCCGATAAAGCCTCGTAAGCCACAATTTCACCTAAGAGGATCGTCTGAGTTGAGAGGAAGAGATTTTCATAGTCTTTGACTCGGCAGCACAATTTTCGATTTCCTTTCTTGACGTGGCTTTCGCTTGCTCCTCTTCTGTCAGCCTAGGCGACGTGTAAAGAGAAATAAAAGGAAGAAGAACAAAGTACCTCGTAAAAAAGAAGAAAAGAAAAATGGTGAGAGAAGAAAGACGAATTAAGATCAGGTGCACTGTCGTAGGTATTTTTTTACATTTTTTACTTTCTTTTTTTAACTTTTTAACTCTCTTTTAATATATTTTATTTAATGATTGAGATTGAAAGTTGTTTTTTCAACTTTTAATCTCAGCCATTAATTACAATTGCATCAGGGTATTGCACCTGAATCTGAAAAAGACAAAGAGACCTACACATACTCATACATAGGGGTGTTCACCAAACTACATAAACCGCACAAACCGCACCAAAACCGCCTGCAAAATAGCATAACCGCACCACACCACAAGTAATAGTACACCGCACCGCATGGTACAATGCGGTTTGCGGTTTTATAATAAGAAAACCATACAAACTGCACCGCACCGCACCCTCTCTATATATTAATATATTTAATTATTTTTAATATTAAATATCTTATTAATAGTTTAATAACCCTAGTTTTCCACACACACACACACAAAAAGTTTGATAACCCTAGCAAGTGTTGATTAAAAAGCCAACGAAAAAAAAAAAAAACCTAGCTCAATAGTTTAAAACTTGGACCAAAATAAAGGGAAAAATTAGTTTTAGGCTAGGTAGAAAAAGCTCAAAATTTGAAATATATACAAATTTCAAAATCATTCAAACCGCATTTTATACACCGCATTGCATGACGGTAAAAATGAGGTGCGGTGCGGTTATGGTTTTGGCTAAACTTTAAACTGCATCGCACCGCACCACACATATGACCGCAAAAATAAGGTGCGGTGCAGTTATGGTTTTAGCTAAACCGCACCGCAAAGTGCGGTGCTAAAAATAACCCAAAACTGCACCGTACCGCACCGCGAACACCCATACACATACACACACATACATAAACGCACACATACACATACATAAGCACGCATAAACACATAAACATACACATAAACATACATAAATATAAGCACACATAAACACATACACATATACATACATAAGCACACATACACATACACATACATACATACACATACACATAAACATGTTTGTTTTTTTGTATGTTTGTTTGTGTTTGTGTTTATGTTTGTGTTCATGTATGTTTATGTGTATGTATATTTATGTTTATAAATATAAACATACACACATACATAAACATGCATAAACACATACACATATACATAAACATACACATACACACATACATAAACATAAATGAACATAAACATAAACACACATGCACATACTCATAAACATAAACATAAATATAAACATACACATACACATACACACATACATAAACACACATACATATACATATACATTTTTAGTTCTCGCCTTAGGCCCCAAAATATCTAGGGCCGCCCCTGATCAAACTCTATAGGGCTGCTTTTCTTTTCTTTAAAAAAAAAAAAACTATATAATTAGCTCAACTATAGGCGGTAGCTAAAACAAAATATAGGGTAAATTGTACAACACACATTTAAAGTTTGAGGTTGTTTGAATTATACACTCTAAATTTTGAGAAATTAAATTTTACATCTTCAATTGGATTCGGATTCAAAGTCCAATAATTTAGGATGTTAAGTAGCATGTTGGCATGATGATGTGCTTCTTTTTTTTTTTTTTTTTGTTGCCAAATCAGCAGCTATTTAAAACAGTCAACTTCGCTCTTCCTTCTCTTCCTCTCCAACTAGTTTGTCTCTGTCGCTTTTTATTTTGCTCCATTTGGATTTGTTATCTATGATAGTCCCTGTTCCAATTAGGGACAACTTTCGGACCATTCTGGTAGGTTCCATTCATTTCGGCTCACTTAGGAAAATAAATGCTAGGAATGCAAATTTCGGCCAAAACTCATTCTTCACATGATGCTCACAATTCTCAACTTAGATGTTAACAGAACCAAATTATTAAAAAAAAAAAAAAAATGTTAACAGTTCATTCACAGTTTCACAATTTAAAGCTTCAATATTAAAATTAAAAAAAATCGATAACTCAAAATAATTAAGAAGAGAGGGGGATTAATAACAATGTCAGTCAGAGACGGACCCATGATTTTAAGTTAGCGGAAGCTAGAGTAAAAAAAAAAAAAAAAAAATCCAAATAGGCATTCATATAGAATTAAAAAATTATAAATACATAAAATCGTTATTTCTAAAGACATTAAAGATGCAATCATCTACCAACGTTACAAAAACAAAAACAAAACAAAATAATGTTTTTTTTTATATCTATTTCACCGCCTCATTTTACAATACACCCAATATCAAATGTTCTATTTTTTTTATTGCTTCATTCAAAACAATATAAATAACTCATTAAAATAAGGAAGGAGAAGAAAGAATTTGTGTTTTTTAATTGAAGGAAGAAATATAATCTTAATAAAATATTATATCTTATTTTTAACAATTTGTAATAATTAATTGGTATTTATACTAGTTTACTGCAGTTGTAAAAAAGTTTAGCTTTAGCTTCTCCAGTAACCCATGATCTTTTGGTTATTTGGTGGTAAATTTTTTATTTATTTTTGTCTAAAATACAATCACCATTGTGAATGTTTTTATTATTTTTTTTAAAATTTTTGGATTGGATAGTCGCTATTTGGGTTAGGCTAGCTAGGTTGATTGGGGAGAAGGGAGACCTAAGGTTTTGGAAGGGGGCCCAACTACAAAAATAAAATATATAATAACAAAAAAAAAAATTTGGACCCAGGGAGCCTAGGCCCCCTCCTAGTTTAGTCCTTGTTGTCAGTGTCGATAGCTTTTATTTTATTTCACTATTGCTTTCTTCTCTTTCTCCATTGCGTCGCTTGCTTCAAACTTCTTTTCACGTTTTCATGACTGAATTCGGACTCCCTAATTTGCTTTTACTAGATAATGGGTATGCTTTTGCATTGTGGTAAGGTTCCTGGATGGTTCTTCTTTCTACAGAACTTCTATGCGTAGCCTTTTAAAAGCATCCACATTGGTGGAGGCAAAAATTTGGCTATTTAGCACCTACAAAAGTCACTTTATCTATTTTACCTATTCACTTTACAATACGTCTAATATCAATGGATCTATATTTTTACCACTTTGATTAAAATAATATAAAGAACTCATTAAAATAAAATAAAAAATATCCACCACAAAAACCTTTCAACCAGCCACAACCACCTCCACCACCACTTCACCAACAACAACCTCTATGTGGCAACCACATCCCATGGCAAGAAAAAAAAATCAAACCACCACCAACATAGCCACAACCATAACCCATTATTACACCAAACCCAACAAAGCAACAAACACAGCCCACGGCAACCACAAACATAACCCACTATTACAACCAAAACCTATAGCCAAAATCAAATGCATAGACAAAATCAATCACCAAACCAACACCACAGCTACCAAACCACTACCAACACAGCCATTAAACCACCATTTCAACCACAATCCATAGTCATAACCAAACCCACAAACAAAATTAAAAACCAAACCCATAGAAAAAAAAAATCAAACAACATTACCACCACCATAGCCATATCAAGAGGAAAGGGAAGAGATTGAGATCGGTGAAAGGGGTGGAGAAAGCTAGGCTAGCGAGGTAGGTTTATGGTGGCTGGGCAAGCAAGATTGGTGAGGTGGAGGGGAGATCGGTGAGATGGTTCGGCGCCGAGGGTGGTCCAGACCTAGGCTGGCAGCTGGGCAACTATGGACACAATGGGGAGCTCTACTTGAAGCAATGGTGGAAGTTGGTATCATAGCTAAAAACTATGGCATCCAGCAAGTTTTGTTCTTAACCGACAGGGTTAATCTCCATCAAGTTTTCAAATCGAGGAAAAGCACAGATTGGCTGGATAGCCACAGGATAACTGATTTGAACTTTCTTTCTCAACTTGGTTTATTTTGTAATACTTTAGTTGTTCCTCATATAGTAGTTAAGGTCGTGTGGTGTTTTGCTAAACAGGCTATTAACAGACCTTTGTATCACAGGTGGTACAATTCTGCCCTATATAACCATGTATGAACTCTTCCTTTGTTTGGTATCAAAAAAAAAAAAAAAAACTACCTTGGTAACTCCAACTCTAAGAGTAAAGAATGAGTGTTTGTGAGTTGCAAGTATCTCTTTCTTTATTATAAAATTATATTATATGAATGTGAGGATGCGTCTGATATTGATCGTATGCATTGTTTCTTTCTTTCTTTATTTTTTGTTATAATGTCATTTGTGTTAGGGATGAAACTAGGTGGGGGCCCAAGAGGGTCCGTGCCCCTATTCTTAAGAAAAAAATGTATAAAAGCATATTTTTTACAATTTTATATTTGGGACTGCACTTTCAAAAATTTTGGGCTCCTTCCCCTACAATTTAACATTGATTTCATTTTAATAGCATTTTCATTAGTTGTTAAATATCATAAGACCCCAAATTTGTGCAAAAGTACATTTGTGGTATCAAAACTGTGTAAATTTGCACAATTATTGTTGCACAAACTTATTTTTTGCAAATTTACACTATTACTATATATATATATATATATATATATATATATATATATATATCTATGCAAATGGATTTTTTAGAAATTATTTAGATTGGGGATAGTGGTTTTTGGTTGAGGAAGAGTTGGGATAATAATAAAAAATTGATAAGGAAATGGTATTCTAATGAAATGTAGTGTAAAATAAATAATTTAATGTAGAGTATTTTGAAAAGTGAGTATATAAAATAAAAATAAAAATGGTTAAATATAATAAAATAGACACACACAAAAATTGGAAACAATGATGTTATGTGTCTTTGTCTTTGTTAGTAGATAATTGCGTTATAATGTAGTACGAAATAATAATTTTGTGCATATATCTTTGTTGATAGTCTGTTAATAATAAATATGCTTGTTCGGAATTTCTTGATTTTTTTTACTTATACTCTAGTCCCCTTAACTCAAAATCCTGGGGGTCCTTCCCTGATTTGTGTGAATTTTGATTTGTGTGTATGTGTGCGTGTATGGTATACATATAATATAACTTTTATAATATAGGGTTTGTTACATGTGTGTATTATTATCATGTTATAATTACTTTTTATTATAAATTCAATGATTTAAGAAAAAAATAGTAAAGTTAGTTATTGTTCAATAATTTAATTGGTTACATAGAAACTTAGTTTAATATTTATGTATGAATGTGTATGATTTTGTGGGTGAATAATCAATACAATGCTAGTGGTTTGAGTTCTATCATTTAGTTTAAAATATTTTATATAAAAACAATAACAAATATAGATAATAGCAATTGCATAAAAATAAAAATGTTTATACAAACTTAACAAATAAAATGGTTACACCTACCTATATTGGCAATAGATAATGACAATTAATAATGAACTATTATATAACGATTTCAAATTTTAAACTCTTTATAAAAAAAAAAATGGTAAAACTTCATGTATTTATGTGTGCATGTGTGTGTGGTTCTTTTATTATTATTATTATCAGTATTATTATGTGTGATTTTTTAATTATTAAACGTTATTTATTTTAAGTCTCTTAACAATGAGTTTTGATTAAAGGGGGAACTCATCTTTCTAAGATACAACTAAAAATGGACAAGCAAAGCCAGATAATCACGATGCACATGGCACATAGACCTTGTCTTTTGAGGAGATGATGTGTTTGACTTGATGGACTCATCTCATTAAGGTCATGTTTGGTTGAAGATGAAACAGGAATGAAAGGAAAAAAAAAAGGGAGAAAATAGGACTTTGGGATGTTAGTAAGGAGAGAAAAGTGGGAGGATTTCTGGTGGGGCCTATAAATTTTCTCTCTCGGACCACTAAAAATTGATTTCTTTGTTTTAGAGAGAAAATAAGCATGAAAGCTTATTGCAATTGGTGTTACTAAATTACCCTATTAATACCTCCCACATTGCCAAGTATGTCTCTTACGCAGTAGCAGAGTCAGGATTTGAGTTCAGGAGGGGGAAAAATTTAAAAGAATGCACACGGGCACACACACAAAAAATAAATCAGTATGTTTGCTATACTATATTTTCCTATTAGAGATTTATTTACACACGAATAATTTTTTTAATTAAAAATTTCCATTTACGATTCTAGTAAGAGATTTTAGTAGTTGGATACTCAGGTGCAAATCGTACGAACATGAAATTTTAGTGAACAAATTGTAATATTAAAAAAAAAAATGTGAACTTATAAACATTTGAAAATTCAAAGTTTAACATGAAAACAATATTGAGCTCTATAATTTATTATATAATTATCTTTACATTTTCTTGCTTACACAAATTTTATTAGCAAAGAATAAATTATTACATTAGAAAATTATTTTTCTTTTATCATTTTTATCACTTCAAAGCCAATAATAATATTCTTTTTCAATCTTTTCAATTAAAACTTGTGCTTCTTTACTTATTCACTTTTATGTTTGTTTTTCCTTTTTTATATATTTTAAGCTTTAAAACACATTGATAGATTATGAATGATTTTATTTTTCTTTTATATTTAATGAAGTTTTCATATAAAAAAATAATAATCCAATGATAATTTTATAAATGAAAAAAAAAATACGTAAAAACAAATTCATGCAAACAGAATAAGAGAATAAATGAAATACAAAAATTAAGATGGGACCAGCGACATGGAGGGAGGGGGGAACAAGTTGATAAAAGGACCAAAAAAAACCTTGAAACTCACAAAATAGTTATTACTCTTTGAGCTATATTTCCTCAAAATGGTAATATGACAAATAAGTAAACCCTTAAGTAAATTTTGGGCAGGCCAAGGGGGCAATTGCCCCCCTCAACCCCCCTTGTTCCATTTTTGTAGTCTCACATTCTCATCCTCCTTCTTTTGGATTTAGATCCTTTAGAGTTCTTAGGGTAATCTACCAAATAAATTTCTACAAATTTTAACCATACTTTTATGATTTAAGGATCTAAATTTCGTCTTGTCAGCATTCTACTAACAATTCTCTTAAAATAATATTGCAAACAAAATAATTAGAGTCTCGCGTCAACGTTTCCAAAGGGGAAAAAAATATCAACCACCAAACTCCATCCCAGAAAATTACATTGTTGAAAACTAAAATCTCCAAAAAAAAAATTGAGTCAAACTTGTTTTAACAAATTTCTCTTTAAGATATTTATCACACGATATATATATATATAAAAGATGGAACCCATAATCAAAGAAAGTTTATTTTATCCCAATCAAAGTCACCACTCTTTATCAGATGATTCAGATCCATTCTAATTGTTTTGTTTAGTACAATAAAAATTAAAATTGATAGGAACACACGTTACAAACCCATACCCCTGTTTGGTCTCGAGATAACAAACGAATTTGAATGAGGTAGTTGATTTCATTTTCCAAACCAAAAAATATTAAAATGAGAAACAAACGGTTGATTTTAAAAGAAATCAAAAGAAAAGGTTTTCAAAACCAAAAGAAATAAAGGATCTAGAATTTAAGGGGAAAGAGATTATAGTTGACATTAAAAATTGGAACTTTTTAAGTGTATTAGGATTAGAGTGAAATCACAAAGCCATTGATGAACGGAAAGATGGTGAAGATTGGTTCGGATAATCTGGTGTGGGTTAATCTTTGTTATAAGAAGCTCCCGACATTGTGAGGGACCAACATTCCAATATCACCCTTTCATTTCAAACAAACCATTCATTTTGATCCTAGTATCAAGGTCTGTTTCTTTTACAAATAATTCTTTCATGAGAAACTTTCAGTTTTAACAAACCCATCTGTCTCTCTTTCACTCTATTTTTGAATCTTACATAGCTCATAAGTCATAACCTATACTCAGTGGTCTAAGAAATAATAATCATTTCGTGGGAGAATTTTGAGCATTTGTGTAAACAGAACAGGGAAGTTACTTGGTGCTTCTCCTTATTTTTTCTTTTAATTTTTTTTAAGGTAATCTCTATGTTTAGAGCTATTATACTTCATATATATTCTGATATAATGCTAGTATATTCATACAAACATGCTAAAATGCCATTTGAGCTAAAAGTTAGTGGCTAATGACTAATGATACGAGGATAAAGTTTAGCTCCAAACTGACAATACATTTATGCATACATGATACCATACAAAACATATTGGCTAATGGGACAGGGACAGCTCATTTATGCAATACATGGTAACATATAAAATAATTTTTTTGCACCCAGTTGATACTTACTATTTTTTTGCATACTTCAGGTTGACAGCAAGAGCATCATCCTGGACAGTAGCAGTGTTCTCCTCAGCAGCAATAGTAAGGGTCCCACTTGTTTGACCTGCTCAAACAAGTGCACACATTAACCGAATCTATTTTCTTAAATTAAAAAATAAATTGATTTATTACATGAGTAAGATATTGAAACCTTTTGCTCCAGCAATGTGTCTTGGTATTCCCTTTGAATTACTTATTAGTGATAATTTTAATGGTTAAAGATTCTTTATAATGGATGTCATATCTTAGAACTTTATGACAAACATGGAAACTAAAAAAATGATAATAATTTTATCATTTACATACCACTGCTCTTGGCAGGATGATATGACTTTCTATGGTTCTCAGCCTTAATGATGGTATAACCGTGTTCATCTTTATTATGTGTCCATGTTTGCCACTTTCTTGCCGCAGACGATGCATTTCTCAGAGTTGCCCATTATGCCTATATTCATAAATAAATAAAAATAAAGTTAATGCGCGTACAAATTATGGGAAAACATTCACAATCATAAACGCATCAAAAGGCATATCCGTACACTTTGGTATATTTTGTCTTCGTTTGGATTCAACTGAATCTTACTGCACGTTTTTCAATTTTACGTTTTTTTTTTTTTTTTTTCATGCATGTAAACAGTAATTTTATATAGATTTACTGTATAAGGGACAAAAAATCACTATTTAAATACTGTTTATTACTGTTTATGCACTAAAAAATATTAAAAATTAGTCTTACGATACTATTTACACGTTTAAAAATTATTTTACTATAGTATTTTCAGTTTTCAATTTTCTGTTTCAGCAACAATAAGCTCTATTAACTGTTTTGCCTAGACACTTTCCCGAATTTTTCATCCTATGTTAACAAACTGATATTAGTTAACCAACTAAATGAGAAACTAAAATGTAAGATCTGAGTTCCTCAAAAAAAAAAAAAAAAATGTAAGATCTGACATTTTGGTACTTTTTATATTAATTTAAAAAAAATATCCTAAGGCCCTAGAATGTCAGATCTGAGTCACTGACCCTTTGGTATATTTTATATAAATTATAAAAAATAAAAAATAAATAAAAAAAGGCAAAAGCAGATGAACAGTTGAAGCAATTAAAAAAGAGAGGCGGATGAACCTGTACGGACTAAACTATAATGAACAGTTGCACCAATTAAAAAAGTGAGGCAGATGAAAAGGAGGAGGGAAAGAACACCTGTACGGATCTGGTCGGAGAGAACAGAGAGAGCATACGCCAAGATCTAGCTAGGTGTGCAACGCGTGTTTGATTGGGTTGTGTTTGGCATTAGGTTAAAAGATCAGTTTTATTTACTATTTATCTTATTTTTATTAATATTTAGTTTATTTTTCTTATTATTCATGGTTTATGTTGTACTCTTTGATATTATTCATGAGTCTTATAATACTATTTTAGTTATTTTTTAGTTTTACCTATATAACTTTCAACAAAAAATTTTCAATTCAACTAAATAAATTTGTTCTAAATGGACTTTTATTCTTTTCTGGATTATATGTACAATTTTTTAAAACTCATTTTAAGATACGAATATATATTTTAGTATAACTTTTTATTTTATATCGTTTTTTATAAGAACCTTAATACACTTTTAATAAAAAGTTTATCAAATGAAAATATGTTCACTTATCCCATTTTAAGGTACAATTATATTTTAGGAATATTAATACTCTTCTAATAAAAAGTTTCTCAAAAATGAAAATATGTTTGCTTATTTTTATTAGATACTTCTCAAAAAAGAAAAAAAACTATTTGATTAAAATGACAAAAATGCCCTTTATTTATTTTGAAAAATTTTTATTTTATTTTCTTCAATTGAGTTGGGAAATTTACACGTCTTGATGGGTGGGGCCCATATGTTAGTTAAAGTAAAGATACTAACATTAGTTTTATGAGACACATGAGACTCATGTATCAATAAGACATGAGATGATGTGAATTTTAGTTAGTTTAATTGGTAAAGTCTCTGATAGTTGAATAAAAGATCTAGGGTTCAATTCTTGCCTACACTAAAAACTTATTGGTATTTTGGTCTGATGATAAAAAGTTATCATTAAGAGCAGACGTCATAAATTGAAATTCTTTATTAAAAAAAAGACACGAAATGGTATTACATGTTTCGGGTATATATGCCATCTCTACTAGCATCTGAATCCCACACAACTGTAAAACTCATATGTTGTGAGAGCAATAGCATATACACTAAAATATAAACAATATATAATTTTTCATAAGACGCAGGATGGTATACCATGAAACATAGTGGAACCCGCGCTGAGAGACGGGTTGCTGCTTGCCAAGGAGTTGGGATTTCAACAACTTATCATTGAATTAGATGCTTTAAGTGTTGTTATCCTTATGAATAATGAAACCGAAAACTTATTAATGGAACCCCTCCTAACTGATTGCAGGAACCTTTTGAAGGAAATTCCAAACAAGCGCGTGATCCATGCCTTTCGTGAAGCTAATCAGTGCGCTGATGCCTTAGCCAAACTTGGACCACAATCTTTGTATAGTTTTGCTGTTTTTTGTAACCCACCGCCTGTGGTGGAGTCTATTTTGGCTTTTGATAAGGCCAATATGCGCTGTAATAGACTATTGAATCCTTAATTTTATGTTATTTCATTGTTTATCAGAAAAATAACATAGTGGGACCCACATATAACATAGAGTTTTTTTTTTTTTTTTTTGAACAAGATTTTTCCCTCTAATAAGCTGTCCAAAATTAAAATTTCCCCCAAATTAAAAACTGAGCTCTTCTTCCTGTTTCTTTCATGGCGGGATACGAACCTCCCTCGTTCTCCCTAGGACTCGATCTGGGTCTCGATTCGGAGCTCCAAATAGCTCCGGACAAACACCCGACCCAAACACCGGCTCCCCGTGACGAAAATTTCGGACCTGAGGTCATGGATTCGGATCCTGAATCCCGGCCTGAACCGCCCCGGATCCTCAAGCGCCTCAGGCGAGGTCCTACCACCACCCCGACCACCAAAACGCCGTCGTCTCATGCCGTTGACGATGACATTGAAGATTTCTCCTCAGAAGACGATTTTCTTAAAGGTAATAATCAAGTGCCATTTTTCTTTGTGTTTGTGTGTTCTTTTGTTAGGGTTTATTTTGATTTTGAATTTGATTACCCAGTAAATTAATTTTGTTTAGCTTAATTGTTCTGTTATGTTATATAAATATGATTTGTGATTTGTTGGTTCACATTTCAGTGCTATGATTTTGTGGAGACCGATTTAGTTAAAGAAAAATAGACTTTAAATTTGGCTTAGAACTAAAATCAACTTCTTTTGGGAGTGATACTTGAGAATTTGTGGTGGTGAGACTGTAAAATGGTAGGTTGGGTCCATTACCAAAAAAAAAAAAAGGTGAAAATATGCCATTGGGTCCCTAAAATTTGAGTCAGATTATATTTTATTCAATGAGCTCGTGTGGGTTTGCTGAATTTTTTCTACATAAGCAAGAATTATGACGATGAAAGGACTAACTTGACATGTTTGCGATCTTTTGAGGACTAGAATGTTTTGAATTTCGGGGACTACAATAGAACCTAACCTAAACTTTAGGGTCCAAACATTATATATTTGCCAAAAAAATGACATACCTAAGACCCTTAATTGTTGCTTAGGTATTTCCTTTGATGATGTTTTATGCAGTTTGAATGCTGTCTGTTCACAAGTTTATCAATGTGGTCACCAGTCATTTCTAAGACATCTTTTATGATCGGCTTTCTATGATGTGATATTCTTTCCTTAAAGGTAGCAGCTTCCTTATATCCTGAACTAAGTCAATTGATTTATAATAGGAGGTTTGTGTTTAACAGATAGCTGATCAACAATTGTTGGATTTACACTGGTTTTCTTATTCTGGTTAGATTCTCCTTTAAGGATGCTGAGTCTCTTCTCAATCGTAATATGTCCTTTTATAGGAATAATCATTGCATAGTCACTGAAGTTAATCTTAAGTTACAATTATTGAAAAACAAAATGAATCTTAAGTTATATTTTTCACTCCATTTTTGGTCGGCCTTCTTTATTATCAAGAAATGATAACTTGAGTTTGAATGTTTTTTTAGTTCTTCTGCTAGACTAATCTTACTAAATTTGTGGCAGATGCACATCCACCATCACAGCACCAATCTATGTATAGCAGTTCAAAGATCCCATTGCATGGAAGTGGGGTCTTAACCACTAAATCATCTAGCCAGTTAAACACAAGGAAAAGGAAACAGGTTTCTGATACCTCAGCTTCTGCGAGTTTGGAGACGAGCCGCAGTGAGTTAATATTCCCAAGATTAACTCAGAGTCCTCTTCGAATGTTCCAGTTAATTGATTCTGACTCTGATGATCCGCTTAGTTGTGACAATGTAAGCTGTGAAGTTCGTAGAATTGGTCCGTTCTCAAGACAATCTAACTCTGACCATTCTGCAACTTTGAGTGAACAAAAGAGAAAAGAGTCAGCTAACATAAATCAAACTGAGGATTTATGGAAAGATTTCTGTCCAACAAAGAGTTTTGGCATTCCAACACCTGCTTTTGACGAGGTTTGTGAAGAATACTTCCAATCTTTGAAGGATAAGAATGTACCCCAGAGACCGAGTTACATAGGTTCTAGTAACAATGATGGCCATCACGGTAACATCCAAAATGATGAACAAGTATGGGATTCAGATGACCCCCTTCCTCCTGCTCATCACTATTATTTCCATCATGATCCAAGGATTCAGAATTTAGTCCGCAATCGCTTACCCAACTTTTCTCCACTTGGGGTCATTAACAACAGAAAATATCAGCAGCCTAATGCATCAGCTATTGATTACATGTATATTGCTCTCCATTTCTTCTATTTCTGTTGCTCTTGTATTTTATCAACTTTATTGCTTGTTATATCATAGTATGTCCTTATTGGTGCTTCAGGAGACAATTTAACAATGAAGAAGCTTCTAAACGGCAGGCAACTCAGAAACTGAATGTTGAGAAAAGCAGCACAAGGGGAAGAAATAAATTGAAAAAATCAAATACTGAAGATGTCGTGCTTGCTTCTGGAGGCTGGATGGACCCCAAACAGAATGCAACTCAGAAAATCAATATAAGCAGGTCAACAAAGGGAAGAAGTAAATCAAGAAAATCGCATGCCAAAGAAGTTTCACAAGCTCCTGGAAGTTGGGTGGAACCGAAAAGCCATGCTAGCACACCAAAGGATGCTGGCAAAAGACGGATTCAAGCAAATGGCGAGTCTGCAGGTCATTGGTTTACAAACTCAGATGGAAGGAAGGTGTGTTAAATTACTATTGGCTTGTTGATTTGAATGAATTTTATTAGGTTTATGGTTAGTTGCAGATTGGTTTCATGTATTTGCTCAGTCACTTGATGTTTGTCCCCATAACCAATATGAAAGTTCTGCGAGTTGATTGAGTATAGGCTGGTTGTTAATGATGCTGTTATTATAATTGAAATCTTGTAGGTAATGATGTGTTCCTGTCAACAATAGAGACCCTGCACTGTCTTATAATTACATCTAACATAGAACACAAGATTAGGTTTTTGTGAAAAGAAATTGTTATGGCTGGCTTCATTTTACTTGGTGGTTGGATATTTTGTTTTCCTCTTACATTTGTATAGGAAATAATTGCACACATTGCTGCAGGCATTTTCTTGGCTTTGAACTTGTGAAAATCCATTCTAGTTGGGTAAATATCAAACCACACTTGGACCTGTTAAACTGTGTTACTATGGTTCACATACCCAACAGAAACATGTTCTTAAACAATCAGCGTTTGCTTGGCTACCCCCATATGATCTAATATTCAAACATGTTCTTAAACATCATTCTCCTGGACTTTGATAATTTACAGGCTGATGCTAACCATTCCACTGCAGGTTTATATCACTAGAAGTGGGCAGGAATTGACAGGTCAAAGTGCTTATAGGCAATACCGGAAGGTGCATCTAAATACCCCTACATTCATGATTTTGGTTTTCACCTAATGTCAGTTAAATATGCATTGAGTATACTTGGTTACAGGAGAGTGGAGCAGGGGGGTTTAGGAAGTCAAAAAAGAAAGCTAGCACCAAGAAGAGAAAAGGCTGAAGCACGATGCTTAAGGATTTTATCCATTTATTACTTGTAACTTGTAGAATGTACTTGGAGGACTTGCATTGTAAGTGGTTCTAGTCATGAAATCCTTACTTCACTGTAGAAAATCGTAAAATGTAAAACTGCCTTTTATTGGAAAATTGCTTCACAATCTAAATATGTTTGAGATGTGTGCCAAAAATTAGATTCTTCCTAAATAACATTCATTTACTCTACACCAAACCTTTGAGTGAGAAATCCATCTTATGACAATTAGGAGACCAGAGTACTCTATAATTTCTCGACAATTAGGGTCTCTACAAACAAACTGGTTGGCATTAATGAAACCACACCGAGTTGATTGGAAACGGCAGATTTTTATGTTGGCTGTGGTGATCGGCCAATGATTATTACACTGACTACCTTCCCCTCCCCTCTATCCTTTCTCAAAAAAATAAAAATAAAAATAAATAAAAATAAAAATAGTGCCATTTTTGCAAAATTCATGTACATCATCACGCATTGTAAAAATGCCATGTTACAACCAAAACCCATAGCCAAAATCAAACCCACAGACAAAATCAAACACCAAACCAACACCATAGCTACCAAATCACCACCAACACAGCCACCAAGCCATCATTTCAACCATAACCCATAGTCACAACCAAACCCACAAACAAAATCAAAAACCAAACCACCACCATAGCCACCAAACCCATAGAAAAAAAAAATCAAACACCACTACCACCACCACAGCCATATCAAGAGGAGAGGGAAGAGATGGAGATTGACGGAAGGGGTGGAGAAAGCTGAGGTGGCGAGGTGGGTTTGTGGTGGCTGGGCAGGCGAGATCAACAAGATGGGTCGGCGCCGGGGGTGGGTCGGAGCTGGGCAGCGAGTGAGTCTGAGCTGACAGTTGGGTTGGCGTTGGAGGAAGAAGAGAGAAAATGAGGAAGCAACGCCGAGTGAGTTCGGGGAGAGAGAGGGCAGCGGGATAAATGAGAAAGAAGAGAAAAAAAAGGAAAAAAAAAAAAAAAAAATATATATATATATATATATATATATATATATATATCACTACAAGTGTGAACACACAAATATATATGTATATATATACATATATATTATATTATATTTGAGCTACAGTGCACTGTTAAGCCAAATTTTTTGGCTGTCTCCAATGCTATTACTATTAGAGGGCTTAGAGCAATTACATCAGCTTGGGCATAATTGTACAAAATGAAAAAAATAACTGATTTTACACAATTTGAGGAAAAAAAGATCCACACCAGCTTGTGCATGATTGTGCATTTATGCACAATTGCTACAGTGACTGTGCATATATGCACGGTCACTGTAGCGCTTCCATTTAATATTTTAATGTTTCTATTTATTATTTTAATTTTATATTCGTATGGTATAAAAGCACCTCTTTCACACTTTTTTTCTCTCCTTTCACTGGGCAACACCAACGCCTTAGCTTGTCTCTCTTGTTTCATTCCTGAGCTCTTCCTCTCATCTTCTCTCTCTTCCTCTCATTTTTTCTCTACCGAAAGCTTTCTTGCATCATCCTATTCCCAGCACTATATCTTTATTATCGCTGTGCGCATATTTATCATTACCTTTTGTTTTCCTTCTGATTAAAAAAAAAAAAAAAAAAAACTACATGCTGGATTGCCAAAAAATAAGAAAATTGAGAAGTTTTCCAAAAGAAGAGAAGATTAGCACATGGACAAAAATATCTCAACGAACAAACCTTTTGTTACTGCCAAGAAATTCATCTTTTGAAAAAATGAAAAAAAAGAAAAGAAAAAGGTTTTGGGGTAAGTGTAAGTTGTCTTTGATGTCCCAACCTATTGATAGCAACCTCATCTGAGGCCCAAAACAAAATTCTCTTAGCAAGCTACATTGGCCAATATTTTCTGAGGACACCTCAGATCACTTGAGCCCAAAGAATCATTTACTATTGGGTTTAAATTTAAAAAATATGACATTTAAGTTTGAATTTCTCAATTATGACCGGTGGATATAAATTTCAAAATTATAATCATTGGGTCAAAATTAAAAAAAAAAAAAAATGACAGTTAGGTTTGAATTTACTATTTGAATTTCAAAATTATGACTGGTGGATATAAGTTTAAAAATTATGACCGTTGGGTCAAAAAAAAAAGACTGTTGGGTTACTTGACACCAATCAGACGGCGGTCATCGAAGCCACTATTCCAACAGTTCGGTCACCGATTCTAGTAGTACGGTGGTCGGAGACATCGATTTGGCAGCGGCGGTACGATAGGCGGCGAGACCAATCCAGCGGCGTTCGTCGGAGCCACTATTTCGACGGTTCGGTCACCGATTCTAGTAGTACGGTGGTTGGAGACATCGATTTGGCGGTGGCGGTACGGTGGGCGGCAAGACCAATCCCGCAGCGTTCGTCGGAGCCACTATTTCAACGGTCATTGGAGCCATTATTCCGACAGTTCGGTCACCAATTCTAGTAGTATGGTGGTCGGAGACATCGATTTGGCGACGGCGGTACGGTGGGCAGTAAGACCAATCCGATGGTGTTCGTCGGAGCCACTATTTTGATGGTCATCGGAGCCACTATTCTGACGGTTCGATCACCGATTCTAGTAGTATGGTGGTCGGAGACATCGATTTGGCGGCGGCGGTATGGTGGGCGGCAAGACCAATCCGGCGGTGTTCGTCGGAGCCACTATTTCGGCTGTTCGGCCATTGGACCTCCACCACAAGCGGCTCCATTGGCCGAGCCACCGGTTTTGGTTGTTTACTTAATATATAAGTTTAAATTAAAAAAGTATGACCATTATGGAAAATAATAAAAAATTGATGAAGAATGAATATTTTATTGAAATATATTGTAAAATAGATAAACTGATGTGAGTGTTTTGTAAAAGTGATGGTATAAAATAGAAAAAGTAGGTTTTTTGTGTAAAATAGACGAAATCTTTTCCACTGGCTAATGTAATTGCTCTTAGAGCAATTACATCAGCTTGGGCATAATTGTACAAAATGGAAAACGTGGCTAATTTTACACAATTTGAGCAAAAAAACACCCACACCAGCTTGTGCATAATTGTGTATTTATGCACAATTGCTAGAGTAACTGTGCATATATGCACGGTTACTGTAGCATGTGCATTTATTATTTTATTGATTTCTGTTCGCACATTTTTTTCTCTCTCTTCTCCGTGCATAACGAACTCAATGTCTCCTCATCTTCTTTTTCCTCAGATGCACACAAACACACCCACACAGACAAATCAACACACAAACACACCTACACACAAACAAACCCACACAAACAAACCAACAGAGAGATAGATCGGTGCTTGTGGGTAAGAGCGGCGATATTGGAGAGGTGTGTTGAAAAGTGTGAGGCTTAACGGAGCGGTAGAAAAAGCCATTGATGGCGAGCGATCTGGGTCGATAGGTCTAGAAAAAGACCCGGGAGGTTGGATCGGTAAGTGGGTTGTGGAGCTTGGTTCGTGGATCGGCCGGTGAAGAAGTCCGGTCGGCATGGTTCGTGGATCGGCCAGTTGGGTTGGTAGTTTATGCGAAAGAATGAAAGGTTCATGGATCGGTCGGTTGGGTTGGTAGTTTTTGAGTGGTGAAGAAGTCCGGCCGGCTTGGTTGGTGGATCGGCCGGTTGGGTTAGTTGTTTTTGAGAAAGAATGAGAGAGAGAGAGAGAGAGAGAGAGAGAGAGAGAGAGAGAGAGGTGATCTGTTCAGAAATGGGTATTGAGAGGGATAGAGAGATGGGTATAGAGAGAGAGAAATGAATCAGAAAAAAAAGGGACACAGAGAGAAAGAGAGAGAGCGCGTATTGTATGTAAAGGTAGTTGAGAAAAATAATAAAAAAATTGAGAAGAAAGAATATTTTATTGAAATATCTTGCAAAATAGATAAACTGATATGAATGTTTTGTAAAAATGATAGTGTAAAATAGAAAAAGTAGGTTTTAAGTGTAAAATAGACAGAATCTTATACACAAACTGATGTAATTGCTCTTACGTTTTCAAAGTTTAATGAATGGTTTACATGCTGCTTGAGAGGTGAGGATAAGATGACAGCGTTATTGAGGGAAGTAAAAGATTTGATAGTTGAATGTTAAATTTCTATGAGATGTTGATAGTTCTTAGAGGCGTAGTTTTTATTTGGAAATATAATTGGCATGTAGCATTTATTTTAATTGTTTTGGATTAAAAAAAATAAAATAACAAAATCAACTACTTTGTTCGATTGCTACGGCATCCCCATTTATTCCAAGAAATTACTATTATTTTGTTTTACATTTATTGTAGTTATTTCATGCCACTGATTATTTTGGTTAACTGTTAGAACATTAATCTCTCAAATTCTCAATGAACCGCACAAGAAGAAATTCACTTTTTAATGGGATCCATCAAAATTTGGTACAAACAATTTCAATAGTTCTATAATAAAAAACAAACTCAGAAGAAAATTAAGCAGCATATTTTAAGTAATAGGTAACTCTTCAACATTCAGCTAAAAATATAGAAAGCAACTCTTGAACATTACCATGAACAATAGTTTACGTTAATTTTTTTTTTTTAAATTTTAAATTTGTAAAATATTTATAGAAAGAAAAACCAGCAACTATGAACTAGCTACAATCAAAGCAGAAACTAAGTCTTGCTGCACAGAAGCGGGACCCATTGACTCAATGCAACATAATATAAGTGTACTTAACTATAGAACAAAACGGCATATACATTTCAATTTCACGCCAAAATGATCTCTTTAGAATTCTCTAGCACCACCTGGGTTCGATCCAGCCACATCGCAGCTTTTCCCTTGAGCTATAAAAGTCAACATCCTTACCCTCAAAGGAATGAAACTTCTTTGTCTCTAGTGTGAAGAAGACCATGCTTTGTCCACAGAATATAGGAAAGTAAATTTTGTTTTCCATTCCAGGAGTTTTTGCCTTTACAGAAAAGGATGATGAACAACTCAAATAAAACATATGATTTCCCAAATTTTCAACTCTAATCCAGGTCATTTTAGATTCATTCAATTTGAAAACTTGTACCCATTTTCTCATATTACCCACAAATACCGAAAAGAGCTCGCCATCACATTCCACTAGATAATTCTGGTCATAACCACTCATGCATGGTGGTTTAGGTTTAGTAAGAACTTCCCAAGTATTCTCACCATCATCGTTTAACTTCAGAATTCCTAGGTTTCCTTTTTGACCCAAGCAATAAAATGCTCCTCTGTAGAAAATCGGGCTATTGTTATTAAAGGAAAAGTCTGCATCATTAAACTCATTTTTATGCCAATGGTCTAGGTCCTCGTCCAGGTCCTGCCCCAAGCTAGAAGAGTACCCTAAAACAAACTTCGCATCAGATTCACGCTTACTCAAATTAACAACCACGCATTCTGAAGAGGGTGGGGAGGAAGAGAAGCCAATGCAAGAGAAATCCAGAGTTCTATCTATATTCTCTGCCAACGGTAGAATGGCTTGTGTAAATGGATTGAAAAAGAAAGTTAACTTTTCACCTAAAAAGAAAGCTGATTTTTCAGCTACAGCTACTAGCAGCCAACCATCCTTTGAGCCGCAAATTATACCTCCTTTTAGTACTTGTGGCAAGTTGATGATATACTTGTCACCATGTTTTGGGTCAATGAAAGCACAAACATTTTCGTTCTCAAAAAACACCAGCCATGGAGATGATAAAGAAGGGTTTTCCACCTTCTCCATGGCAGTCCTCCATTGGATCGGAGGTGCTGCAGAATGAAAGATTTTACAAGTAGCACGAAAATGCAAATAATCAACTAAGATGAGACGCTCGGCAATCGCTTTAACCATGTCGAAATGAAGGGCAGATATATCATTTGTGAACTCCATGTCCTTTAAATCATTCTCTCTTCCATAAACCTTCCCACTCTCTTGTTCTTCTGTATTACTTTTGTGCTTGTCTTCTTTTAGTGTATTTGTCAACCTATATAAGCACGAACTTATATCAGCAAGGAATAGAAGAGAAATAAATAGATAAAATCAACAAAATCTATATAGCAAATAAATCATTCAAAGTGTTCAAACATTCAATAGATATAGATACCTTACAAAATTGCTATTAGTATTAAAAGCATGTGCAGTTTTTTTTATTAACAATACTACTTATCTGTTCCTTTTTGGATGTTTGTCAACTTTATGTAGTAAATTTTAAGTTCTTCGATTATAAAACTAGTTTGTACGGTACTTACCATATATGAATTTCCATTAGTAACCAAAGATCATTGACAAACAAGTATAGAGTTTGATATATATAATTTTTTTTCCAATTATGATTTTCAATGTGCAAAAATATAGATGTTGACAAACAATTAGAAGTTTCGCAGGTGAACAATTACCTGAGATGAGGCATAATCCAAACCGGACAAGATCGCTGTAGTCTTGGTAGATTTAGAAAAGTTGAGGAAATCGAAATTGTTCCATCTTCTATGTTGTACGAGTACAATTTTTTGCTAGTATCATCACCATGTAAAGTAAAATATACACGATTTGCCACATCTGGGTCAATTACAGGGATGGAAAACGCTTGCTGATCAAGCCTGTCCAAAGGCAAAAAAAATGCCCGGTCCTTAGCAGTTTCTACCTGTACCCACTCCTTGTTAGGAAAATTTAATCTATAGATCCCAATTGCTAAAACACCTGTCAAACTTTCATCCTTATACTGTATTTCAACTGTGAATAGATCGCCACAAGATTCCATCAAGTGTACTTGTTTGGTAATCGGAAGAGCTGACCGTAGAAAGACATTTAGAGGCTCGATTTTAAGGCCGTCCCGATGAATTTCATGAATTTTTACAAGCTTCCTGCAGCAATCATGATCACTTCCTCCTGGTGTCCATACTGCATACAAATCACCATCGCAGCAAACGGGGCTAATCAGTAGATGACGCATTGGCAGCATTAATTCTTCCGCCAATCCTACCTCCTTTATAGTTCGTTTCAGCTCATCATAATAACATAACTCGGTCCATTCCTCATCGCCAAGTTCACAGTATAAGATATTGTTCATGTAGTGAAAAAATAAGATGACCTTGCAACTTGGTTCGCTCGGAGGAGACGTCAAGATGCAATCTTTGATATCTAGCCCCCAAGGCAAACACGGAAGTGTTATTTCCTCCATAGTTACAGGATTCCACAGTATCATTTGGCCGAGATTTCTACAGAAATATAAACACCAACCGTGACAATTAGCCCATAAATACCTATTCCGCAACGCTGGGATTCTACGTATGCATGTTTCATTGGGATTTGATATGCTACAAAATATCTGCCTGTTATTGTTATCGCCAAAGGAATAAACAAGCCAAGGATAGGGTTCAGGCGGAGGCGGACGATGCTGTTCTTCCTTCTTTGCTGCCGATTTCTTCTTCATGATGAAAAGTAGACTTGCAAATTAAGGGTCAAGAATTTAAAGAGTTCAAACTGAGTGGTGTTTGAGTTTGAAAGACTCGAAGTCCTTGTTTTTATAGGCCAGGTCTAGAGTCCTAAAACTTGAAGGATTCGGATTCCCTTCTGTTCTAGGAAAACCAGGATCTCTCATGAACTAGGGCGTGTTACCCAAGTTTTTTTTTTTTTTTTTTTTTCTGAGAATCAATTACCCAAGTTGTTTTATCCTTATTATATGAGATTACATCATCAAACTCCATAGGGCGGCTTTTCTATAAATAAATAAAAAAACTTTATAGCGGGCGGCTCAACCATAGCTAAAATAAAATATATTATATTTTCATTGTAGTATTGCAAAAAACAGTTTTAGAAAAATTATTGCCAAAAAAAAAATTAAAAAAATTAAAAGTTAGGCTCCCACCTAGCCGAAAGAAAAATATATTTTCTATTGGCCAATAAAATATTTTGTAAATTTGTTTTACAATATAAAAAATTTAATCAGTGCCCAAAAATTTTAAAATTTAAAATTTATTTTGATACTAATTGTTTAGATTTATTTTTTGAAATAAAAATTTTAAAATATATTTTATATAAATAGATGAAAATAGCCCAATTAATGTATTAAATTATATAAAAATGTTAGATTCTTTTCTATTGCATGTTTTACTTATAAAATATTAATTATCAATACATTTTTGTGAAAGCTAGAAAAAATTATCCAAAATTAAAATTAATTAAATCCTATTTAAAATTGATTATGTCCTAGGAAAGATTAAGTAAATTAGCAATGATATCAATTGAATGATTTGACTTATCTCAAATATTTTTTAACTAGAATCTTCTTTTATTTTAATATAAAAAACTGTCACATCATCCACTAATTACTAAATAGAAGGTAAATATTAAAATCTCACTACCATTTGTCATTATATACTTAAAACAAAAAGAGATGTCCAGTTGAAAAAAGTATTAAAGATATAAGTTAAACCACCGACTAAAAAGAAAATTTTAGCGAAACTATGTGGAAATTTATGTGAAAAAAGAAAATAATATTTTATTTTGACGGTTAGCCACATCAGTTTTTTCCATCCATTATTTAATGTAGGGATTATTTTGATGCAATACTAAAAGGTTAAGACTAAACAAACACATGTAGCTGGTTGGGGACCAAATTGACTTATATCCCAAAATTGAGGGACCAAATGTGTAATTTACATAAGAAAATATCATATAAAGACTTAGTTATTAGGACTATTAAATAATTTGCCTTTACGACCCATATAAAATAGGCAAAAACACCATTTTAATTCTTACATTTTGGTGTCACAAACAATTTCGTCCCTACATTTTAGTAGCAATCAATTTGGTTTCTACTATTTTCAACTTATAGTCAATTTGGTCTCTATCGTTAACTCACTAACAGAAAATGCTTACGTAGCTAACAGTGTACACAATTGGCACATTTGACATTGACGTGGCAAATAAAATAATAAAAATAATATTTAATAAATATTTTAAAATGCCATGTTGGCATTTCTCCAATTTTAATACAAACAAAAATAATTTTAATTTTAATTTTGCAATATTGTCATCCATGCTTTCTTATTGATTATCTAGTAACTTAGAAAACTATTCCTATCATAGCCATTACAGAAAATGGCTCTAGCTAGCATGTGGGGTTTTTTGGTCTCTACGTTTGTTTATGGGTTTTCCGAAATTCAAAATTGGTTTGGTGATAATAGAGTGGGTCTATTGGCTGTAGTTTTGGTTGTTTACATTTGTAATTGAGATTGTGAGAGATAAATTATGTTAAAAGGTTTATGAATGCTGTGGTGTCTCAAATGAACTGAGTATTTGTGTTGATTTATAATCTGATATATGTATTTTTGTGTTTGGTTGCCAAGAAAGTGCATGAAGTTACAAAGAAAATCTGATATTTTAATTTTCATTTTTCATTTTTAAAATTGAAATTATTTTTATTTTATTAAAATTGGGGAAATGCCAACATGGCATTTTAAAATATTTATTAAACATTATTTTTATTATTTTATTTGTCACGTTAGTATCAAATGTGTCAAATGTGAGAGTTTCAAAAAAAAAGTGTCAAATGTGCACACCGTTAGCCACATAAGCATTTTTAGTTAGTGAGTTAATAGTATGAACCAAATTGACTGCAAGTTGAAAATAATAGGAATAAAGTCACTTTTAGTCCCTACATTTTCACGCGATTTCCATTTTAGTCCCTAAGTTTTATTTTTACCGCTTTTAATCCCTATTCTGGAAAACGCCTCCATTTTAGTCCCTACCGTTACATCAGAAACGGAGGAAGCTGACGTGGCAAACGGCAGGAATAAAAAAATATTAAACTTATATTAAAATATTCAACATTTTCTATCAGTTAACTCCCCGCCCTTAATAGTCACGTGGCCCTCACGTGACTGTCCCTAACCTAAATAAATCCCTAAATCCCATGACCACACCTGAAATCCCTAACCCCCAAATTTCCTCAACTCCTCGCTCACCAGTCACCACACAGATTGAAGTCCTCACCAGTCACGAACTCAATCAATTGCTCCTCGCTCACCACACAGCCCAAAATCGTCTTCAAATCAGCTGTGCATCCATGGATTCAAGCTCGATGTCATCAAGTGGAAGCTTAAGGAAAAGGGGCCCAACCTGATGCTTCTGCTCTGAGAAACCAGTTTTGGTCGTTTCTTGGACACCTGACAACCCTGGAAGAAGGTTCTACGGGTGTCCAAATTATTGGGTAAGTATATCTCTCTTTGTAAAGTTTTATTTCTCTTAGTTTTCATTATTTCTTTTAGTTTTCATTACCGTCATTTTGATCTTAAACCAACAGAGCTTCATAATATTTGACAACCAATTTATTTTCTAATTTGTAGAGAAAACCCAAGTTGATTTTCTTGTCATGGGAACCCAGAATTTATTTTCTTAAAGAAAATGTAAAAAAAAATAAAAAAAAATACCTCAGCTTGTTTCTTTCTGCCTAAATTGGTTTTCTTGAATTTTGCTAATACAAGTGTAATACATTGTGCTAATACAAGTGTAAGGTAGTATTTTGCTAATACTATTTGTTGTTGTTTTTCATGATTTTTCAGGTTGGACGCAAGTGTAAATTTTTTCAGTGGCATGATGATGAAATCTGCGAGCGTGGCAAGGTGTTGATTCCGGAGCAAAGGAAACGGATTTTGACCCTTGAAGCTGCCATTGTAGGCTACAGGAAGAGGGAGAAGAGGCTGCTCATTTGCTTGGGGCTGTCTCTGGTGATATGTGGGATGCTACTCTGTTTGATGTTTGTTTTGGTTGGCTAAATAGGTGGGGGAATGGGTCATTAGGTGTAATTTTGGTGTAATTCTCTCTGTAATAGGCCTGAGTTTTGGTGTAATAGGCCTGAATTTTGATAAGGGGGAATGGGTCATTAGGTGTAATAGGTGTAATTCTCTCTGTAATCTCTCTGTAATATATGACTTCAATTAATCTATGACTTGTGTTCTAATTTATTGCATCTCTGGCTGCAAATCTATCAATTTATTCCCCCTGATTCCCACTGCATTACATCATGCAATAATGAGAGTAAAAGGCATAAATAGAAATATGCTACCTCTATCAGCATAAAAATAGGTACCTCTATCAGCATGAATAGAAATATGCAGTCTAATATTCAAAGCACATCTATCACTCAAACACTTAATACAAACACAAAATATTAACAAAGTTTTCATACATCAGTACACAGTAATTTACCAAACCTGCATAATTTACCAAACCTGCATAATTTACATTTATTCATATATCATTACACATTAATTCATGCATCATTACATCATTACATATTAAACCAGGTCCACCATGTAAAACTGCCCAGCACATTAAGGAATCAACCTTTTTAACACATTACATATTAAACTGCAAAGCACATTACATATTAAACTGCATAATCACCATGTAAAACTGCCCAGCAATTTTATTCATACATCATTACACATTACACAGTAATTTACGAAACCTGCCAAGCACATTTACTAAACCTGCCAAGCACAAGCACATTCAGTAATTTACACAGTAACATCATTAAATTTAACATAATTCCCACTGCATTACATATTAAACTGCCAGTACATTCACCAAACCTGCATAATCACCAACTTGTAAATACTAATAACACTAATTAACACCAATGACAGTTTTTGGTGTACCACAATAATTACAAAATATAGGACAAAGTCGACCCAACACATTATACAAGTATACCAAAATGCCAATTGTTCTAGCAGTTACATTAACATATGAGGAGTGCTTTCAACATATAGCACAACAACAAAAAAATGTCCTACTTCAACTTGCTATCTTCCAGCAGATCTCATTGCTGCCATATATCTCTTCCTCTGTATTTTTGGTCTTGGATTGGACTGGTTATCAGTGGGGGGTGGAGGTGCACTTGTGGTCACATTATCATTTGAGCTTGGTTGTGCACTGCCTACAGTTGGGCTGTTTGCATGACCATCCTTGGCTGCCTGCAAGCACAAGCACAATAACAATTAATAGTTTGCCAATTGAAAAACAAAACAATGGGGATATCTAAGTTAAAGTAGTATATTTACCATCCTAGTGGTCCTATTGGCTTGGGATGCACTCCCAGGCAAGGAGGAGTTCCCTCCTACTTCTCCCTTGCAACTCCTCTTGTTGTGTCCTAATTTCCCACATAACTTGCATTGTTTTGAAATGCCTAGACCTCTATTTTTTCTGTGACTTCTGGGATCATCAGGCTCCAGTGCCCTCTTCTTCTTAGGCCTGCCAGGAGGTCTCCTCTTGATAGGGGGTTGCACAGGTGGCAGTCCATTAGCTTTCCACATATTCTGGCCATTGATGGGCTCTATAATGGGCTCATAGCAATCAATGTAAGTAGTCCTTTTGTAGCTTGCATTGACATACTTTTCAGCATCTTCTCTGTTGAAAAAGATACAGGAAATGGCATGGCAACATGGTATGCCAATTATGTCCCACTTCCTACAGCTGCACTTCTTCTCTTCTAAGTCCACAATGAAACTCTCCAGCCCACTCTTCACTTCAAACTTGCCACGACCAGCCCAACATGCTAGCCACTTGCTGCATGCCAACTTCTCCTTGTACAATCTCTTCCTTATCTTTGGACAGAACTCAGAGTCCACCTTCATAATCATTTCTCTGTTTGCTTGAAATCTAGTCATCAGATATAGCCTAATACACTCAAGCTGCAAGCATATAGAGAGAAATGGAGAATTAATCATTAATGAATTAAACAAGTCTATGGATCATAATGCACATTTATACATACCATGGTAATTATTGGTTTGCTCCTGAACTTAACTATCACGCCGTTGAAGCTTTCACACATGTTGTTCGTTACTATGTCACTTTGGCCATCGCTTTTGAACATGTGCCTAGCCCAGATAGTTGTTGAGTGAGACTGCAGCCATTTGAATGCATTTGCATCCACCTCCTTGAGCTCATTCATTGCTCTCTCATATGCTTGCTGATAGGTAGCCTTGGCTGCTTTCCAAAAAAGGTCTCTAATAAGGACACCAGGATGATTCTTCTTCAAATTATTGTATAAATGTCTGCAGCAAATCCTGTGCTCGTACTGTGGCCAATTGTCAACAAAGGTGTTCACCAGCCCTTGCAAGCAAGGTGTTCAAATTAATTCAAATTAATTCAGCAAGCAATTGTCAGCAAGCAATGATTTAATTCAGCAAGCAATTAATTCAATTAATTCAGTAAGTACTATTTAATTCAGCAAGCAATGAAACTACCATCATACCTTTTGCTGATCAGATATGAACACCCAATTTTTGCCATCTCCTATGTCAGTGAGCAATAAGTTTAGAAACCAGGTCCAAGTGTCCTTCGTTTCAGTCTCGACTACTGCATATGCGAAGGGGAAGTATTCATCATTGGGGTCTCTGCCCACAGCATACATCAGCTGACCCCCAGTCTTGGTCTTTAAATGGCATGCTTCTAGACCAATGATTGGCCTGCATCCTGCCAAGAAGCCCTTCTTGCAACCTTCCAGGCAGATGTAAATTCTTTCAAAATATGGCAGGCCAGTTGCCAATGCATGCTCAGCTGCCAAATCACCATCATTATACGTATGCACCTTCATCAATACTGTGCTCCCAGGACTGCACCTTCTCAACTCATCACAATACTCCCATAGTTGGTTGAACTGTGCAGTGTGGGCCCCATCAACAGCATCTTGAGCTTTCCCTCTAGCCCTACTTGCCTTGCTTGCACTTATGTTAACCACATACTTCTCATGCACAGCATTCTGAATGTCCTTGAGCTTTATGTCAGGCTGTCTCCTAACCCTCTTCACTAACTTCTTCCCAATGTATGATGCTGTGCACCTTGGATTTTTATAACTTCTACTGCATGTGTGTTCCATGTTCAATGTTTTCAATCTAAAACTCTTCTCCCTTGGCACCTTTCCAAGGTAGGCAACAAACTTGCACCCTGGCTGGCATCGGGCTCTCACTCTCACCAAGTCATTTTTGACAAATTTTATACCCCACCCACCATGGACTGCATAATCAGTTATAGCATCTTTAAATTGTTTGGTTGAGATGAACAACATATCCTTCTCAAACCTTTGATGCTCAGGTTTGGCTACTGGCCTAAAGATTGGGTATTTGCTCCTCCTCATAGAATTGTCAACCTCAGCAATAGGGATGTCATCATCACTTGAATCATCACCATCCTCATTGCTTGATTCAGATTCATCAAGGCTAAGCAGCTCCTCACTCTCATAGTCAGAATTCATGACACCACCACCCATTTGTTCTGGTCGAACCTCATCTTCAGTTTGATTGTCCCAACTATCAGTACTATCATCACCAATGTTCATTGTTTGCATTTCTGGCTCTTCTTCTAAGTCACTCCTCTCATCCTCACTACCCTCACTACTCTCCTCAACTTGCTCATCAACAACTGGTGCTTTGCCAGCCCTCCTAGCAGAAACCTGCTCAGCAGAAACCTGCTCAGCATCTGCCTCATGTGGCTCACCATGGTCAACATTACTAAATTCAGCATTATCATGGCCTCCAAATTGTGAAAAATTTGGTCTGTACTCTTCATCACCATACTCAGCATACTCTCTGTCATTAACAAAAACATCTAAGGCCTTAGCATCTACACCTTTTACTTCACTACCAGGTAGTTTAGCAGCTAAGGGCTCAAAATCCTCCACTGGTATCTCAAGTGGCTCATGCACTGGATGCTCCACATAGACATGAATCTCCTCATATCCCTTCACCAGGTCAGTCATGAACATAGCAGCATCATCATCAACCACCTGATGGAAATTTGACTTCTCGAAGTTCACACCAGGCATTTTAAACCATAGTCTATCCACTTGAGTGTAGCCAAAGTCCCTACAGATGCTCTCAATCTCAACTTTTGACCACTTATCTGGGTCACAATTATCCACTATATCAACTGTCCCTCCCACATACACTTGAGGGTCCCACATGAAATGCCCACCATGGTGGACATGCAGAGTAAAAAACTCATCCATCCTGCATGCAAGTCACGGGAAGAAAACGAAATGAAAACAGATAAAGTCTTGTTGAAATTAATAATACTTTGCTAGGCTAATAAACAAATAAAAAAGCATACAATACAGACAAAAGGAACACATGGACCCAGCAACTTATTGAAAAGTAAGACACAGTACAGACAAACAATGCAATTACCAACAAAAATACAGTCAGTATTGTGGTCCCTGATAAAGAAAAGTAAAACAAACAGAGCTGAAAGCAACACACAACAGCCAAACAATGCAAATCCCAAAAATATTCCACTATCATCGTCAGTATTATGTCCACTACAAAAGCTATAAAGGGAGAGAGGAATAACAAAACACCACATCCCAAAAGCTATAAATAGAGATAGATTGAAATTCCAGAGCAATAACAAAACACCACATCCCAAAATTTCCAAAACCCAATAGCTGAGATTCACCTAGAACGATTACCCAAGGCTTAAAAATGGCATTTATAACACAGAGAAAGAGTGAGACATACCGAGAGAGAAAGAGAGTGAGTTGGAGCGAAAGCCAACCTTTGCAATCTGCTCAGCACAAAGACTCTGAAGCTATCTATGATTGTGCTTGCCGATTTGTGGTTTTTTTCTGCAAATCTATGGTAATGTGCTGGGCAACGAGTAAGGTAAGAGATTAAGGATTCTGCCGTCGTGTGTGGTCAGGTGTGGTCATGGGATTTAGGGATTTATTTAGGTTAGGGACAGTCACGTGAGGGCCACGTGACTATTAAAGGCGGGGAGTTAACTGATAGAAAATGTTGAATATTTTAATATAAGTTTAATATTTTTTTATTCCTGCCGTTTGCCACGTCAGCTTCCTCCGTTTCTGATGTAACGGTAGGGACTAAAATGGAGGCGTTTTCCAGAATAGGGATTAAAAGCGGTAAAAATAAAACTTAGGGACTAAAATGGAAATCGAGTGAAAATGTAGGGACTAAAAGTGACTTTATTCCAAAATAATATGAACCAAATTAACTGCTACCAAATTATAGAGACTAAATTGACTGTGAGCCCAAAATGTAGGAACCAAAATGGTGTTTCTACCTATAAAATATTATGGTTTACTTTTCATGAACATCTAGGTAAAATAAATATATGTGTAAGTTTTAGTTAGCTCAACTGGTAAAGTCTCTGATGGTTGAATAAAAGATCTAGGGTTCAATCCCCGCTTATACCAAAAATTGATTGGTATCTGGTCTGATGATAAAGAGTTATTATTAGAAGCGGATGCCATAAATTGAAACTTTCTAAAAAAAGATAAAATAAATATATGTAAGTTAAAAGGGGGACAAAAAAAAGTGGGAAAGTAGAGTTCTTATTCTCTCACCCCAAAACATCCTGATCTCCTTTTTACATCTCATTCATTCTTATAACTAGTCGCTAACCCGTGCATACCTATTTGTGAGTTAAACTAAAATAATTTTATAAAATTTTAAATTGATTAAGAAATTACACCATTGCATGATTTGCTCTTGTATGACTTCAGTTTGTGCTACACTTTGGTGAAGAAGTCATTGCTTGAACATGCAATGGCTTACAAAAAATTTGTCAAATAGTTTCAGATACTGTAAAAAATTAACTCAAAAATTTAGATATTAAAACTTCTGAAAGACCAAAAAATATTAAAGAATCAAATGATTGAATGCTTAGAAATTATTGATACAAAACAAAGAATCAAATGATTCACTGCTTAAAAATTATTGAAACAAAACAAAATATATATGACTAAACAATAGAGAAATATAAGAGAAAAATTGGTTATATTCAAAAGAATAATTCATGACTATAACTATTGAAAGGAATCAAAAGATTCAAAGCCTACAAATTATAGATAATATGTGTGTGTGTGTGTGACTATATAAATTCAAATATTAAAATTTCCAAAATGCCAAAAAAGATATATAATTAAAGAATAAGTTATTGAAACAATTCAAAATATATATGACTATTCAAAAGAAAAATATAAGGAAAAAAAAAATACACGAACCCATAAAGTAATAAGTTTTAAATTTTAACGTGTCTAAACTTTAAACAAATCTTATCAGCATGTGGCCCATGCTAAAAAATGTTGTGTAAGAGCCCATGTGGAAATAATGAAAGTCATACCTCCCTTAATATATCAAATATAAGTTTTCTGCTCAAGAAATTAACATATTTTCATGTTGTAAGGTGAAGTAAAGATATATGCAGTAGCAGCAACCTTAAATTTCAATTAGTGCAAACTTTTTTATCTTGTAAAAAACGAATAAAAAGAGTTTTGTGGTTCATGTACGAAAATTATTTTTAAAAAAATATGTAAAATATATATATATATATATATATATATATATATATATATATATATATATATATATATATATTTTAAAATAATAATAATAAGAAAGTAGAGGAGAAGAAGATAACAAAAGAAGAGCTCATACTTCTACTTAGCTTTAAAAAAAAATGTTGGGATTTGCATTGCTTTTATAGTATTCATGGTTAATCCTGCAAATTTGGAGATAATTATCAACGTTTGAGTTTGAGTTTAAGTTGGACTTGTTAGAGAGATAGAATTTCACTCCTAACTCTATTGATTGGAATTAAATCCATAGAAAAAAGGAAACACATCTATTCATAAGTATATGATATAAATGCTTAACCCTTCAAACCCATTAAGACAACCACGAAAAAGATCCAAAGCAGTACTCAAACTCCACTTTTAGTCCATCAAAAACCTCTATGTCTTAACTACATGATTACCCAAAATGACATGCAAACAATCTTTAAGCTTCCAAAATAAGCTCCCATCACACCCCTCTAACCCCAGTCCTAAAGACCAACTAAATAAAGTCTTAGAATGTGTCTTTGGAGTTCAAATATGGTTTCTGTACGTGCAAGTTAGATTTGACCTTATTTATGAGAGTGAAATAATTATCTAACAGTACATTTACATGAGAAAGCTTGAAAAGATGCAAGCATTGACATTACACTCAAACAAGAAATAAAGAAAGTGATGGTAGGACATGAAAAATACACACATTTAGAGAAAAAGAAGAAGCTAATTATCAAAACAACACGGAACGTACGTGAAAAACCCTAGAGAAAGGATAAAAAACCACGATTTAAGCAAGAACACAACATTCTTACTCGGCTTAGCTTGTATTATGTATCAAAAAGAGGTTAGTTTACAATGAAGTTGCCCTTTTCTTCCTACCAACTCTCCACTTTCATCTCAAAATATCTAGTTGAGTTCTTGCCCTAGAAGTTCAGCTACCTGTTCATTTTATACTCTAAGGAGCATGGTTGAGTACAAGGACAAGTGTCAAGTTACCATATTCTCACTATTAAAGATCTTTTCATAACTGTGACGTAATCTGTTAATTAAGGGATAAGAATTGTGCCAACGTGGCACTAAGACTCGAAGGTAGGTAGCTTTGCCACTATTTGGGAGACAAGTCTTGGTCATCAAGAGGGACATCAGGAATACTATGATTGGTACACGTGTCTTAAAGGTCCACTATGCATTCAACCAATAAGGGATGTCCTCATAGCCTTCAACTCTGAAAAGTCACTGTCCCTTTTTGGTAATGCTCAAGTACTGTGTCGAGTGTAAATCTCACTTCCTTCCCCAGGCAGCCACGCCTTTAGCACTGACCGAGACAAAGTCTCTTAGCCATCAACTACTCTCCCTTATCTCACAGCTGCTCCACATGTAGAGTCTCGATTCAACCACTTATGCATTCTCCCATGCCTTAGTGGTGTTATGTACAATTTCTATGGCTTATTTTGATTTTACAAAAAAAATTTACCAATATTGCACTAAACACAAGACTTTTCTAAGCCTAAAACCTGATTTTTGGGAACTTCATACAAATATAATTCTAAAATTACCAAACTTCTCACCAAACATCATTTTATACTCCACAGATAAGTCCCTATATACTTTTTTTTGAATTCCCAAGCTTTCATCATGAAAGTACCAATTTTTTGATATCTTAGAGACCTATTTTGAGAATTGTTGGCCAGCTGTAATAGGAGTATAAAAGCCTTGTTTTTATATCATAATGAAAATCATCCTAAAGTTACTCATATTATCCCAACTAAAAAGCTGCTACGGCGAAAATGTATGTCTAAAACTATGTACTTTTGGTTTCAACAATCTCATGGAAGGCTTAAAATCCTAATTTCCCAAACACGTTACAGCACGTTTCTTTTTTATAAAATTAATTAATATTTGAATATATCTAAGGGTATAGTAATCATGTGTGTTAGGCTATGATTTTTTTAAGTGAAATCGGGTTTTAAAAACTGAAGTGGCACAATTTCATTAGTGGATGTGAAAAGGGGTGTTTATACCATGATCTTATTTAAATTTAATGGAATTATTGGAAGCAATAGAATTAGAGCCGAGTAAAAGCGGCTTGATTGAAAGTGGGACCGCAAACACTCTTTTGTCTATCACGTGTGTGGCTGGCAGTCAAGTAATAATAATAAAAGTCTAAAAGTTGCGTAGGTTAGAGAGCAGAGGTTGTGGTTTGTCGAACCAAAAAAAGAAAAAGAAAAGAAAAGAAATCTATCTTCCTGGCTGCCGCCTCCAGTGTAGGATCTCATCCACTCTCTCTCAATCGGGTCAGGATGGGGATCGAATTTAATTACTATGGAAGGTTTGGTCAGTTTATTTTCATAGCTGTGAAAAGTTTTGATTTTATTCAGATCTAGGTTACTATGCATGGTCGAGTAATATTGATTCCTAGAGATGTTTTACCTATCAAATATATATATATATATATATATATATTTTATTCCTATAGAGATTTTATTGTACGATTTTGCTGTTTTGAAGTTTTATATGAGAGAAGTTTTTGCCGTCTGTTTGGTGGTGGTTTTTTATTTGATTTGTAAGGATGGTGCTATAATTCTGGCGAATTTGTAGTTTGAGGGAACCCAGTTGGAAAATTTCATGAAACAAATCTGGGTTTTTTATGAATCATGAGGGAATTGGAATTTTTTATGTCTACATGAGAGAGAGCGTTGGTTTGGGTTTTTATGCAGAGATCTAAAGTTTCATTTTACAAGCTTTGATTTCCAGAGCTTTTTTCTGTGGTTTTTGTCGAATTTGGCCCTTCTAAGTTGATTTTCTTTTTTCTTTTTCTCTAATTATAAAAGAAAAAGACTTTGATGTATAGATCTTAACTTTCACAGAACTATTGACCAACAAAGGAGGATGGAATTCAACATGCTATGACTCCTTGGCCGCTATGAAGGACTAACTCAAACCATGATTCCTAGTTCATAGCTTTCCAGGTGATTCTCTAAATTCTTGATTTTGGGTAGGTCTAGCCGTCTAGGTCTGATATTTTTATGCTATATATATATATATATATATTTTGACTGCTAACTATTGTCTCGAGAGTGAGAATGATAGATATATGCAGTCTTGCTTGTTACTTCATATTTATATTCAGAATTTCAGATTGTTATCTTATTAGTGGGCATTTGTATGGCTTGGTGATTATCATGCTGTTATGTGACAATATGACTAGTTCATTCAATGAGTTCTAGCTCAAATGGAACATGCGAGTGACTATGTAACTTAAAGATTTTTTGGTTTAAAAGTAAAAGTTATGGTCTCTCCTCACATAGTATTTGTGGATATACGGCTTTGCTTTTTTACACATTCCTTTCTCTCCAAAGAGTCCACATCAAACAAGAAGGAATAGCCCCTAGATTACTGAATATGCCTTTTTGCCACAAAAACGTGACCATTTTCTTAGTAAATCATGCTCCATCTTAGGCATAATTCCCCACCAGTCTTACACATACTACATCAATCCATAATAGTAAACAGCTTTTCTCAAATTATCTATTGTTAAAGCTTTTTTTTTGATAGGTAAGTCCATTTTATTTAAAAGAAAAAGGCACCATATAATATGATATATACTGTAGATGCATGGACATGAAAAGTACAAGCATCAATGAAATTCATTAAACTAGATGTTTAGTGATCACTAAGTGAAGTTATCCCACCAAATAGAGTACGTTGCTCCATGACTGTATTCCACCTTTTTGAAAAGTAAGTAAATTCTATTCGAAAGAAACAGGCACCATACGGTAGATGCACCATACACATACCACATCAATCCCATACACTGTAGATGCATCAAGGGTCATGAAAAATACAAGTAACAATGAAATCCATTAAGCTAGTCATCCCACCAACAAAGAATGTAAAAGGATGCTTCTTAAAGAAAATAGAAGGATAAGTTTCATTTCCACCACAAATTTTTCCGAGCCTACAATAGTCTTTAAATCCTTTCTTTCCACAAAGTCCCCATGACACAAAGAGGCGTAGATTTCCGATTAAGCCCTGCACCATTTCAAACAATTAGTCTTTTCCAATTAAGACATTTTCAGTTGGTAGATGGATTTAATATTTGAAATATAAAGAAGTATTGGAGATAGATTAGAAACTTACTTTTTTCTTCATTTTAGTTCATTAACTTCTTTTAACCTCAATCTAATTTATCTATCTGAATCTTGGTGTTATAATTTTTTTCTGCACTTGTAAGATTTATAAATCTGGTATATCTGCTTGACAATTGTTGTGCTGGCATCTTGTTTGATTGCTTTTCCTTGACATTAAATCATTGACCATCCTTATGATTGTTTAGGCCATGTTTGGTTAACCCATTACTCAAAACTCATAACCCATATCCCATATCTCATAATTCTTAACTCACATTTGTTACTGAATTTTGTCCTAACTCAGACATGGTGTGTTTGGCACTCCAAATCCTATATTTTTTTTTTCTCTTACAAAAACAACTTTTAACACTTTTGCCTATTGTGTGTGTCAGAATGATAATGTCTACTTTTGTTATTTCGCCTGCGTGATTTTCTCAAAACCCACAAACAGCAAAGGAAGGGAAGGGAAGAACCCAGTAAAACGCTCTCTCGCCTTCTCTCTCTCGATCCGTCTCCGTCTCCCCTGGATCCTGCAACTATACAACCAACCATGGCATCAAACACAATAACACTACTACAATATCCTGCCTAGCTCCCAAGAATTCCATAATACTCTTTTTTTAAGCACCCACAGATTCCTAATCTTGCCTATGATGCAATCCCGACATAAAGGTTTCAAAGGAGTAAAGCAAACACAAAACAAATTTGAACCTATAGGACAGCACTTCTTCAATAACAAATCCAGCACGGCAGCATCTTCTAAAAATGCTCTTCCCAATCTGTAGAAACCAACACCCTATCAATCGTGGACATTGAAGGATTATCAGTGCCACTAAACCAAGTAAATTGCTCTCCCTCAAGAGGCAAGTCAATCAAACTAAGATCCTCAATGAATTGAGAGAAATCTAACATGGCTGATAAAAAACCAGTACAACCCAGCCTCTCACTTGGGAAACGAATTACATCAAAATCCCCAATACAACACCATGGAATATTCCAATGGTGACGAATCTCAACTAACTCATCCCAAAGTAAACCTCCTGCTATCATCGTTCGGTCCATACACCCTTGAACAAGCCCAATCAAACCCATCTTCCACTCCCTTCCTTCTGGTAGAAACTGAATAAGAACCCACCATATCTTCGAATCTCTCAACCACCCTTCTATTCCACATAACCAGAATCACCAGCTGTATCATCTGCATCCATAGCATTGAAATCCATATAAGAACAACTCCATAAACTACTCCCCAATTTCTGGTCTATTCCACTCAACTTTGTCTCTAGCAAACACACCACATCACCCTTCCACTCTCTCAATAAATTATTTACGACTAGATGCTTTTTGGGGATGTTTAAACCCCTAAATTCCTTGAAATAAGTTTTAATTTCATTAATAACTAATCAGCTAACTTCATCACCCTTCCACTCTCTTAGTAAATTCTTTATGACTAGATGCTTTTTGGGTTTGTTCAAACCCCTAATGTTCCAAGAAGTAAGTTTTAACTTCATTAATAACTAATCACCCATCCCTATAAACCACCAAGCACATGAAAACACAATCTTACTTCCCATCATTATTGACCATGGAGATCAGATTTCTCAACTACCTCCCTCCGTTGGACTTTGCTCTCACCCTGCGACGAATGGTGCCCTCATCTCCTTTGGATACCTTAGCAGCTGCCATCTCCCTCTCTATATGAAGTAGCATGGCTATAACAAGCCTCTGATGGCGATCCAACAACAGCCCAACCAACTTACAAAACCCATGAATTCTATATTTGACCCATCTAGACACCTCCAAATTCCCGTGAAAAGCCTCTGATACTGCCACATCCAACACAGTGGACTCGGCCTTACACAACATAACAATTGACATATCAGTGGGCTTTCCTCCTCCATCCCCGATTCCAACAACCCAATTGAACCAACTTATAGGAATGGCAATGGGTCTGGTTCGGGCCTGAACCTGTTACCCGAACCCGGCTCGTTTAATAAACGGGTTTTTTTGTTGCACCCAAACCCGCCTCATAGGGCCCTGTGGGCCCTGTCTAGCCATGCCAGATTTGGGCCCAATCTGCTGCCCAAATTGTGGCCCAAATTTTTTTTTTTTTAATAATTGAAGCCTATAACATGGCCCAAATTTGCCCAGATTCAAGATTCAAGCCCAGATATGCCCAGATTCAAGATTCAAGCCCTATCACGTGGCCCAAATGCCAAATTAGTCCAAATCATAGGACCAATACAAACCTATAAATCATAAATTAATAAATCACCTGTTAATTATAAATCTATGAATCAATAAATCATAGCTAAGATCATAAATCAATAAATCAATAAATCACCAAGCTAAGGTTAGCTAAGATCACCTGCTAAACATAAAAATAAAATAAATCCAACAAGTCCAAGAACCAACAAGTCCAAGAAATTAAAAAGCTACAAAATAAATCCCTCAAGTTTAGGATTATTACCAACCATCAACTCAATCCAACAAGTCCAAGAAATTAAAAAGCTACTAAATTAATATAGCAAGTCTAATTCTCCACAGCTGTGACACAACTTCCATCCTCTTCATTAGGCTCCCCATCATCAAGAATTGATTGAAGAGGACAATCTCCTAGCATTGTTGAAGAACCTACAACAACGATGATTTAAAAAATGGAATAAACTTCATCAAATTATAACTAGCAAATATAAAAAATACAATTTTGATTTTATCAATGCATTCACAACAAACACAAAAAACAATAAACACAATTTCTTCCACTGCATTCACAACAAGCACAAACAAGATCATTCAAAAAAAATTTCTGTTACAATTTTTTTTTAGATAGCTTTAAAAAATTGGTTTAACAATTTATTATCTTCTTCACTTTTAAACAAACAATTTATATTGTTGATATAGCTTTAACTTCTAGGCAAACAAACAATTTATTTTTATATAGCTTTAACTTCTTCACTTTCAAATTCAAAACAGAAAAATAATATATATTTTTTAAATTTAGTATATTGTTGATACTGAAATAGTCAATCTGTTTCTTTTTCTTTTTTCTTTTTTGTCTTATCTAATTTTCGTAGCAGATCTGTTTGTTTGCCTAGAAAATAGAGGAAAATGAAGGAAAACCAAAAATACTTAACGTCATCTCCTTATCTTTTCTCAGCGGTCAAACAAGTCATTAAATGAAAACCAAACCAAAAATGAAATCCCTAGCTCTAGCCTCTCACAAAACAATCACATTATTAAATTTGAATCTAAAACAAAACAAGCACAGTGAATCAAATCTTTCAGGAAACAACAAACAGTTTTGAGATTACGTTTTTCTGTGTTTTGTTTTTTAGAAACAACAAACAGAGCCTAAATGCTTATAGCAAGTCTGTTTGCCTCACGAGAAAATTGAGGAAAATAAAGGAAATCAAATTCTAGTCCAGACGGACACAGTAGCGTTAGTACAGAGTACGAAACTGTGATGAGCTTGAGGGCCGGCGGTAAGATTGAGTGATGGCTGGCGGTGATAGAGCTTGAGGGTGAGACTTGAGAGTGAGTGAGAGTGGGAGAGGAGAGGGGCGGCTAGGGTTGGTTGGCTGAGTGAAATGAGAAAATTGTAGGGTTTATAAGTTCATATATATGCTAGGGTTTTTTGGTAATTTTAATTTTAAGTGGGCCGGGACCGGGTATGAGGGCATTAGAGATATGACAAACTGATGTGGACAAATAGCCTACAAATGGAACATATTTTATGTATGAAGTAGATGACTTTATTCTCAAAAATCTATCGTTATCAATGATATCATGAGCTGTATATTCTTTGTTAACAATCTCAGTGATAAGTTATACGTTTGACAAATTAATCACAGTGGCTAATCAGTAGAGATTTGTGGGCTTTGAGAAAGCGTAGGTCTCACCAATATCTATGTACCCCTTCATCTAGACTTCCACTTGATCAAATTAATGAATTGTTAGATTTTGTTTTCTTCATTCTCATATACGTTTAGTGTTTATTTCACCTTCTTGAGTCATAATGGGCTCAGTGCATATTATGCCATCAAATATCTATTCAGTTCAGGAGGCTTTAGTTAAATTGACTTGGTTTTTCTTTTTTGCAGTCGGTGTGATAAAATTACCACCACTGGTTTTTCTGGACTTGTGCAGAGTTGCCATTCACTAGAGACACTAAGATGCAGGTACACTCGTGTTCTTTAACTTTTTTAGCTTTTAGAAGTTTCAGTTTGACTAATTCTAAAGTCTGAGCTTCGTTGCAGAGCCTTTGATTATTTGTGTTGTTTTAGGATGCAACTAAATTAACTGCCCTTATTTTTCTTTTCATTTCATAACAACTGATAGTAGAAGGTACTAATTTTAGGGGATCTTGGTACCTGTTCTAAGGTGCATTGATGCTCGAATCTGGTAACAAGATCTTTCTATAGTTTTTTCAAGAAAAAAACTCTTAAGCTATTTTATATGTGGGCTAATTCGATGAAAAATGCTTTGTTAGTACATTGGTGCATCATGAAACTTTAAAAAAATAGAACATAGGAAAAGAACTTTTTTTAAGTTCCTTAAGGATGCGAGAATTTAAGATTTGGTTGAAGACTCCTACGATATGGAATTAGCTTCATGAAATAAAGATCTGTGATTAATTTTGTAATCATAAAACTTTTGATTTGAAATCTTTTTATTGATTTCATCTGGCCAGGTATTGCCAAAACCTGGACCCGACCCGGACCTACTTCGGGTTTTATTTTAAAAACCCAGTCCCGACCCTACTGCTTATCGGGTCAGGTACCAGGGGTCGAGTAACAATTGCCATCCCTACCAACTTCCACATCAACCACCTTATTGTCACCCATGTTTGTTTCGAAATTAGTCAACGCTAACACATCCAAAAACTACCTCTGATCTGATCCACCCTGAGATTCAAAACCCACAAATTCTGACACATACCGAATCTGGGTGGTCACTCCAGCCACCGAATAATCGGTTCGCACCATGTACCAAGCTCCTAAATGAAGAGAATTCACCTTTCTCCCGGTAACCAACACACATAAACTCAGAACATAGGGATCTGCCCATACTCTTTCTGGCCTAGTTATTATCGCCAGCCACCAGAATTTTGGCGTCAGTCTGTCGAATTCCGTCATCATCCCAGATGCATTACCTCCACCCACAACGAAAGTGTGATCTGTTTGTTTGGTCTTTACAATATGTTGTTTACAAAGCCTGGTTTGACACAACCCTGGTTTTGGGCTTTCACCTAACTCTCAAAAACCATGGTCTACACAAAGGCTTGGGTTTATATTAGTGGCTCCACCAAATCATTAAGGCCCACCAAGCCCAAATCTGCTTCTGCCCCTTTCTGCCCATACTCTTGGTCTATAAATGAAGTAGCTTGGTTAGCTTCTAAGCCCACACCATCCTTTTGCTCAAGTTGCTCATGGCCCATTATGGGCTGGATAACTGGATGATTGGCCTGGTAAATTTGTTTGACTCGACCTCTTTGGAAACCCCAAGAAACTGCCTTTTACTTCCCTCATTGAGCACAACAGTTACACCTCTCTTAAAATCTTGAGGTTCCCATAGTTTCCTTTTGAATTTGAACCAAACTGTAACAGTGATCTTTTTTGAAATGATCTGCTGATTTGGAGGGGATATTAATGCCTAGACCTATCCCAGCACCACCGCCGTTTGCTATCCCCTCTGCTGCACCTTCCTTCATCCTGCCATTCTCACCACCATCTAGCTGCTTCTGTTTCTCTATATTCTGCACCAAGGAGGCCTCAACCTTAATGGTTGTTTCCCCTTATTAAACAAAAGCTTTGGAACAGACACATCCACTCCCTTCCATTGATCCCCCCTTAACCACCGAGGTGAAAGAATGAGAGGCAGGGACATTGGCCTGCTGCATAATCTGCACCTTACCCAAAACCCCTCCACCCCCTCATCCCCTTTCCGGAATAATTGCCAATCTCCTATGTCCACCGACTTTGAGTTCAGTCTCAACAATATACCTTCCAAAAGTATTTGAACACCATTAACGTAAACGCAATATCACCCTCTCTAAACGTAAAGAAACGTTTGGGATTGCTTCCTAACACTGTTTGTTTAATGTTATCCAGCAGCCATTGGGTTGCCTTCTTTCCCATAAACACTGATTTCAGATAGTACTTAACCCACTCATAACTATGTAACGCAAAAAAGGTTCCCCCTCCAGCACAAGTTGCAAAAACTTGGCTTTAATATAAAAATTACAAACACCCCCATCTAAATATGACAATCAAGAAAGGGTATATACAAATCAAAACAAGTATTGAGCTAAAAGTTAGTGGCTAATGACTAATGATATGAGAGTAAAGTTAGCTCCAAACTTACAATACATTTATGCATACATGGTAACTATACAAACATATTGGCTAATGGGACAGTTCATTTATGCAATACATGGTAACATATAAAATAATTTTTTGCATCCAATTGATACTTACTATTTTTTTGCATACTTCAGGTTGACAGCAGGAGCATCATCCTGGGCAGTAGCAGTGTTTTCCTCAGCAGCGATAGTAACGTTCCCACTTGTTTCACCTGCTCAAACAAGTGTACACATTAACCGGACAATTTTTCTTAAATTAAAAAATAAATAGATTTATTGCATGAATTGGATATTGAAACCTTTTGCTCCAGCAATGTGTCTTGTTATTCCCTTGGAATTACCTATCAGTGATAAGTTTAATGGTTAGAGATTCTTTATAATGGATGTCATATCTTAGAACTTTATGACTAACATGGAAACTAAAAAAATGATAATAATTTTATCGTTTACATACCACTGCTCTTGGCAGGATGATATGACTTTCTATGGTTCTCAGCCTTAATGATGGTATAACCGTGTTTGGCTTTATCATGTGTGTCCATGTTTGCCACTTTTTGGCCGCAGACGATACACTTTCCGGAGTTGCCCATTATGCCTATATTTATTAATAAATAAAAATAAAGTTAATGTGCATACAAATTATGAAAAAACATACATAATAAAAAACGCATCAAAAGGCAGATCCGTACACTTTGGTATATTTTATATATCTATTAGCCGTTTTGCCTAGACACTTTCCCGAATTTTTCATCTTATGTTAATAAACTGATATTAGTTAACCAACTAAATGAGAAACTAAAATGTAAGATCTGACATTTGGGTACTTTGTATATTAATTTTAAAAAAAAACCCTAAGGCCCTAGAATGTTAGATCTGAATCACTGACCCTTTGGTATATTTTATATAAATTATAAAAAATTAAAAAAAGAAAAAAGAAAAAAAAAGGCAAAAGCAGATGAACAGTTGAAGCAATTAAAAAAGAGAGGCGGATGAACCTGTACGGACTAAACTATAATGAACAGTTGCACCAATTAAAAAAGAGAGTTTAACCAATTAAAAAAGTAAGGCAGATGAAAAGGAGGAGAGAAGAACACCTGTACGGAGCTGGTCGGAGAGAACAGAGAGAGCAAACGCCAGGTTCTAGCTGGGTGTGTAACGCGTGTTTGATTGGGTTGTGTTTGGCATTAGGTTAAAATGTCAGTTTTTTTTTTTACTATTTATCTTTTTTTTTTTTTTTACTAATATTTAGTTTATTTTTATTATTATTTATGAGTTATATTGTACTTTTTGGTATTATTCATGAGTCCTATAATATTATTTCAGTTATTTTTTAACTTTATTTACAAAACTTTTAGCAAAAAGTTTTTAATTTTAACTAAATAAGCTTGTTCCTAAATGGATTTTTATTCTTTTATAGATTATATGTACAATTTTTTAAAACTCATTTTAATGTACAAGTATATTTTAGTATAACTTTTTATTTTATATCTTTTTTTATAAGAACCTAAGTACACTTATCAAATGAAAATATATTCACTTATCCCATTTTAAGGTACAAGTATATTTTACGAATGTTAATACTCTTCTAATAAAAAGTTTCTCAAATGAAAATATGTTCACTTATTTTTATCAGATACTTTTCAAAAAAGAAAAAAATTTATTAGATTAAAATGACAAAAATGCCCTTAATTTATTTTATTTTCTTCAATTAAGTTGGGAAATTTACACGTCTTAGAATGAAAATATGTTCACTTATTTTTATCAGATACTTTTCAAAAAAGAAAAAAATTTATTAGATTAAAATGACAAAAATGCCCTTTATTTATTTTATTTTCTTCAATTAAGTTGGGAAATTTACACGTCTTAGTGGGTGGGGCCTACATGTTAGTTAAAGTAAAGATACTGACATTAGTCTTGAGTATGAGACTCATGAGCCTCACGGTATCAATAAGACACGAGTTGGTATTACATGTTTCGGGTCAGTATGACATCTCTATTAGCATCTGAGTCCCACATACTTGTAAAACTCATATACTGTACGAGACATGGCATATACACCAAAAAATAAACAATATATAATTTTTCATAAGACACAACATGGTGGGACCCACATATAGTGAGAAATGGGTCATGAAAGACTGGGCATAGAAATTTTTTTTTTTTTTTTTTGAACAAGATTTTTCCCGAGCTGTCCAAAATTAAAATTTCCCCCAAATTAAAAACTGAGCTCTTCTTCCTGTTTCTTTCATGGCGGGATACGAACCTCCCTCGTTCTCCCTAGGATCTGGGTCTCGATTCGGAGCCCCAAATAGCTCCGGACAAACACCCGACCCAAACACCGGCTCTCCGTGACGAAGATTTCGGACCTGAGGTCATGGATTCGGATCCTGAATCCCGGCCTGAACCGCCCCGGATCCTCAGGCGAGGTCCTACCACCACCCCGACCACCAAAACGCCGTCGTCTCATGCCGTTGACGATGACATTGAAGATTTCTCCTCAGAAGACGATTTTCTTAAAGGTAATAATCAAGTGCCATTTTTCTTTGTGCTTGTGTGTTCTTTTGTTAGGGTTTATTTTGATTTTGAATTTGATTACCCAGTAAAGTAATCTTGTTTAGCTTAATTATTCTGTTATTTTATATAAATATGATTTGTGATTTGTTGGTTCACATTTCAGTGCTATGATTTTGTGGAGACCGATTTAGTTAAAGAAAAATAGACCTTGAATTTGGCTTAGAACTAAAATCAACTTCTTTTGAGAGTGATACTTGAGAATTTGTGGTGGTGAGACTGTAAAATGGTAGGTTGGGTCCATAACCAAAAAAAAAAAAGGTGAAAATATACCATTGGGTCCCTAAAATTTGAGTCAGATTATATTTTATTCAATGAGATTTGAAAAGTTCATTTTTAGTCCTCAAAAAATTGTGAGATTTAGAGTTTTAATAGTGGAGCTCATGTGGGTTTGCCGAATTTTTTCTACGTAAGCAAGAATTATGACGATGGAAGGACTAACTTGATATGTTTGCAATCTTTTGAGGACTAGAATGTTTTGAATTTTGGGGACTACAATAGAACCTAACCTAAATTTTAGGGTCCAAACATTATACATTTGCCAAAAATATGTCATACCTAAGACCTTTAATCGTTGCTTAGGTACTTCCTTTGACGACGTTTTATGCACTTTGAATGCTTTCGTCTGTTCGCAAGATTATCAATGTGGTCACCAGTCATTTCTAAGACATCTTTTAGAAAGTAGCAGCTTCCTTATATCCCAAACTAAGTCATTGACTTATAATAGGAGGTTTGCGTTTAACAGTTAGCTGATTAACAATGCTGGATTTACTCTAGGACTGGTTTTCTAATTCTATTCAGGCGTTTCTTTCAAGATGTTCAAATGAAGCCAGACCATGTGCTTTTGGAGCTCCTGAGTCTCTTCTCAATCCTAATCTGTATTTTTATAGGAATAATCATTGCATAGTCACTGAAGTTAATCTTAAATTATAATTATTGAAAAAAAGAAGTGAATCTTAAGTTATATTTTTCACTCTCCATTTTTGGTTGACCTTTTTTATTATCAAGAAATGATAACTTGAGTTTGAATGTTTTTTTAGTTCTCCTGCTAGACTAATCTTACTAAATTTGTGGCAGATGCACATCCACCGTCACAGTACCAATCTGTGTATAGCAGTTCAAAGATCCCATTGCATGGAAGTGGGGTCTTAACCACTAAATCATCTAGCCAGTTAAACACAAGGAAAAGGAAACAGGTTTCTGATACCTCAGCTTCTGCGAGTTTGGAGATGAGCCGCAGTGAGTTAATATTCCCAAGATTAATTCAGAGTCCTCTTCGAATGTTCCAGTTAATTGATTCTGACTCTGACGATCTGCCTAGTTGTGACAATGTAAGTGGAGAAGTTCGTAAAATTGGTCAGTTCTCAACAGGACGACAATCTAACTCTGACCATTCTGCAACTTTGAGTGAACAAAAGAGAAAAGAGTCAGCTAACATAAATCAAACTGAGGATTTATGGAAAGATTTCTGTCCAACAAAGAGTTTTGGCATTCCAACACCTGCTTTTGACGAGGTTTGTGAAGAATACTTCCAATCTTTGAAGGATAAGAATGTACCCCAGAGACCAAGTTATGTAGGTTCTAGTAATAATGATGGCCATCACAGTAACATCCAAAATGATGAACAAGTATGGGATTCAGATGACCCCCTTCCTCCTGCTCATCACTATTTTTTCCATCATGATCCAAGGATTCAGAACTTAGTCCGCAATCGCTTACCCAACTTTTCTCCACTTGGTGTCATTAACAACAGAAAATATCAGCAGCCTAATGCATCAGCTATTGATTACATGTATATTTCTTTCCATTTCTTCTATTTCTGTTGCTCTTGTATTTTATCAACTTTATTGCTTGTTATATCATAGTATGTCCTTATTGGTGCTTCAGGAGACAATTTAACAATGAAGAAGCTTCTAAACGGCAGGCAACTCAGAAACTGAATGTTGAGAAAAGCAGCACACGGGGAAGAAATAAATTGAAAAAATCAAATACTGAAGATGTCGTGCTTGCTTCTGGAGGCTGGATGGACCCCAAACAGAATGCAACTCAGAAAATCAATATAAACAGGTCAACAAAGGGAAGAAGTAAATCAAGAAAATCGCATGCCAAAGAAGTTTCACAAGCTCCTGGAAGTTGGGTGGAACCGAAAAGCCATGCTAGCACACCAAAGGATGCTGGCAAAAGGCGGGTTCAAGCAAATGGCGAGTCTGCAGGTCATTGGTTTACAAACTCAGATGGAAGGAAGGTGTGTTAAATTACTATTGTCTTGTTGATTTGAATGAATTTTATTAGGTTTATGGTTAGTTGCAGATTGGTTTCATGTATTTGCTCAGTCACTTGATGTTTGTCCACAAAACCAATATGAAAGTCCTGCGAGTTGATTGAGTATAGGCGGGTTGTTAATGATGTTGTTATTATAATTGAAATCTTGTCGGTAATGATGTTTTCCTGTCAACAATGGAGACCCTGCACTGTCATATAATTACATCTAACATAGAACACAAGATTAGGTTTTTGAGAAATTGTTATGGATGGCTTCATTTTACTTGGTGGTTGGATATTTTGTTATCCTTTTACATTTGTATAGGAAATAATTGCACACATTGCTGCAGGCATTTTCTTGGCTGTGAACTTGTGAAAATCCATTCTAGTTGGGTAAATATCAAACCACACTTGGACCTGTTAAACTGTGTTACTATGGTTCACATACCCCACAGAAACATGTTCTTAAACCATTAGTATTTGCTTGGCTACCCCTGTATGATCTAATATTCAAACATGTTCTTAAACATCTGTCTTCTGGACTTTGAAAATTAACAGGCTTATGCTAACCTTTAAATTCCACTGCAGGTTTATGTCACTAGAGGTGGGCAGGAATTGACAGGTCAAAGTGCTTATAGGCAATACCGGAAGGTACATCTAAATACCCCTATATTCATGGTTTTGGTTTTCACCTAATGTCTGTTAAATATACATTGAATATACTTGGTTACAGGAGAGTGGAGCAGGGGGGTTTAGGAAGTCAAAAAAGAGAGCTAGTTTCAAGAAGAGAAAAGGCTGAAGCACAATGCAAGAATTTTATCCATTTATTACCTGTAACTTGTAGAATGTACTTGGAGGACTTGTATTGTAAGTGGTTCTATTCATGAAATCCCTACTTCAATGTAGAAAATCATTAAATGTAATACTGCCTTTTACTGGAAAATTGCTTCACAATGTAAATATGTTTGAGATGTGTGCCAAAAAACCACATTCTTAGAGCATTCTCATCAAGAATGCTATAAAATATAGCATTTAGCATCACAAAAGTTACTTTATTCATTTTAACAACTCACTTTACAATAAACCCAACATCAAATGTTCTATTATTTTACTACTTCATTTAAATATTCTTTTTTTATTATACAGTGGACTGACTTGCAGTGAAATGGCTGCCCAAAAAACTTGCATGTCTGAAGAATATTGACTAGACTGACCTCATTTGCCTCACGTGTTTCATTAAACAAATGTATATATATTTTTTAGCATCTTGTTACAGTGGGCTGCTAGAGATAGCAGCCCACTATAGCTAGCTGTCAAAATTTATAGCATCTAACACCTTTGATGTAGTGTGCTTTTTTAAAATTAGATGTTAAAAAATAGCATTTTTAGCATTTGACACTTTTGATGAGAATGCTCAAGTTCTTACTGAATAACATTCATTTACTCTACACCAAACCATAGAGTGAGAAATCCATCTTATGACAATTAGGGTTGTTCAACTCTACAAACAAACTGTTTGGCACTAGTGAAACCACACCAAGTTGATCGGAAACGGGGATTTTTATGTTAGCTATGGTGATCAGCCATTGATTATTACACTGACTACCTTCCCCTCCCCTCTATCCTTTCTCAAAAAAAAAAAAGGTGCCATTTTTGTAAAATTCATGTATATCATCACGCATTTTAAAAATGCCATGTTACAACCAAAACACATAGCCAAAATCAAACCCATAGCTACCAAACCACCATTTCAACCATAACCCATAGTCACAACCAAACTCACAAACAAAATCAAAAACCAAACCATCACCATAGCCACCAAACCCATAGAAAAAATTTAAAAAAATAAAACACCACTACCACCACCACAACCATATCAAGAGGAGAGGGAAGAGATGGAGATTGATGAAAGGGGTGGAGAAAGCTGGGGTGGCGAGGTGGGTTTGTGGTGGCTGGGTAGGCGAGATCGGTGAGATGGGTCGGTGCCAAGGGTGGGCCAGAGCTGGGCTGGCGGCTAGGCAGTGAGTGAGTCTGAGCTGGCAGCTGGAGGAAGACCAGAGAAAATGAGGAAGAGATGCCGAGTGAGTTTGAGGAGAGAGAGGGCAACGGGATAAATGAGAAAGAAGAGAAAATAAACATAAAAAAAGAAAAAAAATATTTAAATAGCACTACAAGTGTGAATACACAAATATATATATATTACATTTGAGCTACAGTGCATAGCTACTTGTGTACTGTAGCTAAGAAGTCAAATTTTTTTACTCCATCTCCTCCAATGCTATTTCTATTAGAGGGCTTACCTTTTCAAAGCTTAATGAATGGTTTACATGCTGCTTGAGAGGTGAGGATAAGATGACAGAGTTATTGAGGGAAGTAAAAGATTTGATAGTTGGATGTTAGATTTCTATGAGATGTTGATCGTTCTTAGAGGCATAGCTTTTTTTTTTTTTTTTTTTTAACAAGATAGAAATTCTACTCTAACCTAATATAAATGTATATGTGTTTGAAGTTTCCTCCTAGAGACTTGAATCCTGGCCTTTATCTTCCATATCCCACAAGTATTTATACTTGTGGAGTGACCATCACACCAAAGATGTGCGGTGGTTAGAGACATAGCTTTTATTTGGAAATATAATTGGCATGTAGCATTTATTCTGATTGTTTTGGATCAAAAAAATAAAATAACAAAATCAACGGCTTGTTCGATTTCTACAACATCACCATTTATTCCAAGAAATTACTATTATTTTGTTTTATATTTATTGTAGTTATTTCATGCCACTGATAATTTCACACTTCTAAGTAATTGGCTAAATGTTAGAACATTAATCTCTCAAATTCTCAATGAACCGCACAAGAAGAAATTCACTTTTTAATGGGATCGATCAAATTTTGGTACAAATAATTTCAATAGTTCTATAATAAAAATACAAATTCAGAAGAAAATTAAGCAGTATATTTTAAATAATAGGTAACTCTTCAACATTCAGCTAAAAATATAGAAAGCAACTGCTGAACATTACCGTGAACAATAGTTTACGTTATTTATTTATTTTTTTTAATTTGTAAAATATTTATAGAAAGAAAAACCAGCAACTATGAACTAGCTACAATCAAAGCCGAAACTAAAGAAGCGGGACCCATTGACTCAGTGCAACATAATATACGTGTACTTAATTATAGAACAAAACGGCATATACATTTTAATTTCACGCCAAAATGATCTCTTTAGAATTCTCTAGCACCACCAAGGTTCGATCCAGCCACATCGCAACTTTTCCCCTGAGCTATAAAAGTCAACATCTTTACCCTCAAAGGAATGAAACTTCTTTGTCTCTAGTGAGAAGAAGACCATGCTTTGTCCACAGAATATAGGAAAGTAAATTTTGTTTTCCATTCCAGGAGTTTTTGCCTTTACAGAAAAGGATGATGAACAACTCAAATAAAACATATGATTTCCCAAATTTTCAACTCTAATCCAGGTCATTTTAGATTCATTCAATTTGAAAACTTGTACCCATTTTCTCATATTACCCACAAATACCGAAAAGAGCTCGCCATCACATTCCAGTAGATAATTCTGGTCATAACCACTCATGCATGGTGGTTTAGGTTTAGTAAGAACTTCCCAAGTATTCTCACCATCATCGTTTAACTTCAGAATTCCTAGATTTCCTTTTTGACCCAAGCAATAAAATGCTCCTCTGTAGAAAATCGGGCTATTGTTATTAAAGGAAAAGTCTGCATCATTAAACTCATTTTTATGCCAATGGTCTAGTTCCTCGTCCAGGTCCTGCCCCAAGCTAGAAGAGTACTCTACAACAAACTTCGCATCAGATTCACACTTACTCAAATTAACAACCACGCATTCTGAAGAGGGTGGGGAGGAAGAGAAGCCAATGCAAGAGTAATCCAGAGCTCTACCCATATTCTCTGCCAACGGTAGAATGGCTTGTGTGAACGGATTGAAAAAGAAAGTTAATGTTTCACCTAAAAAGAAATATGATTTTTCAGCTACAGCTATTAGCAACCAACCATCCTTTGAGCCGCAAATTATACCTCCTTTTAGTACTTGTGGCAAGTTGATGATATACTTGTCACCAAGTTTTGGGTCAATGAAAGCACAAACACTTTCGTTCTCAAAAAACACCAGCCATGGAGATTGAAGAGGGTAAATTGTGAGATAAGGCCTGGTAGGCCCAATGGGCCCATGTCCGCAAGCCCAAAGAAGGTAGAGCCCATCCTTCGCATGGGCCCCTGACAGGACGAAGGCTCGGACTTGCCCACCACGTTTCAAGAAACTTGCTCTACAAGGATGAGAGGCTTGCTCAGCAAGCATGAGAGGCTTGCTCTACAAGGATGAGAGGCTTGCTCTACAAGGATGAGAGGCTTGCTCAGCAAGCTTGAGGGGCTTGCTCTACAAGGAAAGGAGGCAAGACCTCACCACTATAAAAAGGCCCCAACACCCTCACAAAAAGGTACGTGTAACTGACTCCTCTCTAGCACTCTAGAGTTGTAAAAAGCATTTTCTGACTTAACCTTCGGAGGGTGTTTGGCCGGCTCCACACCGGTGCCCTTTGAAGGTGTTTCAGTGTTGTTATTTCCTTTCAGGCAACGGTCATTCGAGTACAAGGACTGTGCATCTCACTGGTGAACATTTCGGCATCATCAGTTGGCGCCGTCTGTGGGAAGCGACGATCGTGACAAGTTAAGCCATTGTCGCCTCCCGGACACAAGAGTTGCATGGTACTCACGCGCTCGATGGCCAACTCCAACGACGTGCAAGGCGATGAGCCGCCAAGGCCCAACGCATTAGAAAGACAGATTCAGACCCTCGCGGCCGCAGTAGAGCGCCTCACGAAACAGAATCATGACCTGGAGGAACAGCTGCGACAGAAGAATGCGGGGCATAACGGTCAGGAGGAGAACCAAGGGGACAGCTCCGAAAGAAGAGGGACTGAGAAGCAAGGGGGCAGTAATGAGCCCAGTAAAACGGAGAGGCGCGATTCGAGCATGCCCTCCCTCACAAATGCAACGCCACCGCCCATCCTCGCGGAGATGCAGGCGATGAGAGAGCAGATGGAGGTCATGATGAACGCACTCAAGGGACGCGTCTCCAGCGACCTTGACGATTTAGTGAATAGGACGGACTCGCCGTTCACCGCATCAGTCAACTCCTGTCCCCTGCCACCAAAGTTCCGGATGCCACAGGTCGAGAGCTATGACGGGGTCAAGGACCCGTTAGATCATCTGGAAACCTTCAAGACCATGATGCACCTCCAGGGAGTCCCGGACGAGGTCATGTGTAGGGCCTTCCCTACAACACTGAGGGGCGCGGCGAGAGTCTGGTTTAGCAGGTTGACGCCAAACTCGATTAGTACTTTCAAGGAGCTGAGTGCACTTTTCACCTCGCACTTCATCGGGGGGCACAGGTACAAGAGGTCGACAGCGTGCCTAATGAGCATCAGGCAGCGGGAGGACGAGACGCTGCGGTTATACATAACCCGCTTCAACAAGGAAGCCCTCTCCATTGATGAGGCCGACGACAAGATTTTGGTGGCAGCCTTCACGAATGGCCTGCGGAAGGGAAAGTTCCTATTCTCCCTGTACAAAAATGACCCGAAGACCATGTCTGAGGTCCTATACAGGGCCACGAAATACATGAATGCGGAGGACGCACTGTCGGCTAGGGAAGACAAACCCAGGAAGAGGGAGAGACCGGAGGATGCCGGGCAGGACCACGGAAAGAAGAAACCAAGAACGGGAGATAGACGCGAGGATAAGCGTTCTAAACCCCCAGGAGGGAGATTCACGAGATTCACCCATCTGAACGCTCCGCTAGACCAGGTGCTGATGCAGATCAAAGATGAGGGATCTCTGACGTTCCCGGGAAAGCTAAAGAGCGATCCAGCCAAGCGATCCAGGAACAAGTATTGCCGTTTCCACCGAGATCACGGTCACGACACTGCGGATTGCTACGATCTGAAACAGCAGATAGAGGCCCTCATCAGAGATGGAAAACTGCAGAAGTTCGTCAGTAGAGAAAGGACGGATGTCCGAGCGGGGGAGCAGGCCCCCCGGCGGGAGAACGACCGTCAGAAACCCCCCGTTGGGGAGATAAGGATGATTATAGGAGGCACGGCAGCAACGGGATCGTCCAAGAAGGCCCGGAAGACCTACCTTAGGATGGTCCAACATGTGCAGACCACGGGTTCTGTACCCAAGATGGCGCGGAGAGAAGATCCTATCATTGGGTTCTCGGAGAACGACGCGAGGTGCCTCTACCATCCACACGACGACGCCCTCGTCGTCAGTCTAAGGGTAGGAGAGTACAACGTACACCGGATGCTGGTCGACAACGGCAGCTCGGCGGACATCCTGTACTACCCAGCGTTCCAGCAGATGGGAATAAATAGAGCACGGCTAACACCGACGAATGCCCCTTTGGTCGGCTTTGGGGGAACAAGGATACTCCCATTAGGAGCAATCACGCTCTCAGTGACAGTCGGTGACTATCCGCAGCAGATCACTCAAGACGTGACCTTCTTAGTGGTCGACTGCTCATCCGCGTACAACGGTATCATAGGGCGACCGACGCTGAACTCTTGGAAAGCAGCGACCTCAACATACCACCTGATGATCAAGTTCCCCACCGAGTACGGAATTGGAGAGTTGCGGGGAGATCAGGTGGCCGCCCGGGAATGCTATGTCGCCATGCTGGAAATGGAGGATCACCAGCAGACCCTATGCATTGGCGAACAGCAGACCGTCGCAGAGCCGGTAGAAGAGTTGGAAGAAGTCACTCTCGATGAATCGAGACCCGGACGGACGACAAGAATGGGCACCATGGCCAGCCAGACGGTAAGGCAAGACCTGGCAACCTTCCTGAAGAGTAATCAGGACGTATTCGCGTGGAGCCACGAAGATATGCCAGGAATCGATCCGTCAGTAATAGTACATAGGCTGCATGTCAACCCGGACTCCCCCCCGGTCCGGCAGAAGAAGCGGGTGTTCGCGCCGGAACGGGACAAAGCGGTTGCGGAAGAAGTTAGAAAGCTGCTGGAGGCAGGGTTCATCCGAGAAGTCTACTACCCCGACTGGCTAGCAAACGTGGTCATGGTAAAAAAGAGTAGCGGAAAGTGGAGAATGTGCGTTGACTTCACGGACCTGAACCGGGCGTGCCCGAAAGACAGCTATCCACTCCCGAGGATAGACACTCTGGTGGACTCGACGGCCAGACACGAGCTCTTGAGTTTCATGGACGCTTTCTCAGGCTACAACCAGATTAAAATGGGGGAGGAGGATCAAGAGAAAACCTCAAGGACTTTTCTGCTACAAGGTAATGCCGTTCGGACTCAAGAACGCAGGGGCCACGTATCAGAGACTGATGAATAAGATGTTCGCGCACCAGCTCGGCAGGAACGTACAAGTCTATGTCGACGACATGTTGGTAAAGAGCGTGCGCGAGGGCAACCATCTCAGCGACATTCAGGAGACATTCGACACCCTTCGGTCGTACAACATGAAGCTGAATCCAAGTAAATGTGTGTTCGGAGTTACGGCCGGGAAATTCTTGGGATTTATGGTTTCCCAAAGGGGCATAGAGGTCAACCCAGAGAAAGTGCGAGCCATAATGGAGCTAGAACCCCCGAAGACAGTAAAGGCGGTTCAGAGCTTGAACGGGAAGGTTGCGGCCCTGAACAGATTCGTCTCCAAAGCGACGGATAGGTGCTTGCCCTTCTTCCGAGTACTGAAGAAATCGTTCGAATGGACGGACGAATGCCAAAGAGCATTCGAAGATTTGAAGAGGTACCTGTCGTCACCGCCACTTCTCAGTCCGTCCGTACCCGGGGAGGAGCTGTACCTCTACATTGCAGTCTCACAGGCCGCAGTCAGCGCAGCCCTGGTGCGGGAAGACGGACACTCCCAAAGACCCGTCTATTTTGTGAGCAGGGCGTTCCGAGGAGCGGAAGAAAGGTACCCACATATGGAGAAATTGGCCCTTGCCCTAATGACCGCAGCACGGAAACTCAAACCGTATTTCCAGGCCCACGTAATCGTGGTCCTGACGGACCAGCCTCTGAGGAGAGCAATGGGCAACCCCGAGGCGGCAGGAAGGATGGCCTTGTGGGCAATTGAGCTGAGCGAATTCGACGTGCGCTACCGTCCGCGGACTTCGATAAAGGGGCAAGCGGTGGCAGATTTCATAGCCGAGTACACCCAGCCGGAAGACGAGGGGGCAGAAGGGCCGAAATTGTGGATCATCCACACGGACGGATCATCAAATCAGCACTCAGGAGGAGCCGGCGTAGTCATACGAACACCAGAAGGGGACAAGATCGAGTGCATGATAAGACTAGACTTCCCTACAACCAACAACGAAGCGGAGTATGAAGCCTTGATAGCCGGATTAGATCTCGCAAGGGCCGCGGGCGCCGGTAACATGGCCATACATTGTGACTCCCAGGTGATAACCAGTCAGATCAATGGCGATTTTGAATGTAGAAACGAACGGATGAAGAAGTACCTGGAGGAGGTGAAGGGTCGAATCGCAGGCCTCGAGGTCAAATTCATTCAGATTCCAAGGGAGGAAAACGAGTGCGCCGACCGTTTGGCCAAAGCAGCCTCCGCGGAGTTCATGAATGCGCCTAAACAGGTATTATCCTTCGTTCAAACTCACCCACTCATTGATGATGGAAAAAAGATACAGGCGATAGATGTTGGAGAGGACTGGACCACGCCCTTAAAAGGATACCTACAGTCGGGCTCTCTGCCAGACGGAAAGGATGCTGCGAGGAGGCTGAAGGTCTGGGCCACACGATTCGTGCTGATCAACGACATTTTGTACAAGAGAGGTTTCTCTCGGCCTTACCTAAGGTGTCTAAGCCAGGGCGAAGCAGAATATGTGATGAGGGAAGTCCACGAGGGGATTTGCGGGAATCACTCTGGAGCACGGTCTCTAGTGCACAAACTTATCCGAGCCGGGTACTACTGGCCCACGATGCTCACGGACGCCTAATCGTATGTGAAGGCCTGTGACAAGTGCAAGAGGTTCAGTAACCTGATCAGACGACCATCAGAAGAACTCTCACCCATCACGGCCCCATGGCCGTTCGCGCAATGGGGATTAGACATCATGGGCCCTTTCCCAACGGCTCTAAGGCAGCTAAAGTTCCTCGTAGTCGGCATCGACTACTTCACGAAGTGGGTCGAAGCAGAACCCCTCGCCACTATCACCGAGAAGAACATCCGTGCTTTCGTATGGAAAAGCATCATATGCAGGTTCGGGATCCCGAGGGTGCTTATCTCCGACAATGGAAAACAGTTCGATAACAGCGCTTTCAAGAATTTCTGCTCAGAGCTAGGCATTCGGAATCATTACTCCTCACCAGCACACCCGCAAGCAAACGGACAGGTAGAAGTCACAAACAGGACATTACTAAAGATAATCAAGACCAGGCTCGAGGGGGCAAAGGGTATTTGGCCAGACGAGCTGCCAAGCATCTTGTGGGCATATCGGACGACCGCAAGGACACCAACTGGGGAGACCCCGTTCCGACTTGCATACGGAGCCGATGCAGTCATACCAGCAGAAATCGGCCTCACCAGCTACCGCGTACAGAACTAAACGGAGGACAGGAACGAGGAAGCAATGCGCATTCAGCTAGACTTGGTGGACGAGGTCCGGGCAGTGGCTGAACAAAGATTGGCGCGATACCAGAACCTCATGTCAAAGAACTACGACTCAAAGGTGAGGCACAGAGATTTCCAGATCGGCGACCTGGTACTCCGAAAGGTCATGGGCGCTACTAAGGACCCTACTCAGGGAAAGCTCGGACCAAATTGGGAAGGACCGTATAGAATCACATCATGGCATAGGAAGGGCACGTACCACCTTGAGACCATGGACGGAAGAAAACTCCAGCATCCATGGAACACGGAGCACCTTCGGAGATACTACCAGTAGAAGTCAAGTTTTAATCCCCCAATGTATATTTACTAGATTTCGATTATTTTGTAGCAGTCGGTCAACTACTTTCGAACCTTTTGTTTTTTTTTTTTTTTTTGGAACCTTTGTTAGCCCGAGAAGGGGCAGGTACTTTCTTCTACAAGATTGAATTTGATGAAAGAACGTTCAGGACCTTGCTGTGTAAATCTTACTACTAAACGACTGCTATCAAAAGTCCCAAAGAGGACGGACCCCACCATGGGTCAAAAAATTTACAAGTCCCAAAGAGGACGGACCCCACCATGGGTCAAAAAATTTACAAGTCCTAAAGAGAGGACGGACCCAACCATGGGTCAAAAAATTTACAAGTCCTAAAAGAGGACGGACCCCACCATGGGTCAGAAAATTTACAAGTCCCAAAGAGAACGGACTCCACCATGGGTCAGAAAATTTACGAGTCCTAAAGAAAGGACCCCACCATGGGTCAAAAAATTTACAAGTCCTAAAGAGAGGACGGACCCAACCATGGGTCAAAAAATTTACAAGTCCTAAAAGAGGACGGACCCCACCATGGGTCAGAAAATTTACAAGTCCCAAAGAGGACGGACCCCACCATGGGTCAGAAAATTTACGAGTCCTAAAGAAAGGACGGACCCCACCATAGGTCAAAAAATTTACAAGTCCTAAAGAGAGGACGGACCCCACCATGGGTCAGAAAATGTACAAGTCCCAAAGAGGACGGACCCCACCATGGGTCAAAAAATTTACAAGTCCCAAAGAGGACGGACCCCACCGTGGGTTAATAACTTATAAGTCCTAAAAGAGGACGGACCCCACCATGGGTCAAAAAATTTACAAGTCCCAAAGAGGACGGACCCCACCGTGGGTTAATAACTTATAAGTCCTAAAAGAGGACGGACCCGCCACGGGTTAATAACTTGCAAGTCCTAGAAGAGGACGGACACGACCATGGTTTGGAAATTCATACTGACCCACTAAGTAGACGGACACCAACATGCACCAGAGATGTATACGAGTTCAAAAAATGAACGGACCCAACTGGGTCGCAAAAACATAAAGGTCCACGACGTGAACGGATAGAATTAAGCAGGTATTTAATATCAAGACGGAGCATACATCAACATTATCAATACGATATTAAAAGAAGCATTTCAATAAATCAGTTTAAATGTCAAGTACAAATGATGTAAAATAAGCCCTACACACGACGGGCAAAAATCCAATGAGTTTTCCGATATAATTAATACAAAACAGAGAACGGCTACACGCTGGGGGCGACGGGGTCCTTGGGCTCTGGGGTCTTCGCTTCTTCAGCTTCAGGCTCAGGGGCGACGGAAACAGGCTTCTCCTCGGCAAAAAGGTCAGCAGTGTCATCAGAGGCGTCTGGTTGGACGGACATACCCTCTGCGACGTTGATATCGACGGCTGAAAAGTCGAACTTGGGGTATAGAGCCTTGGCCTGACGGATGGCATCCTCAAAGCCGTCAGTATACGAAGACCCAAGCTCCGTCAAGAGGGCGTCCGAGTCGCGGTACTCTTGGACGGCCTTCTCCTTGGCCAGACGAAGCTCGTCCTCCTTATCTTCCAGGATGGCTTTGAGTTCCTCCACCGTCCTCTGAAGCTCGTCCCTTACCTCCTCTGCCAGCTTGAGCTTTTTCTCCGTCACGACCCTCCAGTTTTTGAGCTCGAGCAGCTCCTCCTCCGTCACCCTGGCCTGGTCACGGACCCTCTCCAACGCCGTCTCGTTGCGAAGAGCCCGGTCCATCAGACCCTTCGTCATTAGCATAGCCTGACGATCAAATTGGACTTGGTAAAAAAATGATGACAACAAAAGAAATTGAAAGATCAATGGTGACGGGTACTTACTTGGGCAATACTGAAGAGGCCCGTCTCCCCCATGGCCTCCGTCGAATGGTTCCCCAAATCCTCGTAGTCCTCGCTCCCAATGATGGAGGAGATCTTCCCCAAGGCATATTTTGGGTCCTCACGGAGTAGGACGGGCGGTTTCTTCTGGCTGCCCGGGGGAGCAACCATCAGACCTTTCCCCGCCCCAGGCTTGGCAGGGGTCACCGTTTTCTTTCCCTCCGCCATGAGGCCTATGACGGGCTCCGTAGAAACTTTCTGTTTCTTGGGCGCACGGTCGACCCTGGGCATCGGTCTCTTCGCCAGGGGCCTACTCGAGCCCGTCCCCATCACCCCTACGTCCGTTTCTTTGTTCTTGGCGGCTTTGCTTCTGATGGCGGCCCTCCTCTTCGCGTCGTCCATCTCTGTAGAAACAAAAGTAGACGGGTGAAACTCAAAACGAATGAACAAAAGCGAAAAGATGTGACGGACTTACGCTGACGGGTGCGTTCCTCGTATTTTATCGCGGCGGCTGTAGGCTCAGGTCCGTCGCAATACCAGTGGACGGTATTTAGATTGACAAGCTTCGCCCAAGTCCGTTCCTCTGGTTTCGTCTTTGAAAAAATTTTCTCCAAAAAGCTGAACTCCTCTAAGTCAACTTGTGGACGCCGTCGCACTGAAGAAAAAACGGAGAGAAATTTAGGACGGCTATTAAAAAGTTAAAGCAAAATTACCTACGTAACGCGACGGGCTGAACTGTACCGGACGGGTCCAAGATGCCCCATGTTTTGTCGACGGGCAGAAAATCCGTCTCCCCCGGGTGGCACATCCAACCGTCACCCTCCAGGAAGAAGTAGCGGCTCTTCCAATCCCGGTTGGAGTCCGGGGTCTCATAAATGACTTTCAGGACGGACTTCCTAGGAACAAAACTGTACATGCCCCTCGATTTGTCTATCTCGTCCGGACGGTAGCAATGGAGGAACTCCCGTGCCGTCAACGACCTCGTGCCGTTGGACATGGCTCCGTACAAGACCTCCATTGCAATAAAGACCCTCCAGGCGTTGGGGGAAACCTGGCTGACGGATATACCTAAGAAGTGGAGGAGCTCTCGTTTTACCCTGTTCAAGGGGAATCTAAGTCCGGCCTTCAGCGCTTGTTCGTACACCCCCAAGTCATCCACCCCGTCATAATAACACTTCTCGGATTTGTAGGGTAGACGGATGGGGATGTGATCAGGTATTTGGTAGATCGCCCTAATTGTCTTGAAGTGGACTTCCTTAATTGTTGACACAAATTTGTGCACCGTCCACTCAGGCAGCATGACGAACTCCCTAAGTCCGTCATCCCCGACTACAGTTCTATGTTCTCCACCGTCGTCAGAACCTTCCCCTGGTTCGGCCAACTCCGTATCCTCATTTGTTGAGGACGGTGAAGTGGCAGACGGAGTCCTCTCGATCAATTCGTCCGGATCTTTGTAACCAGACGGGTACAGTTCCTCGTAATCCGCTCCGTCGCGGACGAAGGACTGGTTACTCGACGCACTAGACATTTCCTACAACGGATTGACAAAGCCTAAGACGGACTGTCTAAAATAAAAAAAGGGAGAGACAGATGCAAGAAGTCTAATGTTTCTATCATGACAAATATGAAAATTGAAGGAACATCAAGGGGGACGGATAGGATCACTTACCGAATAAAGGAGCGAACGGGTTGATCTCGTTGTTGGAAGATGTGAACGGGTAAACTCTGACAAACGACGGACTCGCTCTGACAGTGAATTTTCTACGCAAAGTAGAAAAATGAGGGAGAAATGCTGGTTTTTATAGGCGGAGTGCACGGAAGACGAAGCGGCACTTCGATCCAAGATACGGACCAATCTACGAGTGACACGTGTCTTCGTCTTAAATGCTTCTGCAGTCTGTCAGACCCCCACAGTCATGATGGTTCCCATATCCGTCGCCCCCTTTCCGAAGATCCTCATCACCAACATCCATTGAGCTCTGATCGTCACCTCTATTACTCCGTCTTCCACCAATCTGTACTTATGGTTGCCGTCCCAGTTCTTTGTTACCGTTCGTCCACGCCCATCCGTCACCTCCTTAAAGACGGACCATCTCTCTTGTTTGTTTTTACCGTCACCCCAATTGACCGTCCGCACGACGGAGACGGGTCAAATGGGGTGAAGGGGGCAGCTGAAGAGGGTAAATTGTGAGATAAGGCCTGGTAGGCCCAATGGGCCCATGTCCGCAAGCCCAAAGAAGGTAGAGCCCATCCTTCGCATGGGCCCCTGACAGGACGAAGGCTCGGACTTGCCCACCACGTTTCAAGAAACTTGCTCTACAAGGATGAGAGGCTTGCTCAGCAAGCATGAGAGGCTTGCTCTACAAGGATGAGAGGCTTGCTCTACAAGGATGAGAGACTTGCTCAGCAAGCTTGAGGGGCTTGCTCTACAAGGAAAGGAGGCAAGACCTCACCACTATAAAAAGGCCCCAACACCCTCACAAAAAGGTACGTGTAACTGACTCATCTCTAGCACTCTAGAGTTGTAAAAAGCATTTTCTGACTTAACCTTCGGAGGGTGTTTGGCCGGCTCCACACCGGTGCCCTTTGAAGGTGTTTCAGTGTTGTTATTTCCTTTCAGGCAACGGTCATTCGAGTACAAGGACTGTGCATCTCACTGGTGAACATTTCGGCATCATCAGAGATAATAAAGAAGGGTTTTCCACCTTCTCCATGGCAATCCTCCATTGGATCGGAGGTGCTGCAGAATGAAAGATTTTACAAGTAGCACGAAAATGCAAATAATCAACTAAGATGAGACGCTCAGCAATCACTTTAACCATGTCAAAATGAAGGATAGATATATCATTTGTGGACTCCATGTCCTTTAAATCATTCTCTCTTCCATAAACCTTCCCACTCTCTTGTTCTTTAGTATAACTTTTGTGCTCGTCTTCTTTTAGAGTATTTGTTAACCTATATAAGCACGAACCTATATCAGCAAGGAATAGAAGAGAAATAAATAGATAAAATCAACAAAATCTATATAGCAAATAAATCATTCAAAGTGTTCAAACATTCAATAGATATAGATACCTTACAAAATTGCTATTAGTAATAAAAGCATGTGCAGTTTTTTTATTAATAATACTACTTATCTGTTCCTTTTTGGATGTTTGTCAACTTTATGTAGTAAATTTTAAGTTCTTCAATTATAAAACTAGTTTGTACGGCACCTACCATATATGAATTTGCATTAGTAACCAAAGATTGTTGACAAACAAGTATAGATTTTGATATATATAATTTTTTTTTCCAATTATGATTTTCAATGTGCAAAAATATAGAAGTTGACAAACAATTAGAAGTTTCGCAAGTGAACAATTACCTGAGACCAGGCATAATCCAAACCGGACAAGATCGCTGTAGTCTTGGTAGATTTAGAAAAGTTGAGGAAATCGAAATTGTTCCATCTTCTATGTTGTACGAGTACAATTTTTTGCAAGTATCATCACCATGTAAAGTAAAATATACACGATTTGCCACATCTGGGTCAATTACAGGGATGGAAAACGCTTGCTGATCAACCATGTCCAAAGGCAAAAAAAAAGCCCGGTCCTTCGCAGTTTCTACCTGTACCCACTCTTTGTTAGAAAAATTTAATCTATGGATCCCAATTGCTAAAACGCCTGTCAAACTTTCATCCTTATACTGTATTTCAACTGTGAATAGATCGCCACAAGATTCCATCAAGTGCACATGTTTCGGACGAGCTGACCGTAGAAAGACATTTAGGGGCTCGATTTTAAGGCCGTCCCGATGAATTTCATGAATTTTTACAAGCTTCCTGCAGCAATCATGATAATTTCCAAACGGTGTCCATACTGCATACAAATTACCATCGCAGCAAACAGGGCTAATTAGTAGATTAGGCAGTGTCGGCACCATCGTTTCTTCCGCCTGTCCTACCTCCTTTATAGTTCGTTTCAGCTCATCATAATAGCATAACTCGGTCCATTCTTCATCGCCAAGTTCACAGTATAAGATATTGTTCATACGGTCAAAAAATAAGATGACCTTGCAACCTGGTTCGCTTGGAGGAGACGTCAAGATGCAATCTGTAATAGCTACTTCGGGCATGCACGGAAGTGTTATTTTCTCCATAGTTACAGGATTCCACAATATGAGGCAGAAATCTCTACCCAAATATAAACACCAACCGTGACAATTAGCCCAAAAATACCTATTCCGCAACGCTGGGATTCTACGTATGCACGTTTCATTGGGATTTGATATGCTGCAAAATATCTGCTTGTTATTGTTATCGCCAAAGGAATAAACAAGCCAAGGATAGGGTTCAGGCGGAGGCGGACGATGCTGTTCTTCCTTCTTTGCTGCCGATTTCTTCTTCATGATGAAAAGTAGACTTGCAAATTAAGGGTCAAGAATTTAAAGAGTTCAAACTGAGTGGTGTTTGAGTTTGAAAGACTCGAAGTCCTTGTTTATATAAGGACTAGAGTCCTAGAACTTGAGGCCAAAATGAGTATTTAACAATAAAATACAAACAATTTAGTTAGTAGGCGAACGTATCAAACTATATCCATTTCTAACAAATCGAGCCTTTGAGGCTCGATATTCATGCTATAAATCGACCCTCTAAGGCTCGGTTTGCATGTTCTCACGTGGCAAAGTTCCACGTGGCATTTACGTGGAACTCGAGTCTCAAAGACTCGAGTTCCATGTAAATGCCACGTGGACGCCTACATGGCTTCAAACTCGAGTCTGTGAGACTCGGTTTACTAAAAGTGAAACCGAGTCTCAGAGACTCGATTTTGGAAAGCTTACAGCCCTGCCCATTGTCATGTCTGGTCATGTCTGTGAGATAGGCCATGTCCCTATGTTTTTTGTCTGTTTTGGGAGGTGCATGTGATGCGAATAAAGTGTCTGATAGCCCATAATATCATGTTGACTGTTTTGAGCTGTTTTGAGCTGTTTTGAAAGAAAAGTTGCAGTATGTTTTGTCTGTTTTGGGAGGTATCAGCGAATATTAAGTTTACGGATAAAAAACTCTCACACCTTCAGCAAGTGAACAGAACATTAACAATTCTCACACCTTCAACAACTTGAATCCCAGAACCTCAATAACTCTCACAGAACCTCTCTCAACAACTCTCACACAACCTCTCTCAGCAATTGTCACAGAAACTCATAAACTCTCATACATATTCAGCAGCAAAACATTGCTCCTCTCAGTCTCATACAATTTTAGCAGTACATTTGCACATCCTCATGTCAGGTAAGGGTCTCCTCACTCTCTACTTGGTTGTTTAGTGTATATAGCTGCTTTAGAAAGTATTGCTTGCATTGAATTTGTCATGCCATATCCACTTTTGTTAAATAATTGTTTGTATTAGGCAAATATATTTGTTCCCTGAAAATATATTTGTTTGTGTTAAAATATGTATATTTGTTTCCTTCTAAAAAATATGTATATATAATTATATTTATATTTATATTTATATATTTGTACAACTATATATTTAAATATTTATAGAAATATATTTATAGAAGTATGTAATTATTTAATTATATAGTTGTATAAATATATAAAGATAAATATATTTATATAAATATTTAAAGATTTAATTATATAGTTGTATAAATATATAAATATAAATAGAAATAAATACTATATATCTAAATATTTATATAAATATATTTCGATAAATATTTTTATATAAATATATACATATTTAATTATATAGTTGTATAAATATATAAATATTTAATTATATAGTTGTATAAATATATAAATTTGAGTTTGTATAATTATATAAATATTAATTGTATAATTATATAAATATTTGAGTTTGTATTAATTATATAGTTCTATAAATATTTAATTATATAGTTGTATAAATATATCAAATTTGAGTTTGTATATTACATCTGGTATATTTGATTGTATATTAATGCCTTGATTTTGAAATTAGATGATATGTCTAATTTGATTGATCATAATCATATTCACATTAGTGTTTTTTTTTTTTTTTTTTTTGTCTGATGAACCCTGCTCTATGTTATTTCATTAATAGTAGTGTAATAGGGTATGCCATTAATTTAAAATTACTTGAATGATGTTGTTACATAATTGCACTCATTCATTTGCACATTCTCATGGCTTTTGTTGTTTGGTTTGATATTTTTATTTATATTTTTGTTAGAGCTGAGTTTAAATTTTGTAATGGGGGTGAGTTTTGTCTGTAGTTTTTTTATTTGTTTGAGTACGAAATTATAAATATTGAGTGTGTTTGTATGTGATGTGGGGTGAGTATATGCAATTGTTACACTTATAGAAGTTGTGATTTCTGTACTTTGAGTAGATAGAAAAGGTTTTGCAATTGATATTAAATGAAAGAGATCAAATATGTCACTAACATAAATTTACTTGGCTCTCTAACAGGTTCACAATCTTTCAAGAATATTGATATAAATGTATACTTCGGTGGACCCCTTGACAATCCTGAAGGGATTGACGGATTCCCATTTAGAGGGGAGGGTATCGAATGCTACTATATGATGTTACGTCGTAAGTTGAAAACGTTGAATGATTTGAATAGGAAAATAATGGATGAATTGAAATTGAACCCTGCTTGGTATGTCATCAATATTATGTATCATTACCCACAAGAAGTCCTTCATGAACAGATAAATTACAGGTATATGATGATCAACGAAGATAAACATGTCAAGATGATGTTTAATAGGATCCAAAAAATGCCTCAAGTAAATGCTGCTGAGTTGTATGTAAGTTTGGAGGCGGCTGTAGACAACACTACTGAGGTGGTGCAACAAACAACTACGGCTTTACAATTTATAGCCCTAGATGATGGATGCACTACAATGGGAGGATATACAATGGGAGGTTATACGCTCCCATCTGAAGATTATGTTGCGAATACTGGTGAAACCTTCTATTCCCAACAGAGCCATTTAGAGGAGGAAGACGAAGACGAAGATGAAGAACATGCTATGAATGATGGTGAAAATCTTGATGATGTGGATCAGTATGAAGAGATGATTGAGCGAGGCGACTTTGAGAACGATATTGATGAGCATGAAGTCGTTCCCAATTTTGAAGAGGAAAATATGGAGTACCATGATGAAGGTGATGCAGACGATGATATTGGTGTCCAGCATGATACAAATACGACCACTGGGTACAGTGCTCCTGCGGAGTCATTCTACGCAAATACTTGGCAAGATATGGTTGATCCATCACGTCTTCAGATACCATTTCTTTGTACTTGGGAAGATGGGATGCATTTTTGTAAAGGGTTGACTTTTGCAAATAAAGAGGCGGTGAAGAATGCATTGATCAAATACGCAGCAAAGGATAATAGACATTTCATAACCCAAAGGTCGACCAAAACTCAATTGTGCGCCACATGCATTGACGACAACTGCAAGTGGTATGTTGGGGCATACATGAAGCCTAAATTGAATGGTCTGTGGATGGTCACGTCTTATGTGGGTCCACACACTTGTATACCCTTTGGCCTGCGAAGAGACGGTAAAATGATGGATTCTAATTTTGTTGCATCAGAAATTGTGGGAAGATTGCGACAAAAGCACACTGCTCCTATTGATGAGCTCTGGCAAATCATCAAGATTAAGTATGATCATGAGCTTTCTTACTATAAAGTATGGCACGCAAAACAGAAGGCAATTGCTAAGATATTTGGGGATTGGGAGGAGTCTTACCAAAGGTTGCGAAAGTTGTTGTTGGCATACTTGGATCAGGACTCAGGTACCCAGTACAGGTATCACACCATACCTAGGCCAAACGAAGGTACTGCGTTACTGCGCTATGTATATTGGGCATTCGCTCCATGCATTGCTGCATTCCAATATTGCAGGCCAGTGATTAGCATTGATGGGACTCATCTGTATGGTAAATACAAAGGGGTATTGATGGTTGCAATGGCAACTGATGCTAACCAAAAGGTTTTGCCTATCGCCTTTGCTGTTGTGGACAAGGAGTCAGGGGCTAGTTGGGGGTGGTTTTTAGAGTGTCTTAGGACTTCGATTGAGCATGTCATGCCAAATCGTGGCATTTGTATTATTTCTGATCGACATAAAGGTATCAAATGTGCCATTCGAGAGTGGCCTAGAAATGCAAGTGATGGAACAGAACAAGTATTTCACCGATATTGCCTTCGACATGTTGCTAGCAACTTCAACACACACTTTGAGAACTCGACTCTAAAGGCATTGGCCTTGAAAGCTGGATATGCCACTAATGAAGCTAAATTTGAGTCCATAATGCAAATCATTAAGGAGGCCGAGATTAATTTATTGAGGGGTGTAGACCCTACTGATCGCCGGATTGCACGTTATATGCCATACACATATCTAATCAGTGAGGATCTGGACAAATGGACCCAGTCACATGATGGTGGAAGACGTTACGGGGCAATGACAACCAATATCTCTGAGTGCTTTAATGGGGTGCTTAAAGGTGCCCGCAGTTTGCCCATTGCTGCAATGGTTGAGTTCACTTGGTTTAAACTTGTTGCATATTTCCACGATCGACATAAACAAATTACTTCTGATCTCTCTCGAGGTAAGGTGTGGAGTGATTATGCAATGGAGATCTATAACAAAAATGAGCAGAAAATCGCTGGACACACTCTGAGGAATTATAATCATGCAGAGGGTATATATCAAGTGGTTACCCCGTATAACGACCATAGAGCTGGAGGGGGAAATCACAGTCATGATGTGCGCATATTTGATAGAATCTGTGGTTGCGGAAAGTGGCAAAACTTGAAGATCCCTTGTTCACATGCAATTAAAGTTCTTAAAGGTTTGCACCTCGATGCGACCAGCTATATTGACCCATGTTACAGTTTGAACAACGCCATTCTCACATATTCACATAATTTTGTGGTGCCAAAGTCAGAGTCATTGTGGAGGGACGTTCGCGGACCACGGTGGGTGCCTGACCGACAATTGTTGCGGGCCAAAGGTCGTCCTATGATGTCAAGAATAAGGAATGAAATGGATGGGGTACGGCGAGAACGGGGAAGTCGGAGGGAAGATCCAGACTTGAGGGAGATTCAACCAAGGCAACGATGTAGAGTGTGTCATGAAGAGGGGCATAACCGCAGAAGCTGTCCCAATTCCCGTGGGGCTTCGACAAGTGGTAGTGCTATAAACTAGGCAAGTGCCGTCACTGTTTTTATATAATATACTCAGAATGTCATTTCGTTTTTCTTCTTTGCATTTTTGGAAACTAATAACCGTATTTAATGTTTGTCAGGCAAGCGCCCACTGGCTTGGAATAAGTGACATTGTACGTGGGAGTTGTCGTTATCTTCTGTATGGACAAGCTAGGTGATTATGTAGAGTATGTTCTATCAGTATGGACAAGTGTTACGTGACTATGTATAATATGTTATATCAGTATGGAGCTTCCACTAGGCGAATATGTAGACTATGTTGTATGAACTTAGTTGTTATTTTGTTTATTGTTGTAAATTACGGATAATTGAACTATTTGGTATCCATTTTACTCGTTACATTAGTTGCGTGATGCAGCTTTTTCCTATACTGATAGAACAATGATATTACTTTGGCAAGTTCAACCACAATGCCCGTATGTATTGAACTGCCATTGTGTGCTAAGAGGGGCTGAATAAATTTTATTGAATTGTTACTGTTTTAATCTGGATGTAGAACTCATATTTGAAATTGTGAATATAAGAAAAAAAAATTTAGTTGAATGTTAAATTAGAGTTTAGGAAAAAAAAAGATAAAGCATTTAACTCCTACGTAAAATACTGCCTATAAATAGGACCATACTTTTCTTTTTTAAGATTTTCTATTATTTGGTCAATTTCATATCAAAAAATATTTTCTCTAATTAATGACCATTTTTTAAAGAGTGGTATTTTTTCATATTTTTTTGTGGTTATTGGGTTTGACTAATTATTTTAGTGTATGTGTTCTAAGTGGTGCCCTCTCTTTCTCCTATTACTTTTTGTATGTTGTTTTTGTTACGTTTATCCCTTACGAATTTATATTTTTGTATTTTGTGGCAGGGTGACATATTAATAATTTTGTTAGATTGCATAGCAGTCACATGCAATCAAAACCTGCGGCAAAAAAATAAACGAAAACCAATCCCACTGGAACTATTTCCATAAATAGAAATCGAGTAATTAGCATAATTGGGGAAAACAAAAAAATGTTATTACAAATCCCAGTAGAAATCGAGTATCTTATACTCGGTTTCCATAAATAGAAATCGAGTCTCTAAGACTTGATTTCTATTTATGGAAACCGAGTCTCTAAGACTTGATTTCTATTTATGGAAACCGAGTATAAGATACTCGATTTCTACTGGGATTTGTTTTTTTTTTTTCCCCCCCGATTATGCATTAAGAGAGCATGAACTGCATTCATAATAAGGACGTGGATCATGACATAGGAAAAGATCAGTGCTGCAGTAACTACATGTTTGCATGCACATGATATTGTAAAATTTAATGTACTTGATCCTGTGAGGTAGCAATCTGTCCATATTCTATATTTTTCCAATATCGAACTGCTTAATTATAACAAATAAGAAAATCAATTCTAATTCTTGGTTGTATTCCACCATAGCAACCAAATAAAATGTAAAGGGAATCACAATTTATTCTTAGGGATACGAATTCCTATTCCAGTAATTTTGTGTAGCAGATCTCACCTAAAATCTGGATATATTCAAATAATTAACAGAAGATACAAAAGTGGAACAAATTTCCTCGGAAATAATGGAAAGAAACAAAGCAACACATACAACGCATCCCATCTTTCATCAAATTCAGAATCCTCAGTGGCAGCTACAACTTCTATCTCACCATCTTCATCGTCATCATCAATTTCATTCATATCATCATCATCATCGTCATCAGATATCTCCGAAATAGTCAGCAACGTATATAATCTTCTGTGCAGCAGCAGCCCTTTCCCATAATTCCAGCTTTCTTCTGTGCAGCAGCTTCACCCCTTGCTTTCCCTCTCATTTTCTTTCTTAACTCCTCTGACTGATGACTGAGCATCACTTTTCTCCAGCTCCTAAATGACATAAAACTAAAAACATTCAAGAAACAGAAAGACACAAAAATAAACAGTCAAAATCACAAGGAATTTTTAATTTTGCAGTCATACATCGAGTTGCTCCTCCGAAGCATCAAGATCTTTCCTCCGAAAGGACTTTGGAGTTTCCTTTCGCAAGTCATCAACCTTTATGCTTGTCCCAACCTCAGAGGTAGGGTCCAAGGAAACCGATGAAAAGGCTGACGAGGTTCTGAAGTTAGATATTCTGGACTGTTGGACTCCTGACAATCATTACCGATGGTCTAAATCCAAATGCAGTCAAACATTCAGAGGTAGACCATCGGTAGTGATTGTCTGGCGTCCAACAATCCAAAATATCCAACTTCAGAACCTCCTCAGCCATTTCATCAGTTTCCTTGGACCCTACCTCTGAGGTTGGGACAACCATAAGTATCTGCAATAAGACCCACTGCATGTGATTCAATCCCCACCTACAAAGAGTCATACAGTAGTAAGGCACATGTTTTAAGACAGAATTGGGAAGTGTCCAAGCAGTATACATGCATTTAAAAAAAGTATACACAGTATATGAAGTTATGGCAACTCACCTCTAAATTACCAACAGCCAAGTAAACAACATATATATGGGGCCAAAAAGTGTTGAACAACAGTGTTCAAGAGGGCCAAAAAGAATATATGTTTCACTGTGTTTCAAAACTTCTGCTTTAAACAGATTAAAAATATCTACACTAAGCTTTATAAATTTGATATGCTTTACATTATAAAACTTTTATATTTTACGAAGATGAAGTGGAAGAGAAGAAAACAAAACATAAAACATCACATACACCACAAACAATTCATCAAACCTGGGAGTGTGGAAAGCCTTTGTTTTTATCATTCTCCCTATGTTCTGCGTGTGGCTTACATCAAGAGCTGCATCAACCTGTATAACACCTTCAGAATCAAATCGTTTCTACATCTGAGAACTACTTTTTATACAAGAAAACTCAGTATGGTAGGTCTCATGTGTATGTATGGGTATAAGATAATGAAAAGCCATAGCCTAACAATTTGCAAATCACACAAAGATTTTTTTTTTTTCTGTAGGTTGGATTAAAGATTAGTTAAGTTGAAAGAATTATGATAGAGGTGTCCCCATTGACTAACCCAATAGTAGTAGGATTATCGAGGGTATATCAACTCATTTGGAAGAATTAAGTACCTCATCCAATATGTAAAGCAGAGCTGGTTTAAAGAGTAGGAGTGCCAAGATTAGAGAAAGTGCAAGTACAGATCGTTGGCCTCCACTGAGTTCTGACAGGGATTGTTTCCAAACAGATCCAAATGCAACACGAACCTGAAGACCATGAAGGAAGCTGCATCCTTCAGGAGGTTCTAGCTTTGCCATGGTTCCAGGCAATAGGGTAGAAAAGATGGATCCAAAGTCACTGCAGAAAATGGACAAATTTCTGAAAGTAATTCTAATCAAAGCTTTGAGAAATAACAACCACATGAAACATCAAAATACATGGAGGAGATAGAGCAATCTTTTCCAATCTCCACTACAACTTAGAGAGCAGATCTCAAATAAAACACAGCTTACCTGTTAACTTTTACCCAAGTAACTTTTAGTGTTTCTTTCTTCTTCTCATCTAGCTCTTCAATGACCTTCTTGATTTTGGACTTGTCATTCTAGGAAAAACAAACCTGAATTAAGTGAAGAGAAATCAAAGTATAACGTCAGACAGATCAGGGGTACAAACCTCAATGATGTTCTTCTTGGACATCAAGTCATTGTACTCATCTTCTGCTTTCTCAAACATTGCCATAACTTTCTTCTTCACCCTTTTCTCAAGGCTTCATAGATGAAACAAGAACAAATATATGATCGCCACTTTGTGTAATGAAAGTCAATAAATTATTGGGGAAAAACTACTAATAGAAGAGCATACAAATAACCAAAAAGATAATAATAATCAATGAATTTTAATCAAACTCATAACAATGAATTTTCTAAGTCACACACCCAGAAATTAATAACAATCACCATCATATTAAATTCCAATGGAAGTCCAAGCATGCATTAATTGGCAAAAGCAGACTCTTAGACTTTCAACTCACCCTTTTTTAAGGGCTGCAGCATACATAAGCTCAAACTTCAAAATAACTGCAGAAGTGGGTGGACCCTGCAAATAAAGTGCCATATAATTAGGCAAGACATGATAACAGTAGTAGATACCAAAGGCCAAAAAGCGAGCAGAGAGAGAGAGAGTGAGAGAGGGATACACTACCTCATATCTATCAACAGGTAGATTAAATGAGATCATGATGGATAAGAGAACATCCTGCCTTGCATACTTGATCCGGAAAGGCTGGGTTGAGAAACTGTTTTCTGTGTCATCAATCCTCCATACTCCGTATACATCATCAGAACCCAGATCAGGAACTACAGCTCAAAAAAGTTTCACTACCTCTTAGTCCTTAGCTTGTCTAAAGAAATATCAAAGATCCCAACTACCAGAAAAGTTACTATTTACGAATTGCAAACATATCTCCAATCAGTGATAAAATGCAGAATATGTAATAAATCAAAATCATTGAAAGTCATCTAAATATCTTGAAGAAGTACAGAAAGTGCAAACATTCTGAAGCAACCATGTACTTCATCATGGGTGCACCTAACTGAACTGAGCTACCTTAGAATCTAAATGCTAGAATAAAAATGACCACCTAATCAGAATATCAGCCAAAATGAGGGAGAATTATGGGGGGGGGGATCTCTGGAGGGTTTTTTATTCCTTCATAATTCAGATGAGTAAACATCATGATTAGAGAGCTAACTGCTATTGTCAAAATCTGCCCTGTCAGTATTGTCAAAATCTGCTATCAAAACTTGCATGGGCAGATAATGTGCTTCAGGAAAAGGCAAAAGTCCACCAATCTGTGATTTAGAAAAGTTATACTTTATAAACCTGTGTTTTTTAAGATTATTGGTTGCATCCTTTAACATTGTAACTTAATGGATGCTGACAAAGTGAATCTCAAGTCAGTAAAGTGACATTTTTCTAAACTATAAGTTGGAAAATCAAATTCAACTATACCACAAGTGGGTAGAGTGTAGTTTAGACAATATAAACTTTCAAATAAAGCCCTACAGGCTTGCAATATCTCTCTCTCTCTCAAACTTTTGTCTCTAACGTATCTCTGATTTCTACACTGTTGCATGACTCATGGATTTCATTCTCCACAGCACTAGAGCTTATAGAGCTTTGGTGATCAACACATACATGATATGTTGGAATCTATGCTAGCTATGGATTTAAATTGGAAAACTCTCCCTCCATCGCTTATATATAGGAGGAGGAGATGTCCAAAACATGGGTGTTCATTCTCCTTTCCCTATTCGAACTAAGGTTCTTCCTTCATACATTTTCTTATAACCGTTTCCTTCTAATAACCCATATTCTTCTATACCCTTTCCCCCAATGGTTACATTAGCAATTTTTCATTTATTGATCTGAGAAGTTTCAATTTTCCAATTTACATTGGGACAGATATAAATATAATGGAGATTTCATTAATTGAAATCGCTGAAATTTTGTACAAATTACCATTGAAGAGAAGTAATTCAGGGACATTATCCTGATAATACAGCTGATTTTAATGAAATGTTCATAGTAGGTATGGCTCCGAATAAGGCTTTAAGACTCTGGCCCATCTTACTCTCTAATGGTTAGGACTCGAAAAACTGTTTTTGGAAAATGATGGATCTTGCTTTCGGAAGAAAGGAGAGAAATAAATTGACATTTTGAGAGAAGAGAGACATAGTAACAGGAGGCCATTTATGGCACTTGAATTTTTTTTTTTTTTCCCTTTTTTGATAAGTTAGGCCCCAAGGGGAGAGGGCAGGGGATGTTATTTATGGTGCTTTAATTTATGGGAGTTTGTTCCTTTTGTTGTTTTCATTCAATATGTGCTTACATTTTAATGCCCTCAGTTTGCATAAATCTCTATGTGGTTCCTGATCCAAGGATTAAGAATGTTGCATTCACTTTTAAGAGCGCTCTCAGTTGCAGAGATAAAGGAACAAACAAACACAAAGACACAAACAGAGATATGCTTTTCTTTTCTTTTCTTTTTCCCTTTTTTTTTGGGAGGGGGAGGAAGAGAGAGGATAGCTAACTTTTTTTATTTATTATTATTATTTTTAAGAAAATAAGCTACGAAATATGAACATACTTGAGAAGAAACACATCTATGATGAAATTTGAAAATTGTCTTTTTAACTCATGAAGAGGCAATATGAGAATGCAATAGGTTTTAGCTACCTCAAATTTGAAGACAAAGTAACCTCTTCCTTTTGATATTTTGTGGCCATGGACCTCATACATTCTGCTCTTATTAGGCAGCCCTTCTTGGAGGAGACACAGGATTGACTCAAATTGGTTCCGGTTCATGGAATCTCCAACCAACATCAGCCTTTTGCCTCTCAGCCTCATCAAGAAGTCTGCTGCATTAAACCTACGAGTGAAAAATGAATGCAGAAAAGATATGTACCTCTAATTAATCTGACAAATTATCAAGAACAGGGAAACAATGAAAAACTGCAGTAAACGTATACTGACAAATAATTTTCAGTGTCACTTCCAAGAGCAGAATGAAAAATGCCCCTCATTAAGAAGAGGCTGGAATTTTAATGTTAGAGAACAGGTTACAGAAGACCTAATCTAAGATCTATGGACGTGAACAACAGAAATTAGACGAAAAAGCTCAACCAATCACACAAACTCTCAGATTTATTCATCCAAAACAAGGTAATGTCCATGGGGTTGCTACAGTTTTATTATGAAGGCTACAACAGAAGTTATGGGGTTCATAGCTTATATACCACCCTATTTCTCATGCTACAAGCAAGTGGGAAATTACAATAAAGGGCCTGGGGCATCGAAAGTGTACTCAAATTCTGGATATACCCTCAATACTTGTACGGCCCTCAAACCCCTGGCATAACCAACACAATAGATCGGGCTCCATACACATCCCATCACTTAAGTCCAGCAGTTAAGTTTATAATGCCAATCTAAATCATATTCTCACAATGCACAATTGCGGGCTGAAAGAAAAGAAATTACTTATCCTAAAACAACAAGATGTTAGAATTCTATTCTCTCCAGCAGCAGTCAAATGGAGCATAAGTTCTTCATATGATCTAATTCACTATTTACCTCAGAGCTTGTTAAAAAATGTCAATGTCAGCTGCATATGGACAAAATGAATCTTCAGACTTGACATGCTGATATATAACATTTGGATTAGAATATAGTCAATCGCATATCGGAACCATAGGTAGAACCATTTGCACCAGAAATGGTCCCCCCTTTGGTTCTTGTTTGTGTGGCATTTATTTCAATGCTTTAAAATAATTCCACTTTCTAGAACTGCTTCAGTTAGCTGATTTTGACAGAAAATGTTTGAAATCCATGTCTACATAGATAAATTTGGAAATAAATTTGTCAAGACATGATAAGTATTTTTACACTTCAGTTGCTTCTAGGTAGTTATCTCTTTCCCAATCAGTAGCCATCCATGATTCCATTCAAGAATTACAATGACAATCATAATTAAAGACAAGGTCTTGTAACCTTCTGCTACATTACCCTTAAGTTGAAAGTAAATATAATAAAAGCAAAACAGAAAAAAATCTTCTGAAAACCTCCATGACAGTGCAGACTGCTATGAGAGACATTGTACATAGGTCCATAGTAAGCATGTCATAAAAGAGACTAATGGGGACATTTGTGGACAACACATTATATTTCAAGTGAATACAAGTAAGCTATAAGAGTTCCCTAATGAGACAGCTAGCTCTCTATGGTATGACAGTTGAAAAGGCTTTTACCCCTCAGCTGTCTTTGAAAGAAACCTTCACCATGTTTTTGGTTTTCAATTTTCAGAAATGTGCAAGAGTATGTTATTATTTTATTTGCACTTCCTATTTATGGACACTAACCCGGGGTGGGGGGGGGGGGGGTGGGGTGATTACTGTTCTTGTTGTTTACAGCAACATAAAGAAGATGTCAACTAATGAAGAACCACACGAGCAACAAGACAAAACCATGAAAACAAATTTATAACAAAGAGTAAGATATATGAATAAATCACTCTTAACTTTTTTCAACAATCAAATGGGAACAGTTAACCAAGTTACAAGACATTCTTCAAGACCCGAGGATCAGTGAAGCAATCAATTGATAGAACATTGAGAAAATAGGTTTCTTCCAAGAGTAAATGTGTTTTTTCCCCTTCCCACCAGTAACATCCAAAAACAATGAACAAAAACTTTATTCATTGGAAAAAAATAAATTACCTGACTATGTCACTTTAATGCTAAGCAAAAGTCGAATTGATAAGAAATTTTTCATGGAAATGTTTATTTTTATAATGATTCATATCCTTTCCAGCAAAGACATCATCTAAATACGCATGCAAAATTATTGATATCCTTTGGCAGTTCATATACAAGCATCAAGTAGTCTAAGGAAATTTCCTTCAACCTATGCATCAATAACATGCCACTAAACTTGCCAAGCCAAGCCACACTAGAAAACCAGATTATTTTTATAGAGATTTTAAGCATTTTGAAATTTTTGTGCACAAGCTCAAGATGATTTTCCTTTGATACAATGTAAATTTTTATGAAGCATATAAAGCATTGCGATATTCAATTACGCAAAATATCAAATTAGTCTCAAAGGCCTAATGAATTTCAAATAACTTACTGGATTGACTGCGGCTACATCACCGGTAAATGATGCCCCATCACAGTATCTAACCTTAATTCTGTTCCAGTTGTAGAAGTCTGGATATTTGAAACAGATTCCAATAATGAATTCAGAGAACAAGGTTAACAAAAGCTTAAAAAAAATTAGCTAAATCAATAAACAATTAAGTCATACCAGGATTAAACTTTTGGAATCTACTCAGAATCCCAGAGAAGGCAATTTCCTTGTCCATAAGCTTAGATGAACCTAAACGGGTCTTTGTACGGGAAAGGCAAGTGGTGACATTGTTGCACCATCCACCTCCCTAAGAACCGGAAAAAAGTAACATATAGATAACATAAAGATATTAGAAATTAAAGATTGACCCAAATATTTTATAACTTAAGAATTTAACTTTAAAAAAAAACTGTTAAAGCCTTCAAGAAGTAGATTTGAAAGAAAAAATTTTGCATTCAAATCAAATGTCATAACATGTTAGGATAATTACAATATTCAGCTTTGTCTATTAGTTTTATTTAGAATAAATCAATAAAAGCAGATGAATTTCCATTATTGCACTGTTGGAGAAAAATTGCTTCAGTATTAGCAATTTTACCCTTTTCTTTTTTCTGTAGGCACTGTTACACTTGAACTTTGTTTACTCTTCTTATTACAAAGTATAATGAGAAAAAAAACACAACATAGAGGAGAGAGAAACTTACCATATCTTAAAATGGCAACCTTGCCTTCAAACCACCACCTCTCGGCAATCTTTGGGCCCTCCATTTTGGTTGGCTTCCTCATGTATGTGATGTAATCATGTACAGTATATTCATAGCAGCTTTTATTTTTTATTCATTTATTTGATTTTATTGTAATTTTTTTTTTTTTATTTGTATTGCTGAACCAATCACCTACAGAAATCACACAGAAGTCAAGTTTATTAACTCCAACAAAAATGGAAAAAAAAATCAAAGTTGTTGAAAACTTTATGAAAGTTGACAGCTAATTTCTCATAAACAGCTTGAAGAATAAGCCATTGTTGACACCTCGGGAGTTTTTGGTATCCATCTCTTAACCTATACTAATTCTAAAACATTCATATTCTACAATAATCGTAGTTACTACGGCTGGTTTTGTACCATGTATATTGCCAAACTAATTCCCCAATTATGACTTATGAAGTGAACATATATTTGGGGTTTATTTCATATTTTGCATGTTGGTTGCAGCATGCAATGGTAATTTTTTGTGAAGAACTCAAAATTACCATTTACGAATAACATGACATTTCTTACATAGCAAAATTGCAAATGAAAAAGGTATCATTTGAGTTACCTTTTTTGGACCTTATGCCGTCTTGTATACTGAGGAGGAGCTCTTGCATGTCCTTCGTCAGATGCCTGAGGCCCAGCTTTGTGTCCATGTTTGTGCCCCCCTGTCCCACAAGGAGGTGCCTTTGATATGCGTTTCGGCCGACCTTCTGGTTGAGCAGGTAACCCACCAGCCTGCTCAACCTGAACATGGGGTGCGTCGATGGCTGATGAAGGGCCAATAAACATACTGTCGGAGGGTGGCTCTTGGTGCATGTCAGGAGGTGGGGTTAGATGAATACCCAAGTCAAAGGATGGAATGGGTGACACCTCGGGAAATGACTGTGGGGTGGGTGTATGAATGTCAGACCCAGGGCAAGGATGTGGAGTCGGTGGAGGGATGGTGGGAGTACGGGATGAATGTAGGGTGGGTGAAGGGATGGTGGGGCTAAGGGATGGATGTGGGGTGGGTGGAGGGGGATCAGGGGTAGGGACAACTCGAGGGGTACGAAGAGGCAGACGTCTGGTAGGAGTTGTGCTCGTGCTTGGGCTCTCAGTAGTGCTTGGCCTCTGAGTAGCTGCTGCCGCAGTGGTGGCTGCCTCCTCATTCGGGGCCTCAGGGTCCGGAGGTCGTACACGGCCAATCACTTGCACTGCTGTCAGCACATCAGTAATGTCCTGGTGGTCCTCCGTGCCCACCGGGTGACGGCTCAACAAACGAAGGTATCCTTCAACCTACACAAGGAAAACCCAAGTTTATTAGTAATGCAATACGAAATCAACAATGCAAATGAATAATAAAATAATTGTTCGAATAGTATAAGAATCCAGCTTTGCCATGGTTTGGCTTACATCTTTTTCTTTCGAGAACCCACCCAACTTTTAACATTGAAAGTCAAGCATACATTGATGGTAAGGGGGAAAGGAGTGACAAAAAAATAAAGATAAAAACAGAGAGATGATGAGCAAAGTCCATATAAATAGCAAAAGAGAGAAATAACCCTTTCAGTTGGGCAAAATTGAAGACCAATTATGAGTTCCACAACCATAAACATGGTTAATCATAACAATATCGAACAGTTAACAAATAAGGTTACATCTCATAATCTCAGTAATTATAAATCGATAATCCATTTCAATATATCATGTTTTATAAATAGTGGTTTCATGCTACCAAATTTTGTAATTTGTACAAGACATGGAGAAGTTACCATTATAATCAATGTAGCACTAGGAACATCGATGAACCTCCGAGTCACCCTTTTGAACCAGTCGAAGTACTGATGCTGTGGAGGCATATCACCAAGGACTGCTTGACAACACCATTCAAGGCGATTACCCCAATGCAGGAGATGCAGAGCATGTTTCCGCATCCAATCAACGCCGACCTTCCCCCTCAAATCAATGGCATGAAGCACGGTGTCGGTGTCAACATCGTTGGGAATTTCTTGGATCATCCCAAATTGACGAACGACACGATCCGGTGTATGTTTCTCTACTAGGTGGAAACATACAAGCGGCACCGTTGCCGTCCACACAGCCCTCCCTGCAACGCACCATGGCGGAAGGTCCTCAAAATTGAGATCATACGGCTGCCACACCACCTACAGTAGCCCAAAAACAAGTACGCAACACATTAGGCAACTATGTTTATATTAGAGCTGAGTTCACCAAACATAAATCTTGTTCCTAAACATGTTAACATGTTAAACAAGGCATTTTCATACCTGGCCTGGCAACATTGAAGCTATTTGCTGGCGATACCTATCCCTGAAGATGTGGGCAGGCCTGTTTTTCTTGTTTGGAACCCACAACCACCTACAACAATCAAGGACAAGGGATCAATATCTACACCTTTCAAGTTTCATAATGTCATGACTAAAACTATAATGTTATAAAATATAACTACTAAGATAATGTTATAGATATTTACTGAATTAACAATATCACTTGAATAAAAAACTCTTATATAAGGTACAGACTTACTTCAGGTATAGAGGACCACGTGCTGGAGGACCATAAGCGCCCACTGGCGGGCCACGCTCCACTGCCGGGCACAAATAGGGGAACCTGGCCCATACCCAATACTGGACCAACAGTAAGCAACCGCCGATTTGACTGGTGTCCTTATGGCTTGCCCTGCATAGCTCTCGGTACAACCATGCAAGGCAAGCACTTCCCCAACTGTACCTTCGTGGATTGTGAAGGTCTTCCAACTGCTGCACCCACATTAGATGCACCCTATCACCGGATTTGTCCATGAATATTGTGTCCCCCAATAGCGCTAGGATATAGCAACGTGCGTACTTATGCAGCTCATCTTCTTCGGCATTAGGCGGCAATGGATTAGCAACTTGCTCCAAAAGCCGTTTGATGAGAATCTTTTGGCCATTAAGTTCCTTATGCTGCTCTTGAGTTATAGGTCGAAAGCCAAGGAACTCCTCGCACACACTCATCCAATTTTTCTGTGTGCTCCCTGTTACAGCGTCACCATCAACAGGAAGCCCGAGAATCACCTCCACATCCTGCAATGTGATGGTGATCTCACCATGGGGCATGTGGAAAGTGTGAGTCTCGGGCCGCCATCGCTCCACTAAGGCTGTTATTAGGCCATGGTCAAGCTCTCTACCCGGTTGCCTCAACAGTCCCTCCAAGCCCAATGCCTTAATGATGTCAACGACTCGGTCGTCCACCATTGGCTCTCGGTTGGAAAACTCCTCAGTACGGCCACGGCAAGTAAGGGCCCCTAGATCCTGCATAAAACGAATCCATGGATTAACATATGACAAACGTTTGCATGTACATTGTATGAATTAAATTTTGTGTACATTTGACATAGATATTTAGTACTGTGCTGTACCTGCCCATTCCAGATAGCTTCTGACCGATGGGTGGGCTGCAAGGTTAACACCGACATGTCAATAGGGCCAGGCTGCGTATGGTCAATCCGTCCAGCATTTGCAGCAGCCATACTGCACAAGAATGATAAGTAATTAGCATGTAATAGACATGATTCGGGAAAAAAAAAACAAACAAAAACAATCTAAGAAATGGCTGTCACATCTACTACAAACATTCAAGATTAACTAGCAATATACTAATCAAAAATAGCCCAATTTTATAAGGGAATATAAAAACCTATTTGATCAGCATTCTTTCTAATTTGAAGGAAGGAGGACTTATATGTCTAGCTAGAGACGATCCACAAAATCAGGACTATAAATTGAAGATGATTAATATGAAACTTAATCTATTGGTACAATTATTTTTGTTGGCAACAATATTTATTTGAATGTTGAGAAGATTGTCTTCAGGACCCTTCGACAAATTGCATAAAAATAAAAAAGTTAGAACAAACGAGCTCTTCCTCCCATTATTGCCACCCTTTACAACTTTCTAGTATGTTGTTCTTTGCCATTGGAACTGAAGTGCTCTCTCTCTCTCTCTCTCTCCGACACACATACATACAGAGGCAGCCAAGCCAACAGAGACTAATAAGTAGTAAAAGTTGGGTGCAAAATTAAATTGAATTGTAAACCAGGAAATTAAATGTGTTCTCTATCTTAGCTGCAAAATTCAGTTGACAGTAATGTGTTGGTCTGACCTGTGAACTGGTTTGCATGGATTTTTCATGAGAAGATATAATTTTATTGTATCTTTGTACAGCTCATACCCTTAGGGACTAGGTCTGATTTTGCCAGAACGTTTGGATGGTTAGTTGATGGTACTCTGATCTCATTGCTCTTGATTCCATTTTTCCTGTAATTAGACACACACATACACATTACTTGTTCTATCTTATCGTAGTATGTATTTCATTCATTCTTTAGGAAAAATGATCCTCATGAAGCTGTTGAACGCTTAGCTAAAGGTGATCTTCAGTTTATTGTGATTCTTCTTTCCTTCTGTCATGCTTGTGTTGATTCAAGAGTTGAGGAGCTTCCACTAACTAATTGTTCCTATTCGTGCTTTAAATATGTCATTTATATTTTGCTAAGGAAGGTGTTTTTCAGGGTTGAGATCAAGGGTAGATGTTGGGGTTATTAGTGGAGAAAGTGGAGAATCACGTTACTTCATAAATGTTGCTGACATTCATTTGTAAGGTTAACTTGATGATTTTCAGATTGAGTGTTAAAGAAGGCATGTTGATCTTAAATATCTCATTATTTTGATCTGTAAAATTTTGCAGGAGTGCGAAGGCAGGCTATTATGCCTCTAATTACAAGAGATTTGGAAATTTGTGCTATGTTCTTGGTTCTTTGCAGGCCTTTATGGGGCACCGTAATGAAGACCTCAGAATCAGGGTTAGCTCAATTCAAAGCTCTCAAGTGTAGCAAGCATCTAGATTTCTGACAGTTGTATATTGAACTATTAGGACATAGAATATTGATATTCTCTTATTAAACAATACTAGAATAATTACATCCAACAAATCCCTAAATAGATAATAAATCAAAATTTCTTCTTTTTTTTTGGGTTTTTTTTGGGGGGCTGTAGATAACCTAATAATACCCGCACGACTAGTACATCATGTCCAGCCCTGACTCAATCAAATTCCTAAATCATGAACACAGACAAAGAACATATATACATGGACATGCAATCTTCCATTTTAACACCTAACTATATCAAGCAAACATGGTAACCTTAGTTACAAATTCAAACAAGAATGTAAAGATAATTCCAAACAAATGCATAAGAATTAAATCTTTTCGACGCCAAAATTAAAGCCTGCCATTCAAAACAAAAACCAAAAAAAAAAAAAATAAATAAACAAACTTTCACAAGGACTCACCTTTTTTTTTTTGGTTTTCAGAGACTAAAGAACTTCAACGCGCAGACTTGCCGTGGCCTCACCGGACGGCCATTTGTTCCAGAGACCGTGGCTTAGACTGTTCTGGTTTCGTCTGACGCTGAGAGTGACGGTGAGAGTGGGTCGCACTGAGAGTGCTCTGGTTTGAGAGTGAGAGTGTGTGGGTGTGGGTGTGAGTGGCAGTGAGAGTGAGAGCGCCGGGCGTGGCTGAGCTATCTACGACGGGGGGAGCGAATGCATAGGGAAGAAGACGGTGAGAGTGGGTCGCACTGAGAGTGCTCTGGTTTGAGAGTGTTCTCGTGTGTGGGTGTGGGTGTGAGTGGCAGTGAGAGTGAGAGACCGAATACACTTCAAATTTTGAAAAACCCCTATTGGAAACCGAGTGTCTAAGCCTCGATTTCCAGGGGTTCCACCTGGCAGTTAATTGCCACGTCATAAACACCTGGAAATCGAGTCTCTAAGACTTGATTTCCTTGTGAATGCCACGTAGCAATTACGCCACATCAGATCATACAAACCGAGCCTTAAAGACTTGATTTACAGTCCCAAAACCGAGTCTTTGAGGCTCGATTTGTTAGAACTGGATATAGTTTGAAAAGTTCACCTACTAACTAAATTGTTTGTATTTTATTGTTAAATACCCATTTTGGCCTGAAGGATTCGGATACCCTTCTGTTCTAGGAAAACCAGGATCTCTCATGAACTAGGGCGTGTTACCCAAGTTGTTTTGTCCTTACTAGCTATTATATGAGATTACATAATCAGACTCCATAGAGCGGTTTTTCTATAAATAAATTAAAAAAACTCTATAGTGGGCGGCTCAACCATGACTAAAATAAAATATATTAGGATATGTTTGGAAACTTTTATTTTTTGCCCCGTTTTTGTTTTTAAAAATATTTTTTATTTATTTTTGACAAAAACACTTATTTGATAATTTAAAATAGACAAAAAAATAAAAACTGATTTCAAAACTCAATGTATGAAGAAAACTGAAAACATGCAAAAAAACTGTTTTCAGTTTCTAATTTTCAAAAGTCAATGAAAATATGCATTTAATTTAATGAATCTGTGTCATTTAATAAGATAGCCTTAGAGTTTAAATTTTAGTAACAACATATTTCAATATTTTGATTATTTTCTATTTTTTTTCAAAAATATTTAAAAAAAATTTCAACTAACCAAACATGTTTTTTATTTCAAAAATACAAGAAAATTATTTTTTATTTATAATATTGCAAAAAAATGTTTTAGAAAAAGTATTGCCAAAAAAATTTAAAAAGTAAGATTTCTCACCGAGCCAAAAAAAAAAAAAAAAAAAAAAATTCTATTGGCCAATAAAATATTTTTTTTTATTTATCTAACATTATAAAAAATTTAATCGCTGCCTAAAAATTTTAAAATTTAATATTTATTTTGATAGTGATTGTTTAGATGTACTTTTAGAAATAAAATTTTTAAAATACATTTTATATAAGTAGATGAAATAGCCCAATTAACATACTAAATTATATAAAAACGTTAGATTCTTTTTTCTATTGCATGTATTACTTATAAAATATCAACTAACAATACATTTTTGTGAAATTAAAAACAATTATCCAAAAAAAATTAATTAAATTCTATTTAAGATATGTCCCAAGAAAGATTAAGTAAATTAGTAACGATACCAATTGAAGGGTTTGACTTACCTTCAGTACGTTTTATATATAGAGTCTCATTTTGTTTAAATACGAAATTGTCACATCACCCACTAATTACTAAATAAAAAGTGAAGATTAAAATTCACTTCCACTTTCCATTATGTATTTAAAATAAAAAGAGATGTCCAGTTGAAAAAAAATACTAGAAATATAAGCCAAACCCCCAATTGAAAAGAAAATTTTAATGAAACTATGTGGAAAAAAAATATTTTATTTTTACTATTAACCATGTTAGCTTTTTCCATCCATTATTTAAAAGTAAGGATTATTTTGATACAATACTAAAAGGTTAGGACTAAACTAACAAATGTGGTTGGTTGGGGACCAAATTGACATATATCCTAAAAATTAGGGAACACATATGTAATTTAAGCAAGAAAATATCATATAAAGAGTTAGTTATTAAGACTATTAAATGATTTGCTTCTATAATCCATATAAAATATTATGTTACTTTTCATGAATATCTAGATAAATTAAATATATTTAAATTAAAAGGAGGACAAGAAGAAAAAAAAGGGGGGGGAGGGGGGGGGGGGGGGATGTAGAGCTCTCATTCTCACCCCAAAAACATCTCGATCTCCTTTTCACATCTCATTCATTCTTATAATTAGGGCGCCTATAATTGACATGCCTCCCTTCATATAGCATTTTATTTTATTTTTTTTAAAGAAAAGAAAAAGAAAATCATCTCTTTAAGTAATGAGTTTCACTTCATATTGCTGACATGGTTAACTTGATGTGGGGAAAAAAAATGTAGTCCAACAAAAACACGAAATTATATATGGAAGTTTTTTATTAAAAAAAAAAAAAAACCGAGTTCCACAATGGAGGCAAGGTTGTGCAATATTGAGAGTGAGTTTGGCGAGGATATGGGCAGAGGAAGGAGACTTTCATGGCATGTTAGAAACTCATGGGTATAACTCATCCTTGAAAACTAGCTTGCAAGGGAAGGGTGCTCAAAAACTTATAAACACATGGTTAAACTTACATTTAATCCATATGGAACATTATGATCATAAAATACAACCACGCTTCGTAGCTGACAACTACGGTGGCTCACTCTAGAGACACTGACCTGATGCTAGCCCTTTCTCTTTTTGGTCGCTCCACTCATTTATCAGTATTTTTAATATAGCCTCTAGGTTGCCCCCTTCGAGATCCAACTACAAAGCTGGAACTTATTTAATCTCTTACTCAATGAGCTACACTCGATTACTCGAGGTGGTGGTTAGCTCTGATACCAAATATTAGGAATTTATGGGTAGAACTTACCATTGAAAACTGGCTTGTAAGGGAAAGGTGCTCAAGAACTTATAAACATATGTTTAAACTTACACTTAATCCACATGGGACATTAGAATCATAACATGGCATAAGAGATGTACAGAGGATATGATGTTGGTGTTGTTAGTAGGGTATGGGAGAACAATATGAGAGGAGAGTTTCAAAAAAATGGGAGAGCAAGGTGGCTCTATATTTTGTTCGAGGGTCCACATATATATATATATATATATATATATATTTCTTTACTAATTTAATTTACCCTTAAAAATATTTTTACATACCCTAATTTAAATCTTGCATATCCTATAATCACATATAAGCACGGACAGAGGCACGTATAAGTTATAACATTGGAGGGGACATACCCCTGTCCCCCAAAACTATTGAAACCCCTTTGAAATGGTATATTAGTTGTAGAAGTTGGGCTTCTAAATGATTGGCCCCCCGAAAAATTTTAGCTCAAGTCCACTGTTAGTTTGTATTTTCTATCCTTTGAAATCTTGCAATAATACCTTCAGAGTCCATTTGCCCCACACCCCACTGTTGGTTTCTCAAATAGACCCGTTCCCACTCAAATAAAAGATAGTCTTTTACCAAAACCTAATAAATGCCTAGTAGCCTTGTGTCCTTTCTTTTTATATTTTATAACAACACTAGTGATGGCAGCACGTGCAAGGCACGTGCTTGATTTATTGGAGGATTTCATTCTACCATTATCACTTACTGCTAAATATATGCAAATCACACAGTTATATATTGCAATCCTTTATAGTTTCCTAAGATTCACATTTATATAGTTCTTGTACGTGCAATGTTACGTGATTGAACCCTTAATTATTAATCAAACTTATACTTCTAAATTTAAATTTACAATTTTTATCGTAAGCTACTAATGAATAAACAAATGAAAACATTAAACAACAACAAAATTAAACACAAGTTTTCCAAAACCAACCTCTTTGCCCACAACCAAGCCTTCTCCCACAAAGGGCTCTAACCTGCCACTGGCCAACAAAACACGAAAGCAAAAGCTACAATTTGAAACACAAAACACAATCCTTTCTCTCAAACCACCAAAATCTTGACCTTTGGCCAATGTCCCTCTCAAAACACAGCTATACCATCCCAAAATTCAACTCTTTTGTATCATCATAAGATTTATAACCTTTTCATTCTTCTGGAACTCTCTCGCATTGTCACTCTCTTTCTCCCTGCCTTCTTTTTCTCTTTATTTTGTTTTCACACTTTAGCCAAACGAACCATTTTGGCTCCATAAAAAACAAAAGTTGACCAAACAAAAAACATTGTAGGTAGAGCTCTTTCCTCTCTCTCTCTCTCTCTCTCTCTCTCTTTTTTTTTTTTTTCTTTTATATATATTTGCAAATGTTGAACACAATGGAGAAACTTTGGAGCTCAGTTCTAAGTACAAAAAGCCTTAGGCCATACTACAACCCAGTACTTGAATCATACCTCTATATGCAACTTTCTCCGGCAAGACAAAGATGCTACTGAAAATGGTCCCATAACCATTCATCAATGGCAAAGAACCTCAAAAACTTAGATGTTCCATTGGTAAATAGTCCAACTGTCGATCTTTGTCCTGCTCACATCTTTGTCAATCAACAGAGAAGAGTTAGAGAAACTTCAAGCAAGTCTGAGCTGATTGGGTTGCTTTAAGGTCTATCCCTGCAATTAATATAATTACCTGTACAATATAAGAGCCATAGTATACATCTAGTAAATTTTACTTTCTTATTATACAATATTTGATAAAACCAGACTTCAAAATCTAGTCAACTTAACTCCAAGAAAAATAAATATAAATAACTAAAAATAAATAAACCATGTAATGCTCGTCATACAAGCCCCCCTACCACTATAGACATGACAAACAACATCATTGTCTCACACTCCCACCAAATGTTTAATGTAGTTCACAATGATCAGCTTCAAATCCAAAGAGTCTCCCTACACATATATGACTAGTGGTCAAATCACATTAACAACTAGCCCTCCATGAACTGAAGGGATGCTTCTAAAACATTTATGCAACAATGACATAGAGCTTCAGTCACCAACAGATCCTATAATGGTCTAGCATAGATAGGTATATGACATAGTCCTCAAATTTGTTGTATTAATCAATGTCAATATTTTGACTTAAGCATTATTAATAAATAAAATTGGACAAAGCATGATAACATAACATCACATCAGAAACAAATAGCTTGAGTCAATAAAGCTGAGTTTATAGTTGTGTTTCTGCAATCATGGTTTAGATTATTGTATGATCAAATTAATGGTTCAGATTATGTTTTGAAACTAACTAAATGGCAAGAAAAAAGTAAGGGTTTTGTCAAACAAATAGAGACACTTTGGTTCAGGCATATCGTCAAATAGAGTGAAGAAGCTCATATCATAGGTGTCTAACCTGTGAAAGAGAAGACAGTTGGAAAGTTAAAATTGTAAAGATGATAGAAAATTGGAAATTTATTAATGTAGGAAAATATTGGTTCTTTGTATAAATCACACTCCTGTATTCAATTCATGACGTTTGTATAAAAGCTGCTTCCAACAGTGCCTGGCAGTCTCCCAAAGCAGCCTAAATTTTGTTCGCATAGCAGGAGAAAAAGGCTAAGAGGTGGGAAACACTCATAAAAGAAGGTTTTGGAGGATGTTTAGCTTGCGCTATATAGGCTAACACAACCATGATCAAGATCATCATGCTCCTTATTCGTCTACTAATAATACCCATAATTCTTCTCTCACTTAATTTTATGGGGATGCATGTTAGTTCAAATCCATGATTCAAAGGCCTAATAAGAGCATAATGTTTGTTTCCTGCAAAAAAAGGCAATTCCACTTGTAAACGTAACTTTATTCAAGCATGAAGAATCAAACTCCTGAATGTATTCAATATTCTCGAGAAAATTATATTAGGAGTTTAGATTTAATTTTGGGATATGTTAACGGATGACTTTAAAACAATGGTTAGCAATCTATTTTGAAAAACCTTTGACACTGCTTTTTATAGAAAATAGAAACTTTCTTAAAATGATTAGTTATCAATTTGCCCTGAAAGCATCCATTAACATTTCTCTTTAATTAAAAGTTTTTTTTTTTTTTTTTGGGTAATTAATTGCATCCATCAATCATCATATCTTACAACCACAACTTTTTTTTGGGAGGGTTTTAACTTATGATGTTCATTTTTGATAATAGCTTTTTATTATCAAATTAATACAACAATCAGTTTTGGTTAGGGGTGTCCACGGGTCGGGCCGGGTCGGGTTTGTGCCCAACTCGGACTAGACCCGAATGGGGCAGGTGAATAAAAAATTGACCCGAAACCGACCCGGAGATTTGGTCGGATTTTTTGGTTCGGGTCTCGTCGGTTTCGGGTTGATTCGGGTCGGTTTCGAGTTTATCACCAGGGACGAAATATGGCCGGATCCGTCGAGATCTGGCCGAAATCTGATCGTATCCGTCGATATCTGGCCTAGATTTCGTCGGGTAATGGCTGGATCTCGCCGGATCTGGTCGGAAAATTGTAATACTTCGCCGGTAAGGATAAACGATTGGTTTGGGTCGGGTGTTACGGGTTTGGAAACCAAAAACCGATAACCGACCCGTGAGGGGTCGAGTTAGCTTCGTCGGAACCTGCGTTTGACCGCCGGAGTTGTCGGATCGGGGGGCGGTGGGTCGGACGCGGGCGAGTTGGCCGGGTTGAGTGGGTCTCCAGGTCTTCTGAACAGTCCTAGTTTTGGTGTAGGTAGAGATTAAACCTCAGATATTTTATTCAACAATTAGAGATTTTACTACTAGTTGAGCTAGCTGGAACCCATAACCACAACTTATAATGCTAGTAGTTCTAGGCTTCCAAACATGAAATCCTCAATTTTCAGCCAAAAATATGGTATTTGTATTACCTACGGTTTTTTTTTTTTAACTGGAAACTCATTTACAAGCCATCTATATATTAACCTTTTAAGATGGACACTTGTTTTGGGATTAACTTAAGATTGACGCTTTAGTTGCTTGGTGCAAATTAAATCATATTTTATAATTTATATCATAGTTTTTGTCAATTTTTATGAATACAAGACTATAAATTATAAGAGATTTGTAATATTTAATAGTTTTTATGAGATTTAGGGTTCAATCTCTACTACACCAAAAATTGATTGATAGTTTGGTCTGATGACAAATAGCAAAAATTACAGAAGCCAACGCTATAAGTTAAAACTCTATAAAATAAAAAATAAAAACTACAAATTAGAACCACTCAAATAAAATTGATTTCTGGCGAGAATTGCTAAACAATTAGCCTTGGGTTTGGCATCTCTAGCCTTTCTAGGAAGCGAAATGCATTTTGCAAAAATTGAGTCGTTTTGTAATGAATCTAATGATTAAGGTTTCGTTACACTTCTCATTTTCCAAAGCAAAGCAAAAAAAAAAAAAAAAAAATCCTCCAATGAGGTTTTCATATTATATAGATTCTCAAATAATATGGTTGATCAAACATAAGTAACATAGTTTTGAATGTTAAATTGATTGGTAATTAATAGGTGCAAATACAAACGATGTAGTGGAGCTTTAGGCGATTAAATAAAGAACGGACCCTTTCTCAAAAATAAATAAATAAATAAAGAATGGACGGTCCGTCTACATCATACACATCATGAAGCAAATGGAGTTGCAGACAAGCTTTTAAAAAGAGGAGGGGGAGTAAAGAAGCCATCTGGAAATCTATTCTCATAATCCTTCTTTTGTATCACTTCGATAAACTTGGGACTTTTTGTAGATAGGTACTCCTAAAGAGTGCCCTATGGTTCCTTTTGTAACTAGACACCACTTTCAGGCGTCTAATGAACATACTTGATGTATTTGCTCTTTAATGTTTAAATAAATTCCCCTTTCTACCAAAATAAATAAATTAAATCTCTTGAGCAAAAGATTTCGATTTTAATTCAAAATAGCACAATACCAATCACTGCAATCCATCCTAGAAATCACACACAAACCATAGTAATCCAACATCCTAGAAACACCCAACTAAAAAATAGCCCAACACTACGCATAGATGACAACAATCTATCCTCTCCCCATGGCAATAAATCACTAGAAATTATTTTGATGTACTAGAAATTGTTGAAACTAGGATAGGAACAAAAGAAAAATTATAACCCTAAAACTAAAATTGATCTTTGGCAAGAATCACTAAACATTTTACTGTTACTTTCGTGAAAGGGACCCTAAATAGTTTACTTTATATTCTAAAAAACAAAAACGTATTTCCAAAACTTATATTGCTGAAAGAAGTTCTTTATCTAACCATAATCTTTGTTTATATAGCAATTTATTGTAAGATGTTTTATGTGTGTGACTACGTGTGTGTACGTATAAGAAATTATAAGATTCACATAATGGACAAGTGATATGGTCCACCATTCCATTAAAAAACTTCCACATGTTTAAAATTGTTAGTTAGAAATTTTTTTTAAATAGAAATTAATTATTGACTTAGTAATTTTAAACAAGTGGAAGTTTTTTAGTGGAATGGTGGACAAATGACGTGGTCCACCAGAAGACTTTATAATTTCTCGTGTACGTACTACATACATACAATTGCAATGCCTAGCCGATGATGAAAGGAAATTATAATTTTTTAATAATATCAAAGTACCTTTTTTTTTTTTTTTTTTGGAATTAAAGTACTTTAAGGACTTGCATTGCGAGTGGTTCTATAAAAATTAGAAATCCTAACGCCTTAATTGCATGAAAGGTTTCAATTAAATCATTTTTTATATTAGATTTTTTGTAAACTAATATCAATATAAATTATAACCTTTCGAGTAAAATTGATCTCTGGCAAGAAGCTCACAACAATTATATTATTACTAGTATATAATCTGTGCTTACGCATGGAAATAACAAATTGAAGTAGTGTTATTGATATTAGTTTTAGTTCTTAAATATATAGGACATTGTTCGACCATGATATTTAGAGGTACTAAAATGGTTTTTCCTTACAATTTTCATGATATTAATTACACCAAGTTTCTCATTACATTGTTATTATGTATATGATTTTGAAAATCACTATTGGATATTACATATACAATATCAATTCACAATCATTATATGTGAAGTTCTACTAAATACATCACCAAAAAAAAAAAAAAAAAAGATTGGACCAATAGTATCTCCCAAATTGAATGGGGATAGGTGCATGAGATTGTTCAGCTCAATTACAATTTTTTAAGTTTAGGATCTTTACATACAAAATATCTTAATAGAAACCGTAAAAAAATATGCTCATTAGTTTAGAGAAAAAATAACAATAAAAATCTAAACAATTTAATTTTTATGGAAAGCTAACAAAAGCTATATATATATATATTAAAGAAGCTCTCTATCTAATAATATTCTTGGTTTAGATAGCATCTAATTATTATTATTTTTTTTTTGAGGGGGGGGGGGGGGGGGTCACATTTTTTGTATGACTATTTTGCATACATGAACATACAAATTGTAATGGCCTTGGTTAGCCAAAAAAGAAAAATTTGTAATGGCCTTCTTTGAACTAGAACCAATTTTAGATTAATCTTGGTTTGTTAATTACCGTTTTAGGTTACTCGAAATGATATTGATGCTACCTTGATATGGTACTCAAGATATTTCTACTAGCTCAAAGTATTATCTAACTTCGAAGACTAGGGTCTAGGGTTTGGAAATGCCTAATTTTATAGGACTTTTGAAATACACACAAGTTAACAACTAAAGCGAACAAGAATATTAAATGACTAAGTTCCTAAATTGACTAAGTTGCTTGATTGACTAAAGTAGTTTGATTCATCTTTTTTATTATTATTATTATTATTGTAGGGATAAGGGCTCAAAATTATATATAGGGCCTTAGACCTTAGTTGAGGATGTTGGTTGGTCCGAGGACGAATAAACAGTAGTAAAGATGTTAAGCTCAGAGTCCTGTGAGTAGGAAGCAAATGAAAAGGTTGGGGAAGATAGGTCGAGAAGGAATGTCTCCTTGAATGAACAAAGCATAAATTAAAAGTATATCCTACCATTCAAGGTGACCTTTCAGGAAGTTCCACTGACAAGGACTTGCATTGTAAACGTACAAGAGGGATGGGAGTTCAGAAATATCTAAAAGAAAAGCTGCTACCACCGCATTGAATGCTCTGTAGCTAACTCTCTGGCCGCATTAATGAGAAAGTGATCTCTAAATATCGTTTTTCAGCCTTATAGCTACCCCTAGAGACTTCAAGAAGGTGTTGATGGGACAAGGATCAACATAAGCAATCTACTGTCCACATGTAAGGTAAAGATGAGAAAGAAGAGATAATATAAATTAGAGTGAAGACTCTAAGGGAAAGAGATCGAAAAATTAAAAGAGGAAGCACTATAGCAATCAAAATTGCATTTGTAACATTTTTCAGTTGATTTATAGAAGAACTGGCCTCCTCGGACTGTGCCAAGAATGAATTTATTTAAACAAATCCCTCTTACTTTTGCTTGATTGTCTTTTAAATCCATTCTAACTATTATTCAATTCGTTAGGGCTTAGTTTTCCAACTCACTATTTACAAATTCATTGTATTGGGCTTGTTGGGCCTAGATCCATTTACATTTTGGGCTGGGGTTTCCAAGTGCACCCCTACAATTATTATTATTATTATTTTGGGGGAAGAAGTTTGCTTCATCTTGGAATCATAGAGCTCCAAGTAAATCATCTCGATTGACTTTAAACTAAGCAGATGTTCTTAAATAAAGTCATATCACAAGAATTCAATTGATTCAATCCTAATAACACTATATTGGATTAAAATGGAAGTTCATATAGATCAGATTGTCACAAACATGTACAAATCACATTAAACTTAAAAATATTCACTGTACAAGTATTTGAGACATAAACTTACAAGCTTATGATGAAGATATCCTTAGATGCCTAAAAGTCTAAGAGTCTAATCCCTATTCTATGGTCACTGTTATGTACTCTCTGCTCTAAATAAGTTCTCTAGTTTATTCGTCTGGTTTGTGGTGTCCCTAATTAGTTGATTAAGGCCTCTATTAATTTATACTTCATGACTTGACAATATCCCCAGTCTCTACCACCACGTGTTCTTTTTTTCATTTTTTTTCTTCGTCATCTTGCCATGTGTCCCACGTTCAATGTTGTGTTGTAACCTCTTATGACTTTTGAGGCAACTCTACTATCAGGTTACTTTGAGGACTTGCATTGTGAGTGGTTCTAGCCATGAATCCCTAAAATTTTTTTGTAGAAAGTCCTAAAGTGTAGTATTTCTATTTCCCTTCACAAATTAAATCCTTCACTCGCATATAAGCTAGATTGACCTAATAAACACTAAAGGCTCGTTTGGATAGCGGCCATGTTTGAGCGTTTAAACAAAATAAACAGTATCCAAACGCACACTAAATGGAACTCAGAACATGCTCTTGTAACACCTTTAAATCTAAGGATGGCTTTGATACCATCGATTACAACCCAAAAAAGTAATAGTTACATTTGTGTCTTATATCTTAATACGACGAGTCAAGTTACAATTAAAGTTACTTGTAATCTTTTATATATATCAAATTAACATAATAAATACCTGATATGGGACTCAGTACACCCTCATGCAGCACCTTCAAATCCAAATCCACCCATAAATTTTTCTTTTTAAAAGAAAGGATTTTACACTACAACAATACTTAATTAAGGGACAAAATTGCCTTTTGCCCATTTCGGGCAAATTAATCAGCATTTTGCCTTTCTTTCCAAACTAAATAGGGAAATGCCCATCTTTTGAAAATCGAGTTAAAAAAAAAAAAAATTTCAATGACCTATAGTGACGTTTTTAATGACATATAGTGGCGTTTTAAGAACCTATAGTGACGTTTTGTAACTTGATATCCATGAAATCGAGTTATAGGCAATGAACCTATAGTGACGTTTTGTAACTTGATATCCATGAAATCGAGTTATAGGCAATTTTATTGCCTATAACTCGATTTCATGGATATCAAGTTACAAAACGTCACTATAAGTCATTTAAAACGCCACTATAGGTCATTAAAAACATCACTATAGGGCTTAACTCGATTTTGGAAAACTCGATTTTCAAAAGAGGGACATTTCCCTATTTAGTTTGGGAAGAAGGACAAAAGGCTGATTAATTTGCCCGAAATGGGCAAAAGGCAATTTTGTCCCTTAATTAAGAGTTAAGACTTTTTTAATAAGATCATGTTTGTTTGTCTTCATGGGCTATAAGACGTAATGTAGATATTTAATTATGCCTAATCGCATGCTTAAAAAAAATCCATCTTATGACAATAAATTTAAAATGTATATTGTAGACATCTTATTTTGCACCCGAAAGTCACACTTTTGCCCAAAAAAGTGTTCAAATTGTCTACCAGCAATGTTACTTAGGTCTCAGAGCCTTACATGAAGACTTCTTCTTTTTTTGGAAGGATGTTACATGAAGACCAATCTTCCTTTAATAGTATATCTACTACCCCGAGTGGGAATATCAATCTTCCTTTGAAGTGAAAAAATATTTGCACTTGGCTTGCGATTCCGATGGTAATTTCACAACCAAATCGGCATTTAGAGCTGATAAATTTCTCATTTAAAATTATGTTACCCGCTTAAGAGAGTAGATCGAAATCAGTTGTGAAACTTAAATATCAAAAAAAATTATGTGGAAAATTACATTGAATCCTATTCCAACTCGTCAGATTATCAAGAGTAGGTTTGAGATTGAAGATGATATGTGCTTGCTATAGATGATATGTGCTTGCTATGTAATGGGGTATGGAGTCTAAAGACTAATGTGCATTTGTTTATGTAATGTCCGGTGGCTCAAATTGTGAAGTCTATGTCTGGGTGGCCAATCAAAATCCATGAGCTAGGTGTTCAATCTATCAATGATTGGGTTAGTTTAATTCTAAATACTAGAAAAAATCTAAAGATACCTAGGGAAGAAAACAAAATTTCTACTTTGTGGGGTTGTTTTGTGCGATTGGTGAGCACTAGCATAAGGTGTACCAAGTGCCAAAATTTTGGCATTTGGCACACCAAACACCAAAAAACCTCCCACATCAGATGTTCTAAATGCTAAAATATTTAGCATTGATGAATGGTACAATGCCGTGTTTGAAATTGTACCGGCAGAAAATGTTTTACGTGCTAAACATATTTTGGTGTTTTTTATTAGGGTTTAGCAAACTATTCAAATAGACATCTGTCTGGCCAATGGCCACCAAAGTTTTATCCTGATAGGTCAGAAATTTGGACAAAGACACCTTGGTTTGATTAGAGCTGCATATTTGGCATGATTTAAGAACAAAAGGAAACAACATTTTAGATGCAGCAGGAGTACGGCATGTTTCATTTTTCAGCTCTAAAGTCTTTTTAAAACAAGTAAACGACTAATTAAACTTTTATACAAAATTTATAAGTATTGAACCAAGAATTATTGTCCACAATGACAGGTCCAATTTAACAGGAATTGCAAATAATTGAAAACTACTTTCATTATTGTTGCTCAAAGCCTAGGCAAACAAGCAAAAACTGGGGCCTATATTAACTACAATTCTCTTGGATTACTCCCTCATGTCACAATTCACAAAAGAGAAAAGGAGTTGAAAAAGAAAGAAAAAAAATAAAAGGATGATCTACCACAAAGTAGACGAGATTCAAATCTCAAACCTATGGAGTATGGAGGCATCACCACAGCATAGTATTCATGTGTGATTGTAAGTATTGTGCTAGTCCGGCCCCTGGTCCTCTGGATTTGGAGGAGAAGCCTTTGATCTCAGTATATGCTTACATGTCCTGAAAGGACATTTAAATGTTAAACTCTTGAAAGAAATTAAAGATTCACAGTGATAAGAATATTAATATAGCAAATAATGTAAATTAAGCAAATTTTTTAGGGCAAAACTTAAGGAATAGTTGCTTCCAAAAAATACAAAGTAAGGAATAGTTCCTGAGGTGTTATACCTTAGGTTCCATAATTGTATTCAGTCATGTGGTCGCAACAATCAATACAACAAAAAGGGATCATATTCCCCTAATGACAATTAAATTCAACAATGTGGCTCTTTGGCCAATACAGCCACACGGTTGAGTTGAATTGGAGAACCTAAGGTATAGCATTTAAGGAATTGCATTTTAACTTTTGTTCCATTTTCAGTATAAAATATAAGACACCCAATTGAATGATCATTGCGTTCCCTATATTACATCATTTTCCTATCTACTCCATAGATATAAGTATAACACATGATGAGATTGCCAATTTGGAAATTCATATTTTGGTAAAAGATATAGAATTGGCTAGTGATAAAATTGATCCTCTATTCCCACATTCAACATGTTCTGTGTCTTCTGACCTACACAAGTGGAACAATATAAGGTAAAAATTCTCAACATGCAAATAAAGAAGGCACAAGAGTAATACATGTCCAAATCCTCTTTCCTTCTCTTGATATCGGCTGACCATAATACTGGGTCGGTATTCTTGGGCATGGAATCTTGTAGTTGGGATTTCTCTCTTAGCCACTGCTCTGCTTTATTGCACTCATTAACGATCTGAAAACATGGAAAGTCAAAGACATTGAAATTATTATAAAAACAGCATCAGAAATATGGGTAAATCTTAGGTACACTTCCTTAAGTGTTGTACCGTTGAGGTTCCCCTAATTTAATTCAACCGTGGGGCTAAATTAAACAATGTAACACATCTTTTCATAAAGCAACGAAATTCATGTATGTAATTTACTGGTCAATGCAACCACATGATTGGATTTAATTGAGGAACCTAAGGTACAACACCCAAGGAATTGTATTTGTACCTAAGTTTTGTCCCAGATTTATATTAAAACAGCATCAGAAATATGGGTAAATCTTAGGTACACTTCATTAAGTGTGGTATAGGTTCCCCTAATTTAATTCAACCATGTGGCTAAATTAAACAATGTAACACATCTTTTCATAAAGCAACTAAATTCATGTATGTAATTTACTAGTCAATGCAACCACATGATTGGATTTAATTGAGGAACCTAAGGTACAACACCCAAAGAATTGTATTTATACCTAAGTTTTGTCCCAGATTTATAATAGTCATCATTGCCAATTCCATAGCATACCATTTCTCGATCTTCGGATGGGATCAAATCTATAGACATCCTATAATCCACAACGGACTTCAGCAGATCTCTTGTAGCTTGTGCTCTTGCTTCTTCATCTTTATAACGATTATCAATTGGATCCACCAACTATTTTGGGGGGGGGGGGGGGGGGGGGGAAGAAAGAGAGGAAGGGAGGGGGGGTTGGGGAGAGAGAGAGTCAAGCAAGGAGTAGAAAAATATGAAGGTAAACCAATATATTTATAGTAGTAGAAGTAACCTTCTTTAGACCATCTAATTTTGAAGTATAAGCATTTTCAGTTTCGTCATCCCCATCATCATAAAGCCACTCCTCTGTCTGTTGTAGGCTTCTAGATATGCCCTCTCTCTCCTGATCACTTGCAAAGCTCCGATATGTGTTGAACAGCTATTCACATACAAGTGATAATTTAAAAATCCAGCGTATTGAAAAAGATGGAAGTATGAACTGAAACACCTGTCTTAATTGTTGTTGTTAGTGATGCCATGAGATTGATAATGCATGAACAGAGATATTAAGGTAATTTATTAATCTTCACTACCTGGGATCTAGAATGGGGTATTATTATAACACAACATATTAGGAAAACTTAAGTTATTCATTTTGCTGCTTTAGATAATAACAAGTATTACTCTGGATGACAATGTTAGTCTTACAAGATAAAATCTTGAAATAAAACAAAAGCAAGAAGATTCTTCAACTAATGCATTTAAATAGTTCCTGTAAACATAATGAAAGTTAAAATTGATGGGTTAATGGGATAACAATGTAATTATACCAGTCACTAGTTATAAAAATCTGTTCACCAGAGCAGAGAATTTGCATTAAGTCATAACACTTCCTCAGCAAACCTAGATGGTACCGTAGTCAAGACAGGTACACAAGAACCAAACTTATGTTGACTAATTGTTTGACCAGGTTGAGTCATAAAACAAAGGCATATATTTAAGTCTCAGGAAAATTACACAGGTTATACCTTATTCCGCATCTCATACACATAAGATTCTAAGGCATTCTTCCTTTCTTTTGTTAGTTCCACGGCTCTGTCCTGTTGGGCCAGCTGAATTTCTTTTTGTTGGGCTTCATAGAGCTCAGCCTCAGTCATTCCACCATATATATTTACGCTAACTGGTATCTCAAGCCTGCTGGTCACTTTATCTTCTGTCAATCCATCAGCCTGCAGGAGGAGCATTCTATGAGTTAGCTTCGCATTTCCTCCATGGTCAGGAAAAGCTATGAATTTTTCTGGAGTAGAAAAACCTATTCTGCATGTACCTCCTCCATGCCAAAACCAATTTTTAGATTGAAAAGGTAATGTTCTAAGAAAGCGCATTAAAGCATCCACAATTATATTTTATAATTTAATACTCTTTATTGATTCTTAACTTCTATTCTCATTAAAGTAGTATAATTTCTCTGATCTGTATTAGTACTATGGTCAAGGGTGTTATGGGAAGGTTTCAACTACAAACTTACAGAAGCATGTGAAGATTTTGGCTGTGTAATGCTACTATCTTCATCACCATTTGCAACCATATCAGAAGAACCAGAAATATTTGAACGAGTATTGCCCCTTGAGACTGAATCATCTACATGATCTTCTATCAACTGAAATAAAAAGATTTACACCATGTGGTAAAATTTCTATGAAAATAACAAGCTCAAAAGAGGTGACAAGAAAATGAGACTTCTTACTAACCGTAGCTGACTCAACACTGACAATTCCATGCAGGTTTAATATAACTTTAACTTTAATCCTTGCCTTTTCACCATGGGAGATGTTGAAAGGGCCAATCTGTTACCAAAAAGAAGAAGATTGATAAGACAGAAATATATCTGGTGCAAACTTAAACGTTTACTTAAAATTTCAAAATTCTTGTTTGGAGAAGATACAATTTAAGGGTACATTATAAATTGACGCAAATGCTTGAAAAATACGGAGTTCCATTGTCTCAGTTGAAACTGAAGTGCTCTTCTCACATATAAATAGTCATGAACTCAAAAATATTTACATATTTGTGATGGTGCAAGCTATCCATGAGCCTAAGCAAAGCTCAGGTATGTCCAGGCTTGGCTTGTTTGTAGGACCAGCTTAAAATGTGTGCTTGAGCTAGCTTAGTTCTTTAATAAATGAACACAAACAAATTAGGTTGAGCTTGAGCTGTTTGTAAATGGCTTTGTTAATTGCAGCCTACTAAAAGGTCGTATATAGATAATTGAATCAATCAACAGCTTATCTTCAAGACACCCCTTTAAGAAAGTTTATGCGGAAAACACAAAACACCATGTTGCTATCCAGTAACAAAGACACTATCATCCTTTGTCAATCAATTTATCATCCATCACAAAACAACCATGAGAATCAAGCCTATTCATAGCAATCATTAAGCACCCAAAGTCAAATGAAGTCTCAAATAAAATAATGCAAAACGCTTCAAACAACTCTATAATGCTTTTATTTAAGAGGAGGAAAAAAGGGGGAATAGAACTCAAAAAGCAGTGTATGTAAGCAAAACACTTCAAAGTACGCATACCGTGAAACAACTGATTTTTGATGACACACCAGGAGGCAATTCTTGTTGATTCGCATAGAATGCTTCCAAATGGAATGCGCTACTTCGTTGAAATGTCAGAACTTTAATACTTGGAATGGGCTGGCCTCTCTGGAAAAGTATGCTATTTGATCCTGTGCCAATTGGGCCTTCTTCTGATGAGAATCCTATGGAGAAAGGAATTATATCTTGAACCTACAGAATAACATACAGTAAAAATCACTCACAAGATATGCAAGAAGAGACCAAACAATATATATACACACACACACACTTCTGCCTTAGTTAAATCATACAGCAGGTGATATAACATTTTTGGACTTTGGTAATGATGCCTAAAGAGAATGAAGAGAAGAAAAAGAAAGTATTTGTAGATGATACAAACAAGATTAGTTGTTTACAATTAGTCCAAGATACATTGGACAACATGGTACATCAGTGGTTAAAGACAAATAAATATCAAACATCAGAAGACTCCTATTAACATAACTTTCAAGGAGGCCTAATGATCGAAAGTTTTTGTTTCATGAACTTTTCACCGAGTCCAAGTCAACATTACTATGTTAAATAACAATCTAAACTTGGTTGTAATTGTCCCCTCCACAACCACCCCAACCCCCCACACGAAACATGCAGGGCAACCAAGTGTCTAATGTCCACCAAAACTAGATATGTATGCAGAGTAACACACATTATTTTCATTGGTGTCTTTGTAAATATATAGTGAATTTAGATGTTATCATATTTAAAGAACTGAGCCAAAGACTATAGAAAGCATCTTTCATGGACTATTTTGCTGCTGCTTTTTTTCCTGCCAGGAAGTTACTTATTTAGGAAATTGGACTAGACATATATTTTCAGTTTTTCAATGATCTCTGAGCTTTATGAGAGGCACTCATGCATTCCATTAATTTTATCTGCCAAAAGGGACATATGGGGGAAGTTTTTGGGGTCAAGAGGAGAGGGGGGAGGATTGTTCTAACTCCTTCTTTTTTTTTTTTTTTTTTTTTTTTTAAGTATTGTTCTAACTCATTTAAATATACTGTTAAGCATTATCACTAAACATGTTCATTGATGCGCTCAAAAAACATATCTATTATATGTATACCACATATAACACCAAAATATGTCTTGCATATTATTTAAATACAAACTTCAGCCTAATTGATAAATTAATCTTTTTTTTTTCTTTCAAACTAAAATTAAAAAATAAACTTGAGTCATTTAGAGACTAAATAGTCACTTCAAATAGCCAAAGGCATATTGCATTCTAATAGATATATAATGACAATACACGACACATCAGTAGCCAAGAACTGGTAAGTCATTTATACAAACCTCATATTCCCTAACCCGAAAAACTGGACTAAGCATTGCACACTGAAGAGCACATCCACGTGCCACACATTCACTTGTATTCAGTGTCCGCCTGGGTTCTCTCCTGAATAGAGAAGCTATCAGTCTAGTAATTGCTGGAATCCTAGATCCTGAGCCAACAAGCTCAACAGAAAGGATCTTTTCAGGAAACCCTACCTCAGCCAAGGCTTTTTTACAAGGAATGCTAAGCCTCTCCAACAATCCTGAAGCTAGCTTCTCAAATTCTTCTCTCTTGATAAAGCCCTTAACATCTTTCTCCTCCATCAAACACTCAATGGTCAGAGGTGCCTCTGGATTTGCACTCAAAACTTTCTTCAGCTTCTCACATGCTGCTCGCAGCCTGATGCATGCTTTGACATTAGAGTACACATCAATATGGTACTGCTCCTTGAATTGTGCAGCAAAATGACTAAACAAAACCTCATCAAAATCTCTCCCTCCCAAGCTTCCATCAAAAGTATGTGATAAAATCCTCATATGCCCAGCCTCAAATGATGCAATAGAGACCTGGGTATCACAATGACCAATGTCAATAAACACGACATAGTTTGGGCCTGAAGTAGGAAAATCCGTTTTGTAAATCCCATAACTAAGAGCAGTTGCAGTGCAGTCATGCATCAATCTCAAAGGCTTCAACCCAGCAATTGTTGCAGCATTCAAATATGCATGTCTCTGCAAATCTGTGAAGTATGATGGGACCCCAATTACACAATCCGAAATGGGAATTTCCAAACTTTTCTCTGTTATCTCTTTCAAATGAGAAAAGAGCATTGCCATAATCTGAACTGGGGTAAATGTATGGGTTGCACCCAAGTACTTCATATGAACCAAAATCCCACCATCTGGGCCTTCTGAAGTTTCAACTGGGAACATTTTTAGCTCATTTTGAACACCTGGCTCCTTAAATTTTCTACCAATCAATCTCTTCACCTGAGATACTGTGGACTTCAGGTTCATCATAGCAGAAGCAGCACCAGCAGACCCCAGAAACCTTTGCTTCTCCCCGAAAGATACCACTGCCGGGGTTTCGCGATTCGATTCATCATTCAATAAAACATCAATACCCCGCTGCTTCACCACAGCTATAACACAGTTCTCATTTCCGATGTCAAAGCCCACCACACTCATTTCAACTGACTCAAAATCAGACTAAACCACAAATTTAGCAAGAACAAAAAGTAGCAACTAAATTAATAAGTCCAAATTCCCACTTTCCTCAACCAACCAAAAACTTCATTCCTCCTCACACTTGATCCACACCCTAAATTTCAAGGGAAAAAAAAAACCCATAAATTGTGAAAATTAAAGCTCAAGCTCATAAAAACAATAACCAAAGAAATTTAAACTCTCTCCACTCACATCAGAGCTAAGTTTCATTTCTCATTAAAGTTAAAGGCAGGTTTAAAAAGAAAAATATTCATATAAATTATATACTACCAATGAGACAATGACCCACTAAATCAAAATACTCCACAATCCATATTTATCCCTTAACAAATCAATAAGCATATATGTATTGACCTTTTCAACATTAGGAAACCAAAATAACAAGACCTCAAAAGACTCAAACTTTTAATTCTGGGTGTTCTTTTCTTTCGCACCATTTTCTCAGCAACCAATTACAAGGCAAATGTTCTACTATATCACAAGCTAATCCACAAAATTTTCCCAACAAAACAGGAAAAAACAAAATTTCACAGGCTAAGAAGATTGGAAGTACCTTATTGCTGATTGAGGAACAGGTTTTCTTTTTGGACGCTCGAGAAAGACGTAGAAACCAAAATGGAAAGCACCACAGAATTTGAAGAAAGATTTTAAGAAGTGGTGGCAGAGAGAGAAAGCATGCGAAATGTTCGCCAAAACAAAAGTGCACTTAGAGTATGACAAACGTGACATGACCATCTTCTCGAGAAATGATAAGCTAACACGATGTATAAGCGATGTGATCTATGGTTTCTACTAAAAAAATTTTATTTATTTAAAATTGTTAGTTAGAAAATTTTTTTTAAACAGAAATTAATTACTAACTTAACAATTTTAAATAAATGAAAGTTTTTAGTAGAATAGTGGACAAATAACGTGGTTCACCAGAAAATTTTATAATTCCTCTATTTTCTCGTACATTGTAATAGTCTATTTTGGTAATTTCACGTTCCACGTGTCGTAATTAATGATCATAATGAATACCATATTTTTTAACCTGATCCAACGGCTATGCAAAGCACTATCAGAATTTTTTTTTAAAGAGCGACTTCAAATTTTTTTTTTTTAAATAACATTTAAGGGCCACTGGGCTATCGTTTCCCGTCACCCGGATCAATTGGGATCTTTGAAAGAATAGGATTCAGATTATGCTTAGAATAACTCGGCCCACCCTTTTTTTGTTTGAGATCAAATAACTCAAGTTACTCAACCCACCTACAACAACACTTATAATTCAATTTGTCTAGGCCTTTTTTAGGCATCAAATCCTCAACCCTCCATAAATTTATGAGTTTATAGAGGCGTTGGCAATTGCAATAAGTATTTGGCACACTAAACATCAAAAATACTTTTTTTTTTTACATGTGTCATATGCCAAATCATTTTAACATAGTAGAAGTACATTGTAGCTATATGCTAAAATTTTTAAATAATTTTTTTCTCATCTCTACTTAAGGCTGGGTTTGGTTCCCGTAAAATATTTTTCAGAAAATAAATATTTTTCGAAAATGCTATTTTCGGGAAAGGAAAATATTTTCAAGTGTTTGGTTGCATTATGAAAATTATTGTAGAAAATATTTTCATGTGTTTGGTTCTATTCTGAAAATGCTATTTTCCTACAAATTTTTCACATTTTCTCAGCTATTTTCTTAACATCCAAACAAATTTTATTACAGAAAATTTCAAAATCACAGCCAAATCCCAATCCACAGAACAAATCACAGCAAATACCCATCACTTGCAACCACCAACAACAACCCACAACCACCGAAATTTATACCCACTACTGAAACAACACCACACATCACCGAAACTCCAATTCAACCCAAGGCAGCAAACTCTGGCAATCAAAAGCCACAACTGACGGCAAGCAAGCAAAACCCACCACCACACAACAGGAAAACCACCAAAACACCACCACCCACACCACCACAACAACAACAAAAATCAAAATCACATAGAAATCAAAATCGCACAGAAAGAGAGATTGGTTCGTGGGATTCCGACGAAGTCGAAAGCTTTGGGTCGCCAGCGAAGTTGAAGGCTCGTGGGTCGAAAGCTCTGGGTCGAAGATCGGTGGGTCGAAGGCTCTGGCTTTGGTTCGAAGGCTCTGGGTTCGCCGGGGAAGTCGAAGATTGGTTCGTGGCGCGAAGTCTCTGGGTCGCCGGTGAAGTCGAAGGCTCATGGGTCGCCGGCGATGGGCTCTCTCTTCTTCCTCTCTCTCTCTCTCTCTTTGTGCGCGGGCGCGATCTCACTCTCACTCTCTCTCTGTTTTCCGGAAAATGATATTTGAAGGTAAAATAAAAACGGAAATCATTTTACACCCAACACACGATCAAACTGAAAAGCATTTTCGGAAAATGTATTTTCCATGCGCAACCAAACACCCGCATTTACGGAAAAGTATTTTTGGAATCAGTTTGAAACCAAAACAAACGGAGCCAACTTTCTCTTTTCTTTCTCATATTTCTCTCTCCTCTCTCTCCATATTACTTTTTTGTGTTTCATAAATGGTGGGTGTTATTTTTGGTTATTTTAATGGTTGACATATTCAAATAAGATATGAGATATATAGTGTAATGTTAAATGCTATGATAGATTAGATAAAATAACTTTTGGATGTGTTAAAATAAATTTTCTTTAGAACATTTGATATTAATGCTGTAAACATAGTTTGTCAATATCGTATGATACGCGATATGTATTGTATCGTGTAAAAAAAGTTTTGTATCATATTGGTATATTGTAAGTGCTAATGAATCGTACAATACAATATGTGTATTGTATAAATCGTATTATATCGTATCATACGATATATAGACAAATGCTTTAAAATAAGATTTTTTGTTAAAATTTGTACTTTTATTTGAATCTAACAAGTTGTTAGACTTGTTTTTAGCAAAAAATTATTAGTTTACTTAATTTAGCCTACTAAAATAACATATTCATAAGTTTTTTTCCCCTCTCTCCTACAATTGGACTACATTGTACACACTTACCTTTCACTTTAATATTTAATTTTTTTTATTTATTTATCGTTATTGTTATAAGTCCAAGAAACTAGAATGCCAAAAATAAATTATAGAAAAATTATTAAAATAAAAAGAACAAGAAGAGATAGTAAATGTTAATGACGAATAACGATGAAGAAAATTTTAATGAAGAAATAAATTTGCAAAATTATAAACATAATGATAGCGTTGACTTAGATAGGATTGATTATGCAATTTGATGCATATGGTGAAAATAAATTATTATTTTTAGGTCATTTGTAATATATTATCACTTTTGAATTTAAGTAATTTGAATGTGTATGTTATGAACATATGCTAGTTTGATTTATTTAGTTAGCTTGTTAAATATTATTACATAAGTGATGAATAAATTAGTCATTAGTTGAATATATTCAAAATTTATAATGAATATACCCTTTATATATGTATATTTATAAATTTTATTAAGTCTTTGTGTATCTTACGATACACGATACGATACGATATATGACAAGGAAAAATTAAAAATCGATTCACAATACGATTCACGTTTTGACAACTATGGCTATAAAATCACAACCAAATAAGGTTGCACACTTACATAATTGCTCCCTCTCTTGGTTTTTTGTATTTTTTGGTTTTTGAAGGGTCCTATTGGCTTGTTAATGAGTAGGGGGAAAATGCTCTAAGATCACAACTAAATAAGGTTGCACACTTGCACAATTAGTCCTGTTGGTTGTTTGTATTTTTTGTTTTTTGATGGGTCCTATTGGCTTGTTAATGACTAGCAACCTCTCTCTTCTTTTTTTATTATTTTTTTATATTTTTAGAGTTTTAACCTATAACGTCTACTTTTAATAATTATATTAGTTATCATCAAATCAAGATACCAATAAATTTTTTTTTTTTTGTAGGCGGAGATTGAACCCCATGTTTCTTATTCAACTATTAAACTTTATCAATTGAGTTAACTGAAACCCATGACATCCACAACCCCTTTAGTTTGTCACTTTGTCTATTCATGGGAATTAGGATTTTGGAAGGTTTAATTTGTTATAGAATAAACAATTAAAAATGTCTTCTTGTTGAAAGCCACTAAACCATTCTGGGAGAAATGATGAATTTTTCATTCATACAGTAAGTGTTCTCTCATTTCACAAAGAGAAAAGTATTACGTTTATAACATTTTCACAACAAATCATAGGTGGTAAATTATTATTGGTTTTAATTTGAATTCACAATTTAAATTAATTTTTGGCTTATTCATAACAACCTATTAGTTAGGATTTGTTATAAAAGTATTATAGAAATAATGGATGAATTTGGTTCAGCTTTTTGATATTGTGCTTTTTGAAAAGTTGAGGTTTTAAAAAATGCAGTATGAAACTAGGCTTTTTGAAAAAGCTAAGGGCCCGTTTGGTAGAGGAGTTTGAGTAATGTTGTTTGTATTTTTTTTGAAATATGTGTGGGTGAAAAAGTGTGTGGAAATGCATCTAATGTTATTTAAAAATTGAAAATATGTGTTTAAGATGCTCTACTAAACAGCTTATAAGTGTTTGGTAAAAACTGTTAAAAAATGTTTTTTGAAAAAGTTGAGTGTTTGGGTAACACTTATAAAAGTGGTGGTTTGAGTGGTAAATTAACAAAAAAAGACAATGTATATATAAATGAGTTTATTTCATATTTAAATCAACTACTTCATAATACTTAAATCAATTTTTCTTCATTCATTTTTAAAAACTGCATTCATAATATTTTTACAACACTTTCACAAAAATCATTTGTGATAAAATTGATATTGATTTTAATTTGAACGTACTATTAAAATTATTTTTCTCTCTTTCTAAATTTTTTTTTCTCACCAATTTTAGCTAATAATAACCTACCACTTAAAATTTATTGTGAAAGTATTGTGAAAATATTGTGATAGAATTTCTCAATTTTAATTTCTTATTCTTTATTTTATTTTCCCTTATTTCTTTATTTTTTTCATCCATATTTCCTTCTTTTTTCCTTCTTCTTTTTTTGCCCTCTTTTTTTCTCCTCCACACACGTATTTTCTTACTCTTTTCTTTTTTTTCTTCTTTCCTCTTTTTTCCCTACCACTTCCTCCAAACTCCAGAACATTCCACAGAGCTCTCTTTCTCTCTCTTTTTTTTTTTTTTTCTTCCTTTCTCCATTTTCTCTTACCACTTCGTCTGCAAGTTCCTTTCCCTTTATCCCATCAAAACACACAAACTTAAAGGTCACACACAACCACACCATTTGATTCTTATCAAACAAAGATAGAGAGAGGGGGAAATTGCCAAGGGAGGAAAATCGTCTCCATTGTCTGCTAATTGCTCTGCCTTCACCGCCGCCTGTCTTCCTCTCCACTGCCGCTTGATCTCTTCCCTATTGCCAACGACATGTGGTAGAAATGGGTCAGATCATTCTTTCTTACTTTTTCGGGTTCTGATTTCATTATTGGGTTCCTTTGTAAAATTGTGTTATAAACAAAGGGATAAAATTGAGTTTTTAAGAAAAACTAGTGGGCAATTTGGGAAATTTGCACAACTTCCAACGGTAACATGAAACATACTTCAGCGCTTTTTTGCAATGAAGCTTCTTATTGTTTTCGTGATTTGGGCTTTTCCTTCACAAATGAAAACGTAGTTTAAAAAAAAAAAAAAAACACCAAACGCACATTTTATTTTTTTTGTTTCAAAAAGTGATAGAAGCAGAAACAAATGGGCACAATATTTCACTTTCACAAAAGGTGTGAACACTTTCACGAGTCCCACATTCTTTACGTGAGAGAATGGAGTAATCCGTTAATAAAAGTGAGTAATTTCTCGATAGAGACTTCTAAAATCTTTGAATTGCATGATATGTGGACGGCTTTGCATTAGAGGACGGCCGAAGATGGATTACAAACAATGACTTTGTTTGTCATATGTATGTACCGGAGACCATTTCATGCCTGATTGATAGGTATATCATATATGTAACCTAGAATATTCTTTACGATATCGCATTTAATTATATGAGACACCAATGGTTGAAAATATCGGCACGTATAAATATGCATTGCATCTAATATCATCAATGGCCTTGAAATCTGACCACTACTGGCTTACATCATTAGTAGAATAGAATGGCTCATGGCCTAAAATATTTGAGAATTATAATAACACTAAAATAATTATTATCAATCAATTGAGAGGCTGAAAAGGCTGCTTTCTTTCAGATGCGAATAAATTAACAGCAGATTCGTTTCTTTTACAAAAGGCAGCCAAGAATCGGAGACTCTTTGAAGAGAAATCCGTTGGACCACTTTTGTAATCGCTATGTGGATCCTATCACTGGGAAAATTATTAGGTAAATGCGTACTCCCTCCTTTCACATGAATAATGGGTCCCATCATGAATTTAATTAGTAGGACCCACCATTCATGTGAGAGGAGGGAGCATGCATTTATGGTACTCCGGGAGTACACAATAATTTCCCCTATCACTCAGTCCATAGCCATAGGCCGCAATTAGTGGAATTTTCATTCATTATGATAACTGTATCTACCATAAAATTCAGGTACAATTATGTAATTGAATTCTAGTTAAATTCAATTATATGGTTGTATTAAGCAATGCAATACATGATTAAATTTAATTATCATGTGAGAAAGACACTATTTTTTGTGTTGTATAGGTAAACATTATTACATTTTTTTTATTTTTTTATTTTTGGGATAGCAAGACTAAAATACTTTATTAATTCACTGAAATAGAAGCCACATCATGGATAAGAGCATGTTCTAAAAAACAAGGAGACTCTTCAATCCAAGTACAATAATCATCAATGCCCTTGGCATATTTTGCTAAAATGTGGACTGGTCTGTTTCTTTCGTGTCAAATATGGGAGAACCTGACATAACGGGACTCTGAGCAAACATTTTGCATGCCAAGAATCACGGCATCAACTGATGGAGGAGGCGCTGACAAGACCAGAAGTGCACGGTACACATTCAAGGAGTCACCTTCCAAAATTATATCATGCACACCTATATCTTTTGCAAATTGTAACCCCATTTCAGTAGCCTTTGCTTCAGCTTCTGCAACGCCCAACGGTGCGTGAAGTTTCCTACTCAAAGCTGCAACAACACCTCCTTTTTCATCCATTATGATAGCTCCAAAGCCCACTGCCTTCAGGTCTGAAAATGTTGCCCCATCCGCATTCACCTTATACACCAAACCTTGTGGAGGGACCCACGTTATCTATTGAGGTCTTGGCGTGCATGTGCTTGTGTCAGTATCTAGAACAACATAATATTCCTCCAAAACAACATAATATTCCTCCAAATATTGTACTGCCTTCTAAGCAAGAGCCAACCCGGGCTTGCGTTGACCACCGATTCTAACCTTATTTCTATTTCCCCATAACACCCAAGCAAAGGTTGCTACCTTGGCTACCTTTTCCGATGTACTGTCCTCTTCCATAAGCAAGACCCACATTAGGTCCTTGAAGCTGCAATCTCGGTCCAATTCAAAAGGCAGAGCTAACTTAGAACTCTCCCACATCTCACGTGCAAACTTGCAAGTCCAGAAACAATGGTTCTAATTTTCCGATGCCAACTTACAACCATCACATACATTGTCCATTAACACTCATTGCCTAACTAAGTTTGCTTTTGTAGGCAAGATATCCCGGCACGATCTCTAGGTGAAATGTCTGATTTTCTGTGGCGTAGCAAGCTCCCATATCTTCCTCCAAAATTTTCTATTCTGCCTACCATCAGAGCACGACCCATTTCCCACCCCTTTTGACAAGTCCACTGCCACCCAATAAGCACTTCGTACTGTGAAGACACCATTAGAACTACATGCCCAAACTTGCTTGTTTGCTGGGAGATGCATACTTAGAGGAATACTTTTTATAACCTTTGCTTCATGTGGTAAAAACAAAGCATCAACCACCTCTGTTTTCCAACTTGCATTCTCCTTATCTATCAACTCACTCACCATTGTTTGATCATGCATAAACATTCTAGGAGAGGTGACTTTGTAAGTGGAGGGTGTTGGCAACCATTTGTCTACCCAGACCTGTACATGCTCCCCATTTCCAATCCTCCACCACAGACCCTGTTTCACAATTGTCTATGCTGCCATGATACTGCGCCACGTGTAAGATGGATTATTACCCAGAGAGGTCTGAGAAAACTCACAGTGCGAAAAATACTTGGCCTTGAGCACTCGATACACAAGAGTGTCATGTCGATGTTGAAGCTGCCATCCCTGTTTTGCCAAAAGAGCTAAATTAAATTCTTTTAATTTCTTAAACCCTAGTCCCCCTTCTGCCTTAGGAGAGCACAATTTGTCCCAGCTTAGCCACACCATCTTCTTCTCATCCTACTTTTGGCCCACCAGAAATTCCGAATCATACCTATAAGCGCCTCACAGAGAGAGTCTGGTACTTTAAAGCAACTCATAGTATAGGTTGGTATAGCTTGAGCCACAGCTTTGATTAAAACCTCTTTTCCGGCCTTAGACAGCAGTTTTTCTTTCCATCCAGCTAGCTTTTTCTTCAGCTTCTCTTTGATGTCATTGAAAGTGTTCCTCTTACATATTTTAATTTAATAAGAAACCTAAGATAATTGAACTTAAAATTTGTATTGTATTTATATAAGTAGTCAAGAAGAGCTTGTATTTAGTGCATTAGTTTCATTGGACACATTAGATTGCGAACACATGTTCATATTCTAATGTGTCTAATGCACTAATGCATTGGATACAAACTGTGCTAGTAGCCCACCTCCACCAACCTAAGGTGTCAAGCACGGACAATGCAGTATTAAACAAGCATGGTTTTTGGACCAGCCTGAGCAAAGTACAAACAGCTTTCAGAGTTATATTTTAATCGTCCTAAAAGAGTTATTGAAGAAATGCATGAAAAAGAAAAGAAGAGATAATCTAATGTGGAGGGAAATCGTATTAAGTGGTCCATCGAATCCTTCAAGGATTCCCCAATTTGAAAGAAATTATCACTTATCAGTCACTTTGTGGCAAAGTGATCCTCGTGTAAGTTTGGGAGTAAATTTGTATTATGCTAGTAATTCTCTAAATTTATTTGGTACCCATATTTAATTCAGCAGTTATAATCTTATATTGCGTGTGACATATTGCTCTTTTTCTCTTCATTGTGTGTGTGTTTTTTTTTTATAAAAAAAGCTTCTCCTGAAAAATAAAAAATAAAAAATAAAAAATAAAAGTTAGTATTCAGCAAAAAAAAAAAAAAAAAAACAAAACAGAGAGGGAAAAAGTAAGTTGTCAATAATTACTAATTTACTGTCTCTCTCTCTTTGGGTTGTTCTTGTATGCAATATTCTTTACCAAGATCTTGTTGCATTAAGTTATGACTACATGTAAATTTTGACATAATTTTGCATTAAGCCAAGGACTTATAACTCAATGCAACCACTAAAATTTCTTTCCCGGAAGAACTTGGCTTGAATTCATGTACTCCTCAAATGTTAATTTCACCCACTTTATTGTAAAAAAAAATAAAAAAAGTTAATTTCATAGTGATACGCTTACACAGAGGTTCATCAACTTCAGCTTTGATTTTCATCAACAAAGAAAAATAAATTAAAAAAATATAAATAAAACCTTCAACTAAGAGACTTTAAATTTGAAGGTATTAATGAGATATTTAACCTGAACGGTGTTTCACAACAGGAAAGTCACACTTACCTTCTTTGAGATGTAACTTATAAAGAAGTGATGGTAATTCTCAAAAGTTTACAAAAGTGATGATCCCCCTTCCTAAGGTTTGTGATAAAAAAAATAAAAAAAATAAAGTATCCATTTTATTCTTGAGTTACTCTATAAGCATTCCTAGTTTTTGTCTTTTTGGTTAATCTGTTGAAACTGATTGTTCAAAGGATAAACAAGGATTTCATTAAGAAGCTAAGGACAAATTATGAACATTATTGCTTAACTAAGGACAAGTTAGTCCATAAAAATAAGATAATTCAATGACAAAATAGGAACTTCATTAAATTTCTTATTTTTATCACAAAATTAAAATTAAAGGGAGGTTGCTGTAATTTTCTCTGCTCTCTAATTTCAATTCCTATGATGGAGCAAAATATAAAAACTAAGGAAAGTTATTAAGGTATTACAAATATTATTACAAAATATTTAGAAAGTGATGTAGTAGTTCAAAAAAAAAAAAAAAGTGATGTTGTAATGAATGTGATAGATGGATTTCAATATAATAAATGAATGTTTAAATTACCTTTTAGTGATTAGTGACATATTACTTTGTGAGGTTTATGTAGTGAAATTTGTAATATTTGATAAATCTTTGAAGGTAACAATTTTTTTTTTAATTTTTTATTAAAGGTACTTTTTTTAATTAAAGGTAATGAGGTTGATGTGCAATTAGTCTATTTCCTATTGGAGAAAGTTTAGAGAGACACAAAATTTGATATTTGTTGTTGTGGCAAATTGTTAGTAACAAGTTAAAAAGAGAGTATCCATGAATATCTCCATTAGTTATTTGCAAATGATAGTCTTCTGTTTTGCAAGGCAACAGTGGAAGAATGTGATAAAGTATTGCATATATTGGAATCCTATGAAAGGGTTTCAGGCCAAAAGGTGAATAGGAGCAAGACGGCCCTATTCTTTAGCAAGAGCACACATGCGGATATCAAAACAAGCTTCAAGCATGCTTTGGGGGTCCAAGAGATTATGCATTATGAAAAATACTTAGGCCTGCCATCAATTGTGGGAAAAGGAAAAAAAAGGCAAGCTTTAACTACATTAAGGAGAGAGTGTGGCAAAACTCCAAAGTTGGGAAGGGAAGTTACTATCACAAGCAGGGAAGGAGGTGTTGATCAAATCAGTAATTCAAGCTCTTCTATGGAAAATGCTAAGGTGGCAGTGTTGATAGATGAAAGCACAAGGTAGTGGAATGAAGAGAGAATTGATGGTATCTTTGCAAGTGATGAAGCTGCCATTATCAAAAAAATCTCTCTTGGCCGTCTAGCAACAGAGGATGTCTTGATACGGCCCTATTCTAACGATGGCAGATACACATGCAAATCGGGCTACAGGTTTTTGAAAGAGGAAGTCAAGCTATCCTCCAATCAACAGCACTCAACTCCGGACACTCACCTATGGAAACAACTATGGTCTCTCCAGGTGCCCAACAAAGTCAGAAACTTGTTGTGGCGCACATGTCACAATGCTATGCCAACTGTAAAAAACACTCTCTCTAAATAGAAACTATCTTTTCATTGATTGAAAAATGAATACAAATGAATGAATGAATACTAAATCACTCTACATATCCTTATATACACAATTATGTACAAAACAGAATTACTACCGCTCCAGATTTTATGGAAAAAGTTGTTACAGCTAAGCACTACCTAGCTATGACACATGTACATCCACTTGTAATCACTAGTCAACTTGGCATCATTCCTTGTATAGAGTGAATGATCTGATCATGATAAGGAATGGACTCCAACAAATCTTCTAAGTCTTCACCACTGAGGCTTGCATCTCTGCTTTGCTTCTGATACTGAGGTGCACTATGTACTGCATTTAATTGCAGGCTTCCCTGCTCCTGTGATGCATGCTGAGTTGCTCCCTGATGCACACTGCCCTGCAACTCCCCTTGACATTTAGTGCTAGTTTCATGCTTGCATACTTGTTGCTGCTGAAGACATGCACTTGATTTAGCATTACATTTAACACCAACAAAAGGCAGTTTAGTCCGAAGAACAATCATTGATGACCCACTCTGTGACCGCTGCCATGAAGCTCATGAAACCCCTTTACATGCTCTCTGTCTCTGGTTTTGTAAGGAGATAGATACAGTTTGGGATGACAGTGAGTTGTGGTCTTATCAGAGAGAAGTTCAGTTTTTGAGCTTCAAAGAATTACTATCTTGGTTGATTGTGCAAAAACAGAATGTCGAGCTTTTTGCCATGACGATATGGTTAGTTTGGTCTCAGAGAAACCAGGTACGTTTGAACCATTCGGCCACAACACTCCACTAAATTCCCTAACGTTCCAAAGAGTGGATTGCCGAGTTCACAGCATGCCAACCTACACAGTCAGCACGAAGTGACAGACCAGCTCAAACACGCAGATTCTAGACAGCACCTCCAACGGACATGGTGAAGATCAACTTCGACGGAGCTATTTTTTGCAGAGAAAATAAATCAGGCATCGGAGTGGGTATCAGAGATTGCTCAGGTTCGGTGTTAACTTCCTACTCCAAGAAAATATCACAAGCTTTCAAAAGTTCCGAGGTCGAAGCACTAGCAGTAGTCACGGCATTGTCTTTCGCTACCAAGGTAGGAACCACTTAAGTAGTATTGGAGGGTGACTCAATGGAGGTTATCCAAGCACTCATTCAACCAGGGAGCACACTGTCTTCAATAGGACCTTGGATAGATGACTCAAAAGTACTAGCAAATGATTTTGTTCAATTACAATACTCTCATGTAAGGAGAGAATGTAATATGCTTACTCATAGTTTCGCGAGATATGAAATTGACATACCAGACTTTCTTGTGTGGATGGAGAATGTTCCATCACAGTTTACAATTGTTTTACAGGCTAATTTAACCAATTTAATTTAAAGTATTTTGAGTTTTCACTCTATATATATACATACATACATACATATATATATATATATATATATATATAAAAAGGTTAAAAAGTGATATCAATAATAATTTTAAATAAAAAATTATTAATTTAATTGGTGCGAAAGTGTTATCAAATTTTTTGTGTACTTTTCTTTTTTGCTAAAAAAAAAATTGTGTACTTAGTGTAACTCTTTATGTTGTTTTATATTGGTGCTCGAATGTGTGATCAACATTTTTTCTCTTTATTTCTTTGTGGTGTGAGTGGGGACTGATACAAGTAATGGGATAATTAGGGTCTATTTGGTACATTTGGTACATGTGTTTAAAAATTGAAAATTATTGTTTGAAAATATTTGTAAAAATACGTGTGGGTGAAAAAATGCTTGAAAATACGAAAAATATTGTTTAAAAACTAAAAATAGTTGTTTGAAAACACAAACCAAACACCCCTAATTAATATAGCTTCATCATTCAAAGAGGAGGCAAACCAGGTTGCTCACACTCTGGCCCGCAATGCTATTCATGTTGACACAGAGATGGCTTGGCTTGAAGAGATTCATCCTTGCGTGTCTGATGTAATCCAAATGGATGCTGTGTAATTGTTGCGTTTTGCTTTTTCCTCTTTTGTTTGTTCTATGGATCTGGTTCTCAGAAAAAAAAAAAAGATTCTCTATTTCTGCTCTTGAGTGGTTGGCCGTTGGCTTATGCCAATGCTGAAGTCAGCTGCAATTTCAAATAGTCTAGTTAATGAATACCCATTTCCTTCATAATTCAGCTAAGTATCCTTTATGTTGACATGTAGCCCTTTTGACTATCAAAAAAAAAGAAAAAAAAAAGAAGAAGAAAAAGACATGTAACCCTTTTTAATAACAAAAGGTCCATTTGGTACGGAAGTACACATTATTGATTAGGAGTACACTGTAACAAACAGAACCCTTTATCTAAACCACGAGTTCGCACTTGAACGCATACTTTAATGGCACATGTTTCTACTAGAGAGATGACTCTATTGACTTGAAAGGTGGTTTAGATATTACTTATTTTATTAAAATTTAAAAATTTAAAATATTATAATAAAATAATTTTTAGATATATAAATAGTACTGTTAAGCGCGGAATCAGGATTTGAATCTAGGGGGGCCGAAAGCATGAACCAAAAAAATTTCAAATGACATGGTTTATTAAAAAAAAAAAAAAATCATGGTAGACAAAACAATTGCACTTTATTACTATAAATATTTAAGTAAAAAAGGAAATAATATGAACAAAAAAAAGTTGAAAGTTACAATATGATATTCAAACCTTTTCAGAGAAGAATAAAAAAAGAAGAGGACTTCGGATCTCCAAATTTTGGATAATTAGAATTAATATTTTGATTTTATCACATTGACCAACTCACCAATATGATAAACTCATACTTTTAGATGCAACTAAAAATCACATTAATGAAGTTTTCAAAACTTTGTTTGAGGATTTTAAAAAATTGGGATATTAATAGTAAGAGTTGGCAATGCTACATCATCAATATTGGCTTCTAAAAGAATTTTGCATTTTATCTTTTGAAAAAAATTTAAATATTGTAATTGACTTTCCCATAATTTATAAATCAATTAAAAAGTTATATAAATTATTGTTACCCCCGTAAGGGAAATTTTTTTTCTATGAGATTTTTTTGGTTATGAGTTATTGAATTATGATATTGATGATTTGTGGATTTTTTGTTGTGTTGTATTTGGACTGTGGAGGGGCCATGAGTTCAAAGAAAGGGTTAAGTGATTAGTTTCTTTTGGGCTATTTGGACCAATCCAAAAATTTGAGGCGGCCAACTATAAACTCTAAAATATGGGCATGCAAATAAAATAGTTAAAAAAGTTTCTCCAAAAAAAAGAAAAAGAAAAAAAAAAGCTAATTTGAAAAGAGGGGGGGGGGGGGGGTGCCCTTGCCCCTTAATGGGTCCATCTCTGAGTACTGTGGGATCTATTTTTAATGAAAGTTTGGTTGAAAAAAGAGATTTGTGGATCTCGTAAACAGTATATGAGACTCACTAACAGACACAAATTTTGCCTGTCAAAAAGGTAGTGGGTCCCGTGCACAGTACACAGGACCCGCTGATAGACAAACTCCCACGTGAAATTGCTTCTCAATATTTATATAAAAAAAAAAAAGGAAAATGCAAACGCACAAACCGAAAACACAAATCCAAACACATACGTAATAGCTGACTAATGAATGCACCTACCAAAATAAAAAAAAAAAGTATAGTAGGAAAGGGTGATAAGTGATAATGCCAACACGCCCAGAACAACACGAAAGGAGATGTGTATCAACCCGATCACTAATAGAGTTCATCTATACATTTCATATCATATACATGTATATTTTGGAATCACTAAAAATTATAAGTATATTCTTCATATTGTTCTGATTTGATGATAAGTTATTGTTGTAGAATAAATTATATATTCAACTCTCCTAGTTCATAGTGATTATCATTTAGATCATCTATATTGGTGAAGTTATATTTTTTAGTTTTTAACAACTCAAAAAATTATTTTATCTATTTTAACATCTTACTTTACAATTCACTTAACATTAATAGTTCTATTTTAACAACCCCTTCATTTAAATATTTTTTTCTTATTCTCTTTTTATTCTTTGTTTCCAATTGTTATATTTTCAAATAATCGTATGTAATAGGAAAATCTTTTTAGTCTTGACTTTTCTTTTATATATATATATATATATATATATATATATTTGGGTAAAAAAATTCTTAATAGTCGAGAAGCAAGTAAACATTATTTAATGAATCAGTTGATGAAGTGAGAAAAAGAAGAAGAAGAGAGGATCGGTTGATGAAGTGAAGAGAAAACAGAGGAAAAATGAATCAGAAAAAAAAGAGAGACAAAACTATAGTAAACATGATTTAACGGAGGAGCAAATAAAATACTAATATTTTGTTTACCTATCATCTGTAGTGCACTATCATAAATGGCAGCGCTCAAGTGCCAAAATTTTTAGCAAAAGCTCCATTGATGCAGTATTATTTTTGTTATATTGGTAGTTAAAAATAGCAATTTGGCAATTTGGTATCACCAATATTAATGCTCTTTATCAATTTTTATTAATAATAAAATAATAATTATCCTTTTTCATAAACTTATAAAAATTTTCACGAAATTATATGCTAAAGTTTTTGTAACCAAACTAGTATCTCATAATATTTGTAATTGAGACATTTAAGATTCAAATATTCCCACCCAATTATAACTATTGAATTATCAAAAAAATTAGAGGTATTAGTATTTACTTGGAAGAATCATATACGGTATAAACCATTATAATATCGAAATCCATAATACAAAAAAGTAACTTATAATGGGCCATAAGATTAAAGCAACTTTGCCCACTCTATAATTGACTTATCAAATAAAGCACGTTTGAATATGATCCCCCCAAACAAAAAAGAGCAAAACGTTGTTGATATATCTATGCTAAAGTAATCATCATTTTTGTTGCTGGATTCCAAAATAATCATCAATTGATTATGATATTTGTTTATTGATAAACATTTATATAAATAATAAGTGGTTATTGAAAAGGTTCCATGCCAAGCGCAAGATCCAACATACATGAATTTTAAAAGAACAGCAAAAAATAAAACGGAAAATAAGTACAAGACTACGGTTTTTATAAGTTTTGAGAGATTCACCTACATTTTTTTCCTTTCTTTTCCCCTGAATAATTATTTTTCTATTTTTCTGTATTTGTAGATCTTAAACATTTGCATAATTTGTTTTTTTTAGGTGATTAGAAATACTATTTAGTTATACACTTATTGCTTGGGAAGGTATCACCCCGTCTAAGGTGGCCTCCAATCAACAATCGAGTGCAATTCTAAATTTCAATAATTTCTTTTTTGTGACTAGAATTATAAGCGTAAATTATTTTCTTAAATTAAAAAAAAAGACTTATAAGTATAAATTATGTGTCATCATACTTTTTTGCACTTCTAGTTGTACATGAGAATTTATAGTTATGAGCAATGTTCATACTTATTATTTTTGTACAGGAATTATGACTAGAAAGTTGAAAATTTTGACTTGAAAATTTTGGTATATACACTAAAAATTAATTAGTGTTTTGGTCTGAATGATAAAAACTATTATTATAAATAAACTACATAAGTTAAAATTATTTGAAAAAAATAATAATAATAATAATAAAGGGGAAAATTTGAGTGTGTTCTGTGTCCAAGTGACTGTATGCAATAAAAATTTCCCTCTATGTACAGACCCGGTTCTCCCTCCCCAACATGGCAAAACAGCAAATACAACGCAACAGTCTGACCCAATAACAATAGCCCCACGTTTTTTTTTTTGAAGGAACCCCACGTTTTGATTACTATATAAGAAAGAGCCAATAAAATGTACCACAACAATTTTGTGACACAAATTTTGGTTCTCTCTGTTTCTCACTTCAGAGCCACCACTACATTTTCTTTGTATTGGTCTTGGCCTTAATTAGTTTGTTCTTTTCACTGTTTGCCACAAACACAAAGACTGTTACTTCCTGCCATATTCCATCCAATAAGATTGCCTAGTACGCTACTACGCTTTTCCCATTAGGCTTCTCTGTTTCTCTCTTTTTATCTATCTTATTGTCCCCCTCTGTCTCTGGGATTCAGTGGACAAATCCAAAGTCTTCCTCGAGAGTTTTCTGAGATAGGGGGAAGCCAAAGTCATATTTGGTAAGAATGTTTGGCGGGTCTTCTTGTCTGTCATCAAAAGCTTGAACTTTTGGGTCTGTTTGGCTGGCGAGAAAACCTTATTTAAAAAAAAAAAAAAACATACATGATGTGTGTAAACTATAAACTCAACCCAACCCAACTCAGCTAAGCCATGCGTGTTGTGGAAAAACCTTATCTCGTTTTGAAGTTTCATTTTTTATTTATTTTTCTATCTTCTCGGAAACTCAAGTACAACTTTTCATTTTTTCCTTCACTTCCTTGGCAACTAATTTAAGCGGAATCTTATTAAGGTTCTTCTTTTCTCAATCAGTTTTCTCATTGACCCAGTTTCTATTAGAGTTTAAAAATATATAGTTATCGTATAGTTTAAGGCTTTGGTACTTGCTAGCTATGTTACCTCAACTTTCTCTTTCTATATAGAATAAGCAATGTTTGTTTGACTAGGAAACGGCTTTTGGAAGCTTTTTGGTTACTTACATAACTTTGAAAATCTTTGATTTATTGGGTATTTAGTTTTAAAACGAAGTCTTCAGCTTTATTGGATCAATTAATTTTCCAAAACTTGGTTTTAGTTTTCTGGGAAACGAAAGGAAAATACAAGGTTCAATTTTTCTCCACTTTCTTAGCAGCCAAATGGTTTGTTTTCTATTATAGTTGACATTTTGTTGTTTTTACAGTCTGTTCTGTTGTTGTCCTGTTCAGGTACTCTCACTGTATCATTTGTAATCAGACCCTGCAAGGACTTTAATTGTTGATACATGGAGAACGGTGGAACTAGTTCTTTTACGAGGACTAGAAGATTGGAGAGCTACTTCAATGCAAGCACTGGTCTTAGTGTGAAGGAAACAGTGAAAAGTTCGGTGAAAGAAGAATTGGAGTTGAAGCCAAGGACCGATTTGTATGCGGATAGTGATGGATGGGCTTCAGTGTTGATATCTTGGATTAAAATTTTCATATGTTTCGTAACGATGATGTTTACGACATTCGTTTGGGCGTTGATCATGCTGATGCTTCTACCATGGCCTTATGAGAGGATTAGGCAGGGGAATATATGGGGACATGTGACTGGTAGATTGATGGTAAGGTGCCTTTTGATTTTATGGTCCATGCTAAGTTTGCTTGTGCTGAAATTTTGAAGTAAATAGCCATGGTGTTGAAGTTTTTCTGTGTTTCTTAATGGTTGAGTAGAGCATATTAGGGAATAGTGAGTATAGAAGAACAGTATTGGGTATTTTTATTATTTGTTTGGTTGCTGAGAAACTTGAAGCAAAGGATAGGAGATTTTGTATTATGCTTTTCTTTGTTTTGTTTCCTAAGACCCAAAAATCGAGCCATAGAGTGGTATTAGGCTAATGTGATTGCGCTCTCTCTCTCTCTCCTTTTTTAATTCCCACTGCAATATCACCGGCCCCAGAAGACTAGAAGAGTTGTTGGCATTGATTTTGTGGTCATGATTTGGTTGCTGTTTTATCCACATTAGCTTTCGGGCTCTCAATTTCATTTGCTAAAATAATGTTCCTTTCATGTACAAATGTAGAATTTATTAGCAACCATGTAAAGATTTATAAACTGTTCTCCTCAAGGTGAATGACCTATGAATTGCACACAATAAGTTAATGATTCCTTTTAATTCATAGCCATACAGATTTTGCGAGAAAATTTTATCCATATATTTCATGATAAATGAGTGGCTAGATGCCCAAAAAGAGACTATTTTTCTAAATTGTTGAATGCTGAAAAGCCGAAACATTAATTATAGTGATCATGGAATGGACCACAGCATGGCATTGATTTTAGGCTGTAGCAGTTTGAAAAACAGAAAATGCTCAGGTGGGTGGCTAGATAGTGACTTCAAACCAAAAATGAAAAGAGAGTTAACAAATTGTTTTCTTCAACATTTATTACTGAAAAATATATATACCTCCCGTTTCACATGCTAGACTCAAAGACAACTTGTCTTGGGAGCATCTTACAGTGGATGTGCTCTTAAGTAGTAAGCTCTCTATGTTTTTTTAACCTAACTCAAAACTCTTTATCATACATTGCATTGAGGAAAGATATGTTCAATGAAATAGAACTGTACACAGAACAATACAATGTAGAACTAGTGAAGTAGGGCGGTGTACTGCATTCTTGAAGATATGACAATGCAGTATGAATATGACCAGAAAACATGTGACCATAACGTCCTAGGTTTCAATTCCAATACTACTCCACTAGCATTTACTGATACTTGAATAGTACTCATCAATAGTGATTTTTCTGTTCAACATATCCTATATTAGTTTCTGCAGTTTATTTAGTTTGAGAATTTGAGGGGTTTTGTAGTAGATGATTAATGCTTC